>WWET01000027.1:1417388-1438102 GCA_011038615.1 Limnodynastes dumerilii
TGTCTGAAAAACGATATTTTAGACATATTCCTTAATGACAGTGAACCTGTCATTAGCGCCGGGCATTTCCTGCTAGAAGGAAGTGAGCTGCGACGTTCCAAAAAGGGGTTTTTTTTTTATTTAGTTAAATTTCTCCTTCGCTGCCTACTCATTTTTCGCAGCGATAAAAAAAAACAATTGAATTAGCGTATTTTTTACGCTAAATGATGGGCGAAGGAGTCGTATATTTTCCGACGCAATATTTTTTAAATTAACGCCGGCAATTGAATCGGGCCCACAGAAGGATATTGGTCAATTCTGGATCATGGTCAATTCTGCTACTATTGCTTCCTATTTACCTCCTTTTCTGGTCCAGCGTCACCACGACCATTCAAAACGGTAACTTTTACATGACGCTTCTTCTCAATCCACTGACTGATCTGTTTCATTTTTACATCTAAATCATGCTGAGAAATGCTCGCAAGAAAAGACAGTTCCTTGGTATAGATCACACCTGTAAATTCAAATATAACAACAATTATATAAAAAAAAAATACCTAATTGCATGAAACAATCATTTCCTAAACTTTACATAAAAATGTTTTGAAAAGTAATTTTTTAAGGCTGCTCATTGCAGAGTGTTTTGTATATATTACCAGTTTATAATGTTTTGGCATTTAGTTCGCCATCTATATGACATATGTCTGCAAAGTCTCCAATCAGGATTCATGAATTGTATAACTTATCAAATCCCAGCTGCTTACTTAGCTAAAAGCTGTCCAGTCCACAGAGGCTGCCAGCACTGTCTCATGTTATGCACTAAGGGCGACAGTAAGATGATATTGATCGGAAGGAGTTTGCTGGGTAGCCTATATACATTGCAGTGGTTTCTCAAAAGTTCATGTTCAGTGAACATGAAATAAACCTGATCCAGACAAATTGTAAGGTGAGGGCGTGCGAGACTTCTGAGCCATCCCCATTTTACCCAAGGACCACAGGGAAATCTTAAAATAGGTGTCTAAGATTGTAAGTCTGCTAGTGAGGGGAGTGGCTTCTAATATAATCTATGAACGGCTTAGTATAAGTATCAAACCCCCATCATCTAGTGTAACTATTCTCAACTGTGCTGAAGAACTACAAGCCACAGCATTACACTGACAGTACCACAGGGAAGCACTGGCAATGTCACATCTCAGCATTTGGTAACCAGCCAAAAAGAAGGGTTGAATCTATGTTTCAAACTATGTCAATGTCTGACACTGAAAGCATAACACGAAGGAGAACACTGGAGTGGAAAAATACTGAAAAGTCATTGCTCTTGATATCCATACAATGAACTGATTGAAATGTTCCAATGGTTGCCATCTATCTGTGCGGATTATGAAAAGTAGCCAAAATTATGTGAATACTTTTTATAGCAATTGACAAAATGTCTGAATTTAGGTAGCATGGTTATATTTCTGGGGCCACTAAGATGCGGGTTTGGAAAGTGGAGAGGTTGCCCATGCCAACCAACCAGATTCTAGCTGGCATTCTCTAGCATGTAATAGCTCTATATGTAATGTATGTAATGTAATGTAATGAGCTCTATAATCGGATTGGTTGCTATGGGCAACATCTTCACTTTTCCAATCCCGCAGGTTAGTAAATATGACCCCTGATCTTAAATACACCATGACTGTCACCTGTCTTGGAATATTGTTAGAAACACTGAACTTTTCTTACATAAAAGAACATATTAGTGAACCAAATTCTCCCCATAATAAACAATACATGCCAGAAGCAGGGGACATTTTCTGCCGCTCGCGAAGCTTCAGCTGCTCTTCAGAAAGCTGTTTGCCTGTTAGCAGCCTGTATATCGGAGGATCTGCATTTTCTGTGACAGAAATTAGCTTTAGATTCTGCTCTTCCATCATGTGTAATACATCCTTTTTATGAAACTTCCCCAAGTTCTCCCCCTCATAGTTTAACACCTGGATAATATGGTAAGGAATCCTATTTCCAATATGTCCAATGACCTTTTTGGCATTAGGATTTTCTTTTTTCTTTGTAATTGGCGGTGTTGTTACATCCTCTTTAGCAGTACAGTATGAATTTAAGGCAATGGCAAGTGGCCCCTTCTTTTCCCAGAGAGCGGAATTCCTTGGAATAAAACATGCTGCCATAAACCACTGGTTAGAAAGGCCAAAGTGTCTTACAAAGCAACACCTCCACCTATTAGTAGCTTGGAAAAGCATTTTCTTTAAGTGAAGTCCAGATGTTCTATAAAACACAAAGCATAGAAAAAAAAAACAAGTTTCTATGTAAATAACACAAACCTGGAAACACAACAACATTAAACAAATACATTCTTGCATATGCTTCTAATGTTGTATCTCATGACAGTACTGGAGGAAGAGTGTGAATATTTGCAATTATCAAAACAATTACCCAACAAATTTACTCATTATTATTACAACTTATTTATATATAGCGCCACAAATTGTCCACAGTGCTTTACAAAGAACAGTAGAATTTCACATCAGTCTTTGCCCCTGTAGGAGCTATATACTAAGGTCCCTAACACACACTAGGATTAATTTAGTCAGTAGCAAATTAACCTATTAGTATGTTTTTATTGGCATGTGGAAGGAAACCAGTGCACTTGGAGGAAACCCACTCAGACACAGGGAGAACATACAAACTCGAACTCATGACCTCAGTCACTGAGCCACTGTTCTGCCCGCGACTGCTCCATCCATATCTTCTCCAGATTCTGACATCCAGCAGCCCTGCCTTTGTGTGAGAGTTACAGACAGTCTGGCAAAGATTGGATGAGTGTGTACAGTGACAGGATCTTTACAGCAGATACAGGTTGTAGGTCTACTGTAAAATTAGACAATTGTGCATCATGGATTGGGTGTGTAACCAGCTTTACGGTGTTTAATTATTTAGCGTCACAATAATATTATATGATGTGAGCGTTTGTACAAGCATGTGAAATACGATTTTCATTAGTAAGTAACAGATATGGCGTTTCTTCGCAGTCAAGTAATATGGGAAGTGTTAAACTTACTACATTGTCTAAATTCATTCCTGTGTTAACGTTAAAATCTAATGCTGAAATACCCCAAATTAATCTGTACACATACATTTAGCATTCACAATGAATACAAATATAAATGAGGCCTTGCAGGTACAATTTTAGGTATGTTTTGTTCTAAATGGGTCCACCTACTCGTAATGAAGGTTAAATAAATTGTAAAATCTAGAAATTATTTGAGGCATATTTACTAAAAAAAATATTTTACTGAAAAAGTACAATAGGCCTGCATTTAGCATACATCATACAAAGACATAGAAGAATACTACTTACATTCTTATTCTCTTTGTTCATACAATCAGATGGTCATTCTTCAGGAGGGCTAATAAGGATACATAAAAAAACAACATAATGTCTTATTTATCATATACCAAAAAGTAGCTTTAACACTTGTTCATACATACTATGGGTGCAAATAGGTTTTCTAGCATAGCCTAAATCACAAACCTTTGTCATCAAAAAGATTACATAGTAACTGCACACAGATTAGGTTTCACAAGCAAACCCATGGCCCCTGCACTGTGGGGCAGCAATGCTAATCCCTGTGCCAGGATATAGATCCGATAGATAGATATAGTGCTGCTACCTGAAAGTGCTTTAGACAATAAGAAATCTGAAATTACGTGCTGAAATGCACATAGCCCATATATTTTTTTTGCCAACAAAATGGAAGTTGGAAGTGACACTGAATGACACTGTGATCCTATAGGTGCATGTATATAGAAATCCTGTATCCTCAGATGAGTACATGCATTGCACCCATGCTGATCACTTTTTTGTACGACTAGGACACAGAGCAACATAACGTCGGCTCTTGTACATTCGCGTACATGGGGTTTACTCAGCATTAGGCCCCAGCCAGTCCCCGGTCTCTCCTAAAAGAATGATCCCGGGAGCGTGACAAGCGCGCTCCCGCGTCCACCCTCTCTCCCCGACGCTGCGGCAATAAATACCTGGGCCATAAAACCTTCCCAGAGCGGTGCCGGTGACCTACCGGGGACATGCCGTGCGGCCAGTATACTCAGCGCTGTCACACGCCCAGCACAGAGGCACAGCCCTATATACCGCCTGTGTGCCAGGGCAACCTCCACAGACACCAGCATCAACACACACCCGGGTTATACAGGGTATTCCACAGCTTACAAGTATGTGAAAGAATGGGTCATAGTGTAGCTATTAGAACTGGTAGGTAACATATACACAACACTACAGGTTAGCAGGAATAGTATGAAGAAATGACATTTCTGTTCTATGTTAATATTTATTTGTATGCGTCGTTTTTACCACACAGCAGGGCTTTTGCACGTTAACAATTAAAACACAGTTCATTAACAAAAATGTATATTACATAACATATCAATTATACCTGATTACTAATGCCAACATGGGGTCTGATTTACTAACCCTTGGTATTGGATAAGTGGAGATGTTGCCTATAGCAACCAATCAGATTCTAGTTCTCACTTTCTTTTTACATACAGAGAATGTCAACTAAAATCTGATTGGTTTCCATGGGCAACATCTCCACTTTTCCAATCCCGCAGTTTAGTAAATCTGGCCCATAGAGTATATAGAATGTCTTGTTCACTAACTTCCCTGATTTGACTTATGCACAGATATAAGCTCAGTCACAGCAAATAGTTGGCGATATAATGAACAGGAATGTCATGTAGTAGATTAAACTTCTAGAGCAGCGGTTCTCAACCATTTTCCAGGAAGTACCAGTCACCCACTATGGAATCAGGTCAATTACCACCTTGCAGTTCATATAGACCCACACACCTTTCTTACATGTATTGCAATGGTTTTGAGGTATATATTCTACATAATACAGCGCACACAATTCTTTATTAAATATGTACTCTGCCATCTGGTATCACTCCTGATTAAAATACAAGCACAGCTTCTACCTCCTGACCAGACGGTGATATTCCAAATCTCAACCAAGTGTAATTCTCAATCTAATTTGTAAATTTTTTTTAAAATAAAATTTGTTTATTAGCATTTAACATACTCAGCAGATTGTACAATGCAATTAATTCTCAAACTAATTTTATTGTCACTCCAGTTATGTCTCCTGCTCTCTCCGGAAACTGGCAATCCAAAACACTATTAAGAAACAAATAAAACAATAACACCAAAACAAAAATAAGAAATAGAGGGCCTGATTCAATTGCTGACGATATTTTAAAAAAGATTGCGTCGGAAAAAATACGACGCCTTGGCCGGCAATTGAACGTTATAAATTCGCATATTCAATTATTTTTTTACCGCTGTGCTAAAACAGCAGCCAGCGGTAAAAAATTTAACGGAGAAAAAAAAAACCTGCTTTGAACGTCGCAAATCACCTCCTGCTAGCAGGAAGTACCCGGCGCTAATGACAGGTTATTGGCCAGTGTCTGAAATAACGTTCTCACGATTTTCAGACTGGCTAATAACCTGTCATTAGCGCTGCGTACTTCCTGCTAGCAGGAGGGGATTTGCGACGTTCAGAGAAGGTTCTTTTTTTTTACATAGGCACCTGCGCAGCGGTCCCTGGCATCCATGGGCATGCTGATGCTTGTAGTTCTACAAGCATCAGCATGCCCTGTTGGGGCACAAGATAGGGCAGCGTTAAAAATCTGCACCTCTCAAAGGGGCGGATTTTTTATTAACGATATTGTTAAAAAAACGGCGTATTTTTAACGCAAAAAAATAATTCAATAGGAAAAAAAATATTGCCCGTAATTTTAAAAAACATTGCGTTAAAAATACGCCAGCGAACGAATTTTAGCTAATTGAATCGTGCCCAGAGAGTGCACCTCATAAAAGACAATAAAAAGATCTGTAGAATGAAGGAATGTATAAAAATATGTTTATTAATTATTAATTGATTAAACTATAATTAATAGTAAATGTAACAATAATTCATAAGACACTCACAAGGGCAATTCTGCCATTGAGTTATTGTTAAGTGTACAGTTAATCATTTTTAATACTGTCAACAAAATACCAACAAACATAACACAATGTTTAATACAAAGGACAAAACAAATACACATATAAATAAATATATGCATACATACATCCCAAGCTAATTAATGAGTTGGTATACATCCGTTTGACTAACGTTATGTATTTTATGTAACTGTTTATACCAGTGATTCCCAAACTGTGCGCCGCGGCTCCCAGGGGTGCTGCGACGCTCTCACTGGGGTGCCTCGGAATGTTTCTATTTCCTATTGTATTCTATTGTATTTTCGTCTTAGGGGTGCCTTGAAACAAAATATGGAGACCCTAAGGGCGCCTCGAACTGAGAAAGTTTGGGAACCACTGGTCTAGTCTATAACCAGGGCTTGATTTCTTGTCACATCACATGGGATGTGAGGAGTAATTGGCATAATGCAGCTGGATATCTGCCCCTTTATTTACCCTCCATGTCTGCCCCTTATTATTATTATATCCAGCGGGAAAGAGCCAGGTTCAGAGCTGAAGACAGGGAACAGAAAAATAGCATTGAATGTGTTTTGTTGTTGATATAACACATTGGTATGGGCAAGTTCTAGAACATGAAATTTTAATGTTACGTTAAATGATGCAAAATTGTAGTATACCATTAGCACTACTATAGCTCATGTGTCATGATCACCTGACAACAGGTAGGTGACATAGGCACGTCTAGGGCCCGACAGCTAACCACATGTGATCAGGTGATGGTACCACAAAAGCTTGGCACTGTGTAATCAAAGTACTTTTTCTTCCTCTCCTAACACACACATCTGTATATCAAAGCTGCAGAAAGCGCACTTAGAAAAAATGAGTCCTTGAAAAAACAGATGTGTGGAAAGAACAAAGGGAACTGGAGCTAAATTTAATGGAACAAAAAGTGAACGGCATGGGCAAGGAGCTAGAGAGGATGGGAGTGGGAAGCTGAGCAAAATGGTAATCTGGAGAAAATAATGTGATGCTAGAGAGACAACCGGGGAACTAGGTATAAGAGGTGGAAGATCAATGGTAGTGGAGAGTTCCAGCTAACTATTCAGAGCTGGAGAGAAGCAAAATATCATTCACTTATTAATAAATATTACTAACATTGGACCAGATATATTATAAGATCATACAGAATGGACATATGTGCTTGCAATCCTAAAAGACCTTACAAGTTCTAACCTTTGCTTTGATTTGATTCTACTGCGCAATGTGGGAGATACAAAAATTCAGGTCCCATACATCATACTCAATATAATCGGGCCCTATATGTTTTCACAATTGAAAAACATTGTGATATTGTTTCACCAGTAAAATTGGATCTAGAATTTTATTTTAGAGAGGTTGGCTTAATGAACCACTCCCCCTTTTATTATTGACTCCTCCCCTTATTCTTTTTCCCCTCACTCACCGTTTTTACTCTTCCCTACAAACCTACGTGCCTATTTTTTCGATTATAGCTACTATGCATGCGTAGTAACTGTTTTACGCTATCTACATAGCTTTTTGTTGCGTAGCTTGCGTACATGCGGTCTTTAAAGACTGCATGTACGTAATGCAATCTATATAACAAAACGCTACGTAGATGGCGTAAAATAGTTACTACACATGCGGAGTACCTATAATTGGAGAAATAGACACGTAAGAAAATAAATTTCGGGGTTGTGAATCCGGTCCCCCCCCTTTCCATTGTTCCATCTATACCCCTTGTCCCACTGCTCCCTCATCCCACAACAGACTATACCGCTGCATCTGCATCACTGAGAGCTGGAATCCCTGCTCTTGGTGATGCAGGCACATATAAGGGAAGTTCTAGCCCTTCTGAAAATCAGCCTTTGCCTCACCCGGCGCCAGAGACTGGAAGAAGCAGAGCACCGGCCAGCACGTCTATAAATCTGCCACTGCATTGCAGCATACACGCTAATCAGCTCCAAACACTTGTTTATCATGTGAATGAATAATAAAAAAAAAGAAGTGTATATCCATGTTAAGTTTAGAATAATAATAATAATAATAAAAACCCATTTCACATAGCAAAAGAAGGCCCTGTCTAACAAACAAAGACTATAGCACAAAACAGAAATGATTTTCCTATGTAGATTAATTGTTAATTAGGATCTGAACAGGTCAAATTTATCAATCTTACCTTAGCCCACCAAATTATTTATCCAATGGTTAATAATTTCATACAGTACACGTTATTGCAAGCACAGACATTATGCATAGCCATTTTCACCCATTTAAATACATAATACCAGCAGGTAATAGCGTATATTACCCTATACCTGCTATGACACTCGCTTTGTGAAACTACATGTCCCAGTACGCTCTACTAGCTATGACAGATGCCCTTATGGTTCTGAAGCATGCTGGGACATGTAGTTTCACAGTACCTGGAGATCCAATGGTTGGCCAGGCCTGCCCCGTGACATCACACAAACGTCACCTGACATGGTGGCGGTTAAAGTTCCAACATGACGCTCTCGTCTCTTACGCCCTCATTTAGTAGTCTTTCTGGATTGCCTGTCTTAAATACTTCGGACTCACGTTATAATGTACACTGTTCTTTATCTGCCCGCCTTGTTCTACGGTTTTATACATTACTATGCTGTGTGTTATCCACTCTGCTCTGCTGACAGGCGATACCGGCCAGGCGGGCAGTGCGCAAGACAGCCGGGGAGGATTGATGTACGGAGAGGCGGAGCATGAGCTCTCTCTTTCCGCTGGACCCGCCATCTTGCAGGTAGCCGCATGAGAGCTCGGCTCCCGGCATTTATGTGATTTTCGTTTTATTGCTCGGGCTCCTCTCGGAAAAAGTGACCACGGTGTGAGACGACAGTATGGGGGACAGGCTGTGGTGGTTTGGGGGGGATGGTGAGCTGGTTTTATGGAGGATGTGTGGCGTGGCCTTGGCAGGCCTGCTGCTGTGTCTCCGCCGGTGGGGACGGGAGACCGGGGCACAATAATGCCTAAGCTGTAGTCATTCTCTGCCTTATCAGTGCCGAATTACAGGAGTTACATGTGCCCAGCTGTAATTCACATGACTGATAATGTGCCCAGGGAGCAGGCAATGGGACCATGTGTCTGCTAGCTCCTGTGTGGCCTCTCTCCTCTTATAGCAGTGTATCAGTAAAGGGTTCTGTCACTTGATCATGTATATGCATTTTCTATTTGCATTAGCTAGCAAGATGTGTGCATTTTATCTCTAATGTCAGAGAATATTGCTTTCAGCTATTAGAACATGATTTATGAGACTAAGAAGATGGATGTGTACAACTCACTGCTTGGGATTTGTTTTATTTGGTCTATGGTGCATTATGGTCACATCAAGCTTCCTATTGGGTCCTTTTGACATCTTGCTTGTTAAAACTATTATAAATTTTAGGTGAACTGCTTGGTTGTGTTGTAATCATTTGAAAATGGTTTCTTGGTTAAGTCCATTTATTTTCTTTCTCTATTCAGTAAGTTGCAAAAATGACGAACACAAGAGGTAAAAGGCGTGGAACCCGTTATATGTTCTCTAGACCCTTCCGCAAACATGGTAAGTAAAGCAGATTGAATTCAATGTTTATAGGCTATTCTTTTCTGAAACTGGTCAGTAGTATTTTTTTGGGTGGTGTCCACATACTTAAGTACCAAACTTGAGTTTAGTGTTATGATCTATTTTAAAGATTCTTCACCTAAGTTTTAATGTACATAAACATTTGGCTGACTATGTATACAGGACAATAAGCGACCTGCCAATATTCATAAACCTTGGCACTACATTAAGTGGGGGCTTAGCTATTGTTGTTGTGATACTATTTTTTTTCCTTTAACTGATAATGGGAAAATGCTTTTAATATTTGGCACAAACCAAACTTTTCTTTGAGGACAGTTAGATGAAATGTCTTTAGCTATTTGTGACACGATGGCTTCCTGGGTAACACAATCTCCGCCTGTGAGCTTGCCCTGGATCTGTGGTAATCCAATGAGTGCTCTGATGCAGCCCTAGTTGCCTCAGTGGACACATTGGGAACCTTTGACAGGTTTCTGTAGTTTTATCATGGTTTACGGTGTGCCTTATGACGCCCAGGGCAAGCTCACAGGCTGAGACTAACTTGTCACTCTGAGAACTTGACTCGGGCAGTTTGTGGATGCTCTGGTACTTGTCCATTTAAAATTGTGTTGTTTTTTTTATATGCTTGAATGAGTTTAATGTGTCTTGTTAAATTACTAACTACACTTAAATCTTGCAGGCGTTGTTCCTTTGTCAACATACATGCGCATCTACAAGAAGGGTGACATTGTGGACATCAAGGTAAGGACCTTATTTAAACCTGAAATTAAATAGTACTGCTGCTGCTCCTAGCCAGGGCGGCTTTTCCAGTAGTTTTTGAATAATAGTTATCCAAGGTTCACTAAACAATGGCGGTTATCTGGCGCTTGAAGTGCAGTGAAGGAGAAACCGCCAGTGAGTTCTCCTTGTTGCTTCTCTCATCTGTTGAAACAGCTGGGACAGAAGTGCAATGCTTGTCTGTCCCTGTGGTTTCAGTGGGCAAGGGATAAGTGGCTGGGAATGACCTTCCCTGTGGATAAACTGCAGGTGGCTTGTATGGATGCCGAATGTGTGTAACAAAATAGATTTTGCTGCTCTGTGATGACCCTTCTCCTAAATATTTACTACTTTAGTAAAAATGATTCAATCATTTCACCGGTTCTGAGAGCAATCACAAAATTCTGTTGCTTAAATATATTGTTAATGAAATAGTCCTGTGTTACTATTAGTGGTATGATATGCTAAAATCTGATGGACCCGCTCATCATAGAGTTCACTGAACTCACCAGCAAAGATCTGAGTGGTGCAGTAGGCTGCCATCTTGGTGATTTGTATTGAGTTTTGCTTTTCATAAACCTGTGAAAAATGATTTTAGATTGTTCAATGGCTTGTACATCAGATTCTGAGCTTGAATACATTTAAAACTGAGCACAGTGTAAATGTCTAACGTTGCAATCTTTTTAGGGTATGGGCACAATCCAAAAAGGTATGCCACACAAATGTTACCATGGCAAGACTGGCCGGATCTACAATGTCACACAGCACGCTGTGGGCATAATTGTGAATAAGCAGATCAAGTAAGTGGCTATAATTTGATAACCTTGTTGCTTCACAGCCCCTTTCACTTTACCATTTAGATATGCAGGTATCTCTAATGGTCATTCAAGAGGGCTATATGAAACATCCTCCTAAAACCCAAGCCAGGTTATATACTTAGCTTGTGTCCTGTCAGAGGAGATAATGTTAAATATTTCCACATTTAGGGACTGACCCAGAGTTGAGAAACCGCAGAAAAAAAAACCAAAAAACACTTGAGCAAAACAGTCAAACTGCCGGGGTAGCAAATTTTAAATGTTCACACAGAGGTTTATTTTGTGTACAGTAAGCAAAATTGGTCATTTATGTTCTCTTGTTTTTTGTTTTTTAATCTCCTGTAAAGCCTAATCAGAACATCTCCTGATTTACCCTTAGTTGTGAAATAAAACAAGGAGCAAGTCTGTGCTCAAACTAATCTGTATCTATATATGTCTCTTATCAGATCTAGGAACACGAGTGATGACATTTTTCTCTTGTAGTATTTGGTAGTCTCTTTACTTGCGTGTCTTTTAAGCATGAACAGTGTCTTAACTTCTGCTCTTTATTCAGAGGTAAGATTCTTGCCAAAAGAATTAATGTCCGTGTTGAGCATATTCGCCACTCTAAGAGCAGAGACAGCTTCCTGCAGCGTGTCAAGGAGAACGAAAAGAGGAAAAAGGAGGCCAAGGAGAAGGGCGTCTGGGTGGAGCTGAAACGTCAGGTATGGTGTTGGTGTGTTAATGTTGTGATTAGTTCACTGCTTAAATGCTCAGTGATGATTCTTCTCCTAACGATTTACTTTTAAAGTATATGGGTAAAATCATTTCACCGGTTCTGAGAGCATATAGAATCTTTAAATTAATAACTGATCCTTCTGCGTTGTCTAATGGTATGTCTTTGTTTTCTCTCAATAGCCAGCCCAACCAAGAGAGGCCCACTTCGTACGAACACTTGGAAAAGAACCAGAACTCCTTGAGCCTATTCCTTATGAGTTTATGGCATAACCTTATTCAATTAAACATGCTTTTTGGAAGCCAGCGCTTGTCTGATTATTTATGTGAATCTGGCATTGGGGTGCCTTGTGTGTGGTGGAGACGTATGAAGACAATGGGTGCATACCCTCCAACATGACCCCCTCCTTTCAGTACAAAATACTCTGCTCCTGCTCTTCCTTCCTAATCTGATTGCAGTCACCTGTGTTCTACTTTTTTGATTTAAAAATGTGTAACACAGGTGACTGCAATCCGAGATTAGGAAGGAAGAGCAGGAGCAGAGTATTTTGTACTGAATGGAGGGGGTCATGTTGGAGGGTCTGCAGATGTATAATGGTAATATTGAAATATAGAATTAATCACTTGGGGTTAAATTTTAGATATAAAAAAAAGTTAACTATAATAAAGATGTAAACTTAGGCTCTATGTGACTTAAGTCGTTTATGTGAGCTGTTGTATTTGTTATACAGGATCTGTATCCCTTCTGACTGCAGAGCAGCATTTACACAGTTACTGCAGACATGGAAACTAGGGCTAATGAGAGCTTAGTGCAGGTGTCACAGGTGGACAGCACACATGCTGATGACCAGGGGAGCTTTTGTCAAAATTTTACAAAAACTCAGTGCTGCCACCAACTGGTAACTGTCTGCCAGCTAATTATAATTCTGTTTAGCTTGCAAATATATACGATTTTACTACTTTTTGGTCATGTGTTGAAAGATTTAAACTTAGAAACTTGACTGGTTAAATGAAAGCCAGATTCTTAGGCTGATCAGCTTGATCACTCACTTATGGGTGGTTATAAGAAGGTTGGTCATCTAAGTGTGTTTATGATATCTCAAATTATTAATAAGCCAAAACAGTTGCCTATATCTTGATGGCCTTGCTGCATCAGGCTCTCTTCCATTTACAGATACAGGTTTCTGTGTTTGTCATTCAAGAGCACTATTATCCACTTATGACCCAAACCAGGTTGTTACTGGATTCTGCTCTATATACCAAGTCTGCCTTTGAAAGCAAGGTATAGTTAAGTGGAAGCCTAAGATCATCAGTGACATTTAAGTCACTTTTTTTTTTTTTTTTATAGAATTTAATATAGCACCTGATTTAGATATACGAAGGCGCTTAAATTAAGAGAGGAAAGTTACTCCTGGGCAACACCATGTTGATTTCAGGGGGAGTCAAGGTAATTGTATTTTATGCATGCAGGGATATGTCTTTGCATTGCTTACTGACCAGCTTTACTATTACGCTGTTATTTAGGGCTGGGAGACACTACATCTCAACTCTAATACTGATTGCAACAGATTAAATGACTCCCCCCTGCAATCAACATGGTTTTTGCCCAGGAATAACTTTCCTCATTTTCAATCTCTTAATCGGGTCCTTTAAGCAGAAATATTTCAAAGGCTTTAGTAATACCCCTTTCGCATCACCATGAAATACCCGGAATTTTCGCCAAAAACCCGGGTCTCGGCAAAATCCCGGGTATTTCATGGAGATGTGTAAGGTGCACTTCCGGTGGACCCGTGTCAGAAGACCCGAGTAAAAAGAAGGGTTATTCCCGGGTCTGACACGGGTAGGGGTGCAGTGTGAAAGGTACTACCCGGGTAGCACCTAACGCACTTGATTGGTGCAATTTGTTTACTGTTGCCCTGGCAACCCGGGTGTCTGAATATCCGGGGTCTGCCCTGCAGTGTGAAATGGGGTCTAGGATCCTCTGCTGCCCCGACAATATCCCGGGTCTGTGAACCTGGGTTATTGCCGGGGTGGTGATGTGAAAGGGGTATAACAGACTATTAAGACAATGCTAGAAACAGTCACAGTAGACTTACTATAAAGCTGACAGCTAATTGCACCAACATGCTCTTTGCTATAGACAGCCAATTACTGCCATTGATTGGTTTGTGGTTATCTGACCCGCAATAGGGTGCTGGTTAAATATATGTAGATGCCAATACAATACTGTATTATGCTGCACAAATTTATTTACATAACCTAATGTGAATATCACGAGTGTAGTGTCCAGTGATTGGACAGGATTGATGACAACATTGTTTTTGATGACATCTGTAAGGAGACTTGACTGACAAGCTAAGAAAACAAATGTTTGTAATTAATAAGTTGTAAGAAGAATAGTCTTATGGGTTGTGTAAAGATGTGTATTTTTCACTGTTAAAGAAAAAAAAAAAAATACAAATGTCCTTCTGAAGGTTCAAGTACTCACAATCACCATGTTGTCCAGAACTTCAGAGGGAATCTGCAATCACTCATCTCAACCCCAGTTGAGAAAAATCCCTATACAGGATGGAGTAGATTTCTCTACCTCTATTTTTGGTAATAAATTCTTGCACACTGACCCTGTGCTTGTGTGGTCACCACACTGGAAACAGCAGACAGATGCAGAACCAATGAAATGGTGAAGAAAAGGAAGATGTTGTAAACCTCAAACTTACAATATAATGAGAATGGGAAGTCATGGGTGACAGGAGTGAGAACATGTAGGGGTATATTTTCTTCACTCATAGTCAATAGCAATACAGCGTTCAAGAATAAAGTTTAATATAGGGTTAGTCAAAGGCATTTTTACTAGCTAGTAAGACCCTTTAAACATATATCAACTTGATGCAGTCATTTGTATCCTGCATTTCTTTCAATTGTTGAGTAGTACGGGACCATAGGTGAATCTGAATATGGAATATCCCATTTCACATATCAAAAGATCATACAATACAGTGTCTACACATAGCACATGGGCATTAATGATGGTTAATATTAATTTGAAAGAGTACGGTTGGATCTGAGTGCACAGATGGTGTTGGAGGAGTCTTCTGGCAGATTAAATACTGTAAAATCACTGGCAGGCAGCTTTTAATGAATATTTTAATAAATGCAGGTTCCACCTATCCAGATCTGAGTGTACGCCAGTGGGTGTGACTTTTCTTTGCTGTTTTCAGTGTTGCATATGTGCAGAACTAAGAAGCACGCACACGGTCATGGCTGTTGCTGATCATAGCGCAACCCTGGTGCCCAGGGCGTGTTGAGGGAGTGAAAGGGTGGAGGAATAAGATAAGTGCCCCTGATCCTGGTCAGAACACAGACGTAACAAAGGTCTGTTTACTGTAAAAGGTTTGCACCTTCTGTAGGTCATGTGCGGCATTTCTATGTTCTCCCTGTCTCTGCTTGGGTTTCCACCCACATGCTGGTCGGTTAATTGGCTGCTGACTAAATTAACCATAGGGAGTGTGTGTATTTGGGAACTTAGTATGTAGCTCCATTGGGGAAGGGACTGATGTGAATATCTAATGTCCTCTGTAAAGCGCTGTGGACAATATGTGGCACTATATAAATAATCATTGTGCTTGCAATTCAAATAACAGTCATATGTGATTCTGGATCTCATGCAACCTACACCACATTGCCAAGCGCATTTGCGCAATACACACACACTGCATTCAGCTTTGCACACATTTGTGGATTGGTGCCAGTCAGTTTAAGTCCTCAGTGTAATACACTTGTGGCAGTATTTATTATTTGCCGTCTGTATGTAGACATAGTACACCCATTCACCCAGTGATAGCCATATAGAAGAAAGGAGGCTACAAATGACTGATCACCCTCCCTAACATTCCCACACTTCCTCCCAGCAGTGCAGGGCATGATCTGCACCCTCCCCTATGAGTGAGAAAGCTGCATTGTCTCCCAGCTGTGGGTTCCCTGGCGGCTGATGACGCGACAGCGTGCGTATCACAGCAGAGCCGCCCTCATTGCCTTTCCTGGCTACACTGCAGCTGCTGGGGCTGAGGGCGCAGCGTTTATAAAGAGCAGGATGAGGGGGCTCAGCACAATACAGCTCACAGCCGGCTGGATTACAGATCTGAACAGGCATACGGCCATCCTTGCACTATCCCATCTCCTGCTGCAACGCCAGGCCTGTTATAAGGACAGTGACACAATCAATCTATTCAGTATCATACAGTGATAAGTGACATTCTGACCTGCCTCCAGCCTGGGGTAACTTCCACTGCGTCTTTATTGCGTCTGGATGACTTGCGCTGTGTGATTTATCATCCTCCTCATCCATCCCCTCCCCATGCGTCTACCAGCCATGTCTAGTAACTTTTTACTTGCACCCATCCCGGAGTCTGCGGACTATTTCACTGTCCGGGACATTAAAATGGCTGTAATGGGGGCAAGCAGCGTTGGGAAAACTGGTAAGTGCCAGCCCTGGCATCATAAACCTTCATATAATCAATCACCATCATTATTATCAATAATATATATCAATAATTGTCACTAGATTATAGCGCATTCCAATGCACATTGCTGTATGGCAGCTTTCATGTTACTCATTAGATTATTGTTTTACTTCTTTATCAATCAAATTTCTATTGCACCTTCTATACTAATTTAGGTTGACAGTTGTTCCAGATGTAGTTTTGTTTCACAAACTCTATTATTGTAATACAATTCTGTATCCTATTATCTAATGGAATGTAGATTTGAAGTACTATTTCTATATATATATGTGTTAAAAAGTCTTATCTACACCTAAATACAGACTGTACTTGGATCATTTCATCATAATGTAGATTTAATAAAATCTTTGAACAAATCTTAAGTGCTGAAAACATTTTTTTATATACACCAATATGTCTTGTCTGGCACATATCTATAATACAGCGTGTGAAATTGTCTGTAGATATCTTGCTTTGATTAGTAATTTTTAAAAAGCTTTCTCATTTATAATAATAATAATAATAATAAAGCTTTACTTTATTACATGCTTAGTCAAAACCTTTCAATTTTTTTACTTTTATTAATTTAATCTAGAATGTAGATTCTAACACTATAACAGATGTCCATTGCAGTTACTACTTAGCTGATTTTACACCGTAATAAATAATTTGGAAGTGGCGTTTAATATGTGAATCAGGATACACGTTAGAGATTTATACCCTTATTTTGGCAGTTTTGCATTACACAGTAAAGTTGTTCATCTACTTATAATAGTTATTCAATTTGACAACATTTTCCATCAATTAGACATTAATAAAATAATATTAAGATTAAGACAAATTGATTAATATACTAACCAGATTTGGTGAATGAGATCTTAGCATATTGAAGTTAACTTAAATAATTTTCCAGTAAATAGAGACTAGTGATCACAATACACTATACATGCAGGAGATAAGCTGAATAGTTCTCTATATGTGAAAGAATAATTTTTATTTTAGATTTTTAAATTTTCCAACTGAAAAACATAATCTAATTACATTGTGGATATTAATGTAACAGTGCAGAAATGTAATGATTTATCTGTTATTTAAGAGAATAAACTTTTTTTTTATTTTTTATTCAGAATTGTATTTGCTTGTTTTGAGTTTTTTGTGTTTTTGGTTTTTTTTTTCTTGTGGAAGAATATTTAAGTGTTTTTTTTTTCTTTCCCCCCAGCAATGATTGTCCGGTTTCTCACAAAAAGATTTATTGGAGACTATGAAACTAATACTGGTAAGTTTACATTATGACTGAGTGAAATATCCTCATACCATCATGTGATCTATGGCATTTAACTTAATACATCATGTTTGCTTTAATTAAACAGGAAATCTGTACTCCCGGCTTGTCGTCATAGATGGGGAGCATATGGCTTTACAGATCCAAGACACGCCAGGCTATGTAAAGGTATGCATCGATTCTCAGTACACACTGTGCTTGTCTACAATCTGTAAGATCCGTTATCCAGCCACTTGTTTTATGTAAAATTGAATGACTGTCAAAAATCTCGCAGCCCCCTTAAAATCTGTATTGTACTGAATATTTACAAAGCTAACCTGTGAATGAGTCACTAATTCCCCTGACTCATATAAAGCATATCATTTTATATAGCAAAGTACACAGACGGTCCCCGGAATAATTATATTGCACATAGAAAGTTATAGATCATGTGACCATAAAACAACTTGTCAAAGATCACCGGAAGCTAACGTAGAAGATTCAGTATAAATGATATCTTTGTAGCTGTGTAGAATATCTGATGCAATGAGAAAAGTGGAGAATAGATATTCCCTAAATATAAAGGCTGGATCTTTGATTTTGGGCTGAAAACTGATCTAGAAACATGAACTGAACTATCAGCACAAAGGTATATTATGTCACAACATTAACATCCCCCCCCCCAGCCTGTTGACATGTTGGGAGGCATTTCAGAGGTTCCATACAGAGTTCACTCAGGAATCCTTTCAGTGAACTCTGTCAATGAACCTGTCACCTAGGACCAGAGTCCCAAAGAAGGTCAGGGCCCAATACAGGTGTCCAGCTTGTAATCCTCGTTATTAAGTCTGGCCACCCCCCAGGATGTGGAGCCCCTAGATGTATCTTATGGTCTGGATGGTAAATACAGCCACTGTTGGCACTGCTAGTCTAAAGCTAATGCACATATTAACCCGATCGCCTGCAAACTGGATGATGATTGCTGTAGTGTATGGCCAGCGTTACATTGTCCAATAATATCTTGCACTAATGATGACTTATAAACAACTTTATGCAAGTTAGATATGTGATTTTATTGTTTTTGTGACTAAGTGACATTTCATAGAAGATATATTTAAATACCTTAAGATTAAACAAGGACTTGTTGAAATTGTCTAATATATATATATATATATATATATAGGCACTGTTATGTAATTGGATAAGTTTATAAAGTTGTGTTGTACAGTCCTGAAGATTGATTACTGTGGTTTCTGTGCAGATGGAAGATGACGTGTCGCATGTGACAGACATGTTACGCTGTGTACATTCAGCAGAAGGCTTCCTTCTAGTGTACTCGGTCACAGACTACCGGAGCTACGAGTACATCCGTCACCTTCATCAGCACATCCGCAAGATACACTCAGACTCCAAGGCTCCCATCGTCATAGTAGCCAATAAAGGGGACCTTGTGCACATGAGGCAAGTCCCCTCCGAGTCCGGGATCCAGCTGGCCAATGAACTGGGCTGCTCCTTTGTGGAAATCTCTACTAGCGAGAACTGTCAGGATGTTTGTCAGGTATTCCAGCACCTCTGCAAAGAGATCAGCAAGCACCAATCCACCAGCTGTGGAGAGAAGAGGAGAGGCTCCGTCATTCCCCGACCCAAGTCCCCCAACATGCAGGATCTAAAGAGACGCTTCAAACAGGTGCTGTCGCCCAAAGTCAAAGCTTCCTCTGCTGTGGCATAGCTGGTACTCCCATGTGAAAAGGACTTTATTTTAATACTTGTTACAGAATAATTTATTTTTGTATATGGACATTTGAATGTGTAACATACATCATAAATATATATTTATTTAAAAATGATCTTTTACTTGTCCGTTACTAACGTTTCCAGTGGGGTAACTGTAATGGTCTGGAAAGAGAACCTCTATAAGGGGCTTATTTGGGTTTTATCACCTCTTGGTCCTCAATAGTTCTGTCCTTCCATTTATCAATACACGGCTGTTGTTTTACGAAACCTGGGCGTTTGTAACTTGGATGGGTCAGACAGCTGGAGAGAGTTACCATGAAGGTAATCGCCAGCAGTAGTAGGGCATTTGAGCTGAAGAATCCCACGTCCTAGGGGGGGGTCCCTATTAGCTGCATTCACAGAGCCGTGGCTGTCTGCTACCGTGTATTAGTAAATTGCTGCAGCTTTGTGTATGAAGATGCCGAGAAGGAGTAGTAGCAATTCCAGGTTTTGTGAAACTACAATTTCCATCATCCTTTGGCAGATATAAGCTATGTCTAAGCTGTTGTTTCATGCTGGTACTTGTAGTTTCACAACATCTGTAGTGATGCAGGTTGCTTAGACAGGCTATTAAAAAAAAAAAAAAAACTTTGATCATCCTACCACCTGCTACTAAATGTAACCTAAGATATTTGCAGTCTTATTAAATCAGCAATATCTTTACTCTGGGGTCACTTCAAGGAAAACATATTGCCACTTTTATTAATTATTCATGAAATCAGCAGTTTCCAAACATGGGTCTGTTTGTTTAACCGCATACCCGAGAGCATCGAGACACTTCTTATTGTAAATTCCCAAATAGAACAAATCGGTTTGTGTGAGAAAGTGATGTTGAGATTTTTCTTCAATGACTTGCAGCAAGCTGAAAGTGGCCATTGTTTCTTTATGTGCTAAGAGCCTCATATCTAATTTGGTTCAAGAATAAAAATAATGGTTGCAGCATCGATAATAAAGCGGGCACAGTGACCCTCTAGGTGACACGTTTCCACTGGGCCGTTATAGCATGCTGGGATTTGTAGTCTTACAACACCTGGAGTGCCGAAGGTGCTCATGCTCGTTCTAAAGATTAAGACAATGGTATGGACACACTTACATGCCAGTACTCAGCAACAGCTGGCAATCTTGCAATTAATCAGAACCATTGTTCACGTCCTAGCAAAATAGAATATATATATTTTTTTTTTGTTTCAATTGAACATCTGATGTTCAGCTTCTAATATAAAGTGTGATGACAGTCATCAAGTCTCAAATGTTAAAACTATCTGCAAAGATGTGAATTGGAAGCAGGAGGTGGACAACATTATATATATAT
>WWET01000027.1:1455521-1466150 GCA_011038615.1 Limnodynastes dumerilii
GAACCGCTTTAATGCCTTATTCTCCTTTTTGGCATCAATACTGATAAATACTACACGTCTTACTGAAACATTCGTGACCTAGAAAACACTAAGTTATTTCAGATGTTATAGGCTATAAATGATTCTAAAATTATAGTTCTTTGTTTAGATTTTTATTAGAATTCCGACTTTTTGCCCCCAGCGGGTCACAGAATACATCAAACAAGTCATAACAAATGCTTGCAACTGCCTTTTGGAGGACTTTTTATTGAAAACATCACGGTATAGTTGGAAATCAGATATTTGTTTGGGTAGCACCCATCCATATATGGTCATAAATACATTACAAAAAAGACTGATACATCCAAGCTTGGCTGCATGACTCAAATAAAAAATAAGCACACTCCCTATTTGGGGGAAATCAGGAATTCGCTGTTCTGTGTATGTATGAATCTACAGGAAGCAACATTGTAAGCAACACAGGGACTAAGTAATCCTGCTAAGACTTATCTATCCATACTTGTTTTTAGCCTCTACATTTTTGGGCAACAGAAGCAGCAGGGACATGGCCACCTCCTGGGGCCAGGAAGTAAAGGGCCTTGGCTGACTATTTTTTGATGAGGATCCAATGACGCAATCTGCTTCTACTGCACAATCCCCTGTGTCGGACCTGAAAAGTCCCTGTGTGGAAGAGCCATAGGGCACAACCTTCATACAACGCCGTAAGGGCCGGCGGCTGTAACTATAGTTACTGTTACGAAAAGGGGGCTTTCCCCACCATTACGCATGCCGTATATATCCGCCGTAAAGGCAGGGATAGGCATGCAAAATAGGTGACGGGGCGGGGGAAGCCTCGTTACGATCAGCTATAAACGTTAGGGTAGGAATCACGTAAGTGTCCAGATTTACGCCCGACGGCGGGGCATGCACTCCCCGCTCCGATGGTGGCCGTACTGACCTCGGGCGGCCATAGGTCTGGATACGGCTCATAGGGCCTGATCCAGACCTACGCCTGCCGTCGCTAGGACGGCGGGCATAAGCGTAAGATCAGCTGAAAAGCCGATTTGCGCATGCGCCGGGCAGATGTTGCCCGGCGTAGCTACGTCCGTAGGAACAGCGTAGGGACGCTGGAGGGGGCGTCCCCCTAGCGTCCCTACGTTAAGGTTAGTGAAGGTGGGCGGGGGAAGGTAATATAATGAGGGAGGGAGGGAGGCACGATGAAGGTACTACAATACTACCGATAGAGGGGAGTGACGGGGGTGTGTTTTCCCCTCTACCCTGCGTAATTTCTCTATTGATCTTGGATCTCTAGTGACAGTGTGAACAAGTTGCAATGACTGGATCCAGAGTTTAGATCACACTCTGAACACTGTATCCAGACTTTCTTGTGGGTGAATGGAGGTCACTATAAATACCAGGGGCCATACTTACTAAGCTGCGGGAAAGAAGAAGTGAAGATGTTGCCCATAGAATCCAGATTTTAGCTGACATATTCTAGTATGTAATAAGAAAGTAAGAGATAGAATCTGATTGGTTGCTATGGGCAACATCTCCACTTTTCCAAACCTGTATCTTAGTAAATCTGGCCCTCGCAGTATGTTCATCAATAGACCAGTGCTGGTTAAACACTGAGGATCACCTGCTGCACTGCAGCTCCTCTCAGGCGGACCGGATGTTAGATAGAGGGCCGTATGCAGAGTTTTCCGATATGAGCTACTGCGCATGCGCAGTAATTTTGTTACGACATCTACATTACTTGTTGCAACGTAGATTGCGTAGAATGCGGCCGGAGCTCTGCATACAGCCCAGAGTGAGGTAAGCTGGGTTTTTCTTCTTCTTTTTTTAATGCTTTAAACTGCTGGCACTGCATAGTAGAGAGGCAGGAAGCGACTCCAATTCTCATCTATGCAGATACCAGTCACTAATGAGTCTATTTTATCTCTCTGGTGACTGAGGGCCTGATCGAGAGCTACGATGGTACACTAAGTGTTCTAACGCTCAGCGTACCATCGCTGCACTCCCCCAACACTCCCCCTTGCCCCAGCGTATTAACACTCGCTTACGCCGGCTGAAGGCTACCTTAACTTCAGCCGGCGTAAGCAAGTGTTAATACGCTGGGACGGCGGCGTTGCTACACTAACACCGCCCTCTCAGGGAAAAATTACAGCTGCTCCGACTGTCATTATCACAGATGAGTCAAGAGAATGGCTCTTCTTCTCATCTGTCCCTGTTCGATCAGCCGTGTGCCCTGATGGCGATCGGCATACTTACCCATTCATTGATAAAATCTTCTAGTTAGTGCTATTCTTTTTAAATAGAGACAGACGAAAATGATCTTTCGGCTGTCTAGATTTCGGGAACAGCATTTTCTTAGCGATGACTCCAAGCACCTGTCTATTTTAATATTTTTCTTCCATATATTAGGCAGGAGGAGCTCTTAGTCCATTAGTTCATTAAAAAAAAAAGTTTAGTCATTCTGATGCAGATTTATGAAAAGTGGCCATTTACCGGTCGCTAGGATTGGAAAACATCTGGGGCCGGATCCAGAACTACGTCCGAGCGTGCTTAGACGTGTAAGTATTATATGTATGTGTAAAGTTAAGATAGGGTTTGGTAGGCGAAAATCCCCAAATTACGTACATGCAAGGAGAGTTCCTAGGGGAGAGCTTAGAAGGCACGCTACCGTAAATACGCTGCGCTATGAAATGTATTAGAAGCGCAGCTCTGGATCTACCCCATAGATGTTATACTCTGCACCCTTAGGGCCGGATCCAGAACTACGTCTGTCTTCCATAGACGGACATAATTCACTAAACAATAGCTACTGCTCTTTTAGACCGCATATACGCAATCTACGTATCGAAACGATACGCAGATTACGTACAATAGCTACTACGCATGCGCAGTAGCTACTGTTTAATGAACTACGTCCGTCTATGGAAGACGGAAGTAGTTCTGGATCCGGCCCCTGATTCTTAATCACTCCATATTTCTGTATTTTTTTTACCACAAAAAGTAATAGTGTAATATAATATTCAGACTACAGTCTATGGCCCACATCCAGACCCCCGCCTGCTTTATGTGCGTGCCCACGTGTCCAGATTCTTACTTTAAGTTTTTACGACGGCCCTTATCATAATGGGGCTTCCCCCCCCGACCCCTAATTTACATAGCTATCCCCACCTGTATGGCGGGGATACGACCATCATAAATTAAGGGTCTGCCCCTTGTGTGTACTTACTATCATACATAACTAAGTTATGTAAGACAGTAAGTATGTACGTGGAACATCTGGCACACGCATGTGCAGATGTTCAGAGACAGGGGACTCAGTCCCCTGTCATACCTAAGTCTGGATCTGGGCGGGGGTCTGGATCTGGGCCTATGTGATGTATCTTATAGACTGCTTTCTGATATTTCTCTGTGACATAAGAACATTGCATCTGGCTCTTACAATTCTTCTACCAGTGCATTAAAGTCGTTTTGCACCCTGCATAAACCATAATGCAACTGTACCTTTAATCACTTGATTATGTAGCTTCATTAAATACGTTTTACAATGACATAAACACCCCTGAGCTTCAAAACCAGAAATGACTGGCTCTGCTATAAACCTGCAACTGTTTTCTAGTTACATAATTTATGTCAGACTATTGACTGGTATCCAAATATTTTATAGTGTTATTGGAAAGCCTGAGGCAACCTTTCATTTTACAGGCCTCACCTTTCCTAATTAAGTTTAGTATTTGCAGTTCCTGCCACATAATGACGTTTTCCAAGCAATCCCATTTATTCCAATCACTCCAGTCTTTGTCGGTTATGCATTTTGCCAGTGACTATGTGATAGGACAAATCTCCTACTTGAACCTGCTCTTCTAGCCATGTGCGCTGGTTTAGGGCCACACAAGAAGAAGATGTGGGCGAATCTGTTCTGGCTGATTCTGAAGTTGGACCAAATGTCTGAGACTTACAGAACAAACCTCATGGTTATTTATCGGAGTTAACTGAAATTTAATGCTGCTTAGGCTCAGTATATGGATCATTGAGCCAAAAAACCTCACTTGTACACAATCCAGCTTAATCCTGAAGACTAAATAAAATAGTTTCACTTCTTCTGCAATTAGTCCTGGCCGGCATGTTCTTTTAATGACATCTTATGGGATATGTCTGTTTCATGCTTCCCAAGAACAGACAGTGCATAAGAAATGCCTTGTCGTGTGGAAGTGTCTAACCCAGCCCATACTGTATCATTTCAATGCCTCCCCCCCCACACTGGTTATATTCAATTGTATGGAGGGCTGTCATGCCCTGACGTGTGGAAACAAGTTCTGTATGTTCAGAATTACGATGTGTAACGGTGCAGCTGTGTCGTCCCGGTGTCCAAAAGCCGGCGTCCTGGAGTTGCCGAGTAACCAGGACGCCAGTAGGTGGTAGCTGCTCCGTCTCTGGAGTCAGCGTGTAGTGCGACCTCCTCTACACCTGTCAGGCTGGCGTCCTGAGGTTGCCAAGCAACCAGGATGCCAGATGGTCTCTTTTGGCACTCTGACCGCTGGCTGCCATTGGCCAGCGGTCCCTTAAACAGCTGCTCCTTCCCCAGCTCTGTGCTGGTTATAGCTTTTGCTGTCCCAGTTTCCTTGTGCTCTGCCAGTTGTTCTGTGTCTTACCAGTCTTCTGTGCCCTGATTGCTGAGTGTCCCTGTTCCTGACTTTTCCTCTTTGTCTCTGCTATTAACCCTTCCTTGCCTTGTTCCTTGCCTCTGGTTTGCTTACTCTGCCATGTGCCTGTGTGTTTCTGTGAGTGGTTGCCCTTGTCCGTCCACTGCTCGTTGTGGTGTCTCTCCTCTCATGGTATCTCTCCTTGTTGTTGTTTGTTCATACCCGCACGCATTAGTGTCCGTTCACCGGGAGGCCACGACCTGCCAGACTTCTGCAGCCCAGACTGTCCCCACCATCAGGGGCTCCATTGAACACCACGCCCTGGTTGGTGGCCCTAACAGTAACATCTGGCTCGTGCATACACAGTGCGCTCCGACTGACTTACACACACAGGGCCAGATCCTGAGCTAAGCACGCTAGCCGATGACGTAAAATCGCCCATTAGTATTTACTGCACGCGGCAGATGTGACGCCATGTAATTCCCAACGTACGTACCATCAGCGATAATACGAACAAAGGGGCGGGGCCTCAATACGACACCCGGAATTACGCTTTGGAGGCGGAGGGAGGCATTTAAATTGGACAGTATGGGCTGGGTTTGGCCATCACGGGTGTTAAATCTATTACGTATGTCAGTACTTACGCTAGGAAAAGTTAAGGTAGGGCTTGGGAAGCGTAAAACAGCCAAAGTGCGTATGAGCGAGGGGAGTGCCTAGGGGAGTGCATAGTAATTACGCTACGCGTTCTAACGTAACAAGCCTGTAGGTCTGGATTTACCCCACAGTCAGTTCATGTTGTTGTAATTCTGAACCTGGTCCAGTAACCTTTACTGAGAATAAAGCTGGTTCTCTTCATTATCAGGATGATCATCAGATTCTAGACCATTTGTAGCGGCATTGCATGAGTGTGTACGCTCCCACAATCTTAATATGTAGTGATAAGAAAGGCTGCATTGGATGATTTGGTTTTATGAATGTCCTAAAAATCATGATCATCAATGGTATTGTAAAGATTATGGACTGTATTCACAGACACGTTTTTGGTTTTCCGTGCGTATATTTAGGAGCGGAATAACTGCGCATGCATAGAAACTTTTTCCACGGATTTAGGCATGGAAATCTATTAGGCAAGGACTTCTGAATCACACTTAGAGACAAAGGGCCTGATCCAGACCTACGGCCACCGTCGCTAGGACGGCGGGCGTAAGATCGGCTGAAAAGCCGATCTGCGTATGCGCCGGGCAGATGCTGCCCGGTGTAGCTACGGCAACGCCCGATCAACGATCGGGCGTCCGTAGGAACAGTGTAGGGACGCTGGTGGGGGCGTCCCCCTTGCGTCCCTACATTAAGGTTAGTGCCGGTGGGCGGGGGGAGGGAATATAATGAGGGAGGGAGGGCTTAGCAGTAGTACGTTCGTGTGCGAGCGTATTACCCATTGCTTACGCCGGCTGAAGTTAGGGTAGCCTTCAGCCGGCGTAAGCAATGGGAAATACGCCCGCACAGGGGTACGTGTGAAGTTATGTGAAGTTGGGCGGGGGAGGCATTTAAATGAGCTTTTGAGGGTGCGGTTAGTCATGTACGCACGTATGTAAGTATCATATGTCATGCGAGTTGCCTTGCGTATATTTGCGTACTTTAGACACATGCATCTCTGAATCCGGTCTTATGGACTTATATATCCTGTTTCGCCTCTAGGGGCAGTCCAGGGCTTGATAGGTATGGATATGTGAATGTTATCCTTGTCCCTAGGGGCTGCTGTTGGACTCAGGTCAGGTTCTGATCACCATCACCTGCGCTGTGGGTGTTTATATCATTTCCTCCCAGAACAGTTTTTAGCTTTCTGCATTCGTTGTAGCTGTACACCAGCCTGCCCCTTCCCGCATCTTTTCTGTTGTTCTTTCAAGTCGGTGTCCTCTCTGTATCTAAGGGTTTACAACCTCACCGCATCACCTCAGGTTTACCATCTCCCTGCAGTTATCCTGTCTGTGTCTCAGGGTTTACCATCTTCCTGCAGTTATCCTGTCTGTGGACCAGATTCACAACACCGCATTTTTTTAACTTACGTGCCTTACTATTACTTAATATTTTAAGCTACCTACATGGAGTTTCGTTACGTAGATTGCGTACATGCAGTCTTTAAAGACCGCATGTACGCAATCTACATAACGAAATGCTATGTAGTAGCGTAAAATAGTTACCACGCATGTGTAGTAGCTGAAAACACATAACTAGGCACGTAAGTAAAAAAAAAATGCGGTGTTGTGAATTCGATTCTGTGTCTCAGGGTTTGCCATCTCCCTGCAGTTATCCTGTCTGTGTCTCAGGGTTTGCCATCTCCCTGCAGTTATCCTCTCTGTGTCTCAGGCTTTACGATCTCCCTGCAGTTATCCTGTCTGTGTCTCAGGGTTTACCATCTCCCTGCAGTTATCCTGTCTATGTGTCAGGGTTTACCATCTCCCTGCAGTTATCCTGTCTGTGTCTCAGGCTTTATGATCTCCCTGCAGTTATCCTGTCTATGTGTCAGGGTTTACCCTATTCCTGCAGTTATCCTGTCTGTGTCTCAGGGTTTGCAATCTCCCTGCAGTTATCCTGTCTGTGTCTCAGGGTTTGCCATCTCCCTGCAGTTATCCTGTCTGTGTCTCAAAGTTTACCATCTCCCTGCAGTTATCTTGTCTGTGTCTCAGGGTTTGCCATTTCCCTGCAGTTATCCTGTCTGTGTCTCAGGCTCTACCATTTCCCTGCAGTTATCCTGTCTGTGTCTCAGGGTTTGCCATCTCCCTGCAGTTATCCTGTCTGTGTCTCAGGGTTTGCAATCTTTCTGCAGTTATCCTGTCTGTGTCTCAGGGTTTGCCATCTCCCTGCAGTTATCCTGTCTGTGTCTCAGGGTTTGCCATCTCCCTGCAGTTACCCTGTCTGTGTCTCAGGGTTTGCCATCTCCCTGCAGTTATCTTGTCTGTGTCTCAGGGTTTGCCATTTCCCTGCAGTTATCCTGTCTGTGACTCAGGGTTTACCCTCTCCTTGCCTTGCATTGCACTTTCTGCAGAGTGCTGTGTATGTTTCACTTCCTCTGAGCCTGTTTGCATAGCCTCTTTCTGTGTGTTCCATCAGCCAGTGTGTGTTCCTAGTCTTATCCAACTGACCTTGCTTTATTGTGTATTCACAGAACCTCTTCTGTTTGTATATTATATCTCTTTATGGTTATTTTGGACTTGTTCTGTACTTGTTTTCATTGCTCTTAATAAACCTTTTCCTATACTCTCTCTGCTCTGTACACCAAAGCCCTGTTTACATAACAGGTACGATGTAAGACGATAATGTCAATAATCAGACAGTGTTGCCGGCTGGTCCCATTACATTAAACAGGTGAAAACCTCTCCCTAGTAATCCAGCGACCTCACGGTCAACTCTTTACCCCAACAGGCTATTACCTGGCCCTTCCTATGCTCTCATTCGGGATCCAGGGTACCGTGTGACAAGGCAGCTGTGAGTGACGACCCCCGGTGAACTTGCTATTGGGCTCTGCAGAGATTTACTACTTTTTTCACTTATTAATCAGTTTTCAAGTCTAACATATTTACCATAAGGGGTCATAGATCTTTGTATTCCCACATTCAAGAAAAAATGATGCTAACAAACAATAAACTGTTTTCAGGAACACAGACATTGCATCCAATTATGTGATGTACCGTTTAGGGACCAGTGCAGAACTACCATAGGACTACATTGCGTGTGGTCCTACATTGCTGGGTCACTCGCCATGTGTACGGGATACACATGGTGCATATGATTAGGCATGTACATCGTAGAGTAAGGGATGGGTACTTAAGGTTGAGTCCAGGGGACAGATCCACCATCCACACATAGGAGTTCCCTGCCCTCCCACGTGAAGTATTTTGGATAACAAACTCTGTATGTTATCCTCTATTGCAGAGGCTACATACAGAATTTTCTATTAAATCTGGATCAGGAGAGAGAGAGGAGAGAAAGAGGAGAGAGAGAGAGAGGAGAGAAAGAAGAGAGAGAGAGAGAGAGAGAGAGAGAGGAGAGAGAGGGGAAAGAGATAGAGGAGAGAAAGAGGAGAGAGAGGAGAAAGAGAGAGAAGAGGGAGAGAGGAGAGAGAGAGACAGAGAGAGAGAGGAGAAGAGAGAGAGAGAGGAGAGATAGACATTGGTGTGGTGTATTGTACACTTTACGTACATGTGGGGATCTGGCAGTATGCACGAGAGAGGGTAGTGAACCCTGTCACTCCTCTCTCTTGTGCGTATCAAGTGTGACTTACACTGCCATAAGGCAGCCTTTAGTCACACTTACGGATCGCTGATCTGCCTAAGTGGGTGTTAACACCCACACTGTATAATTTACATCATCCCCTCGTTCACTGTGGGTACTTTATGCGGGCAGATGGGAAGAAACACATACTCTCCAACATGACCCATTCCATTAGATACAAAACAATCTGCTCCTGAGCTTCCAAATGTCAGTTACTATGGTAACCACCTTTGTTGAAGAGGCAACTCGTTTTTTAAATATCAGTTCATTCATTTAAACCAGGTGAGTGACAGTGGGAAGCCCAGGAGCAGAGTACTTTGTACCTAATGGAATGGTTCATGTTGGAGGGTCTGGAACCGCCCCATTGGACGGAACTGTGTATGATAGAAAATAGGTACGTAAATCGTGCGTAACATCTGGAGAGCGCGTGTACCCATCGGTCTATTCAGCCCACTTACGCACCTTGCGTGCTTAAGTGGGCTATCATTATGATGTCTGGACCTGGTCCAATATGAGGATGGCGATATTTGTGTATGGATATAAAATTACTTTTGTTTTCTTTTCAAATAACACCAATTTAAGTAACAAATGTGTCTTTCCAGTGTTATAGGAACGTTCTATTTTCCCTGTATGAAACTAATTCTAAATGATAGTGCTGCCTCTTAATAATCTTCTATTTCCAGAAAATGCACATGTGTTGCTGCTATGTGTGGCTGACCTTTTAATGCTACAACCAATAATTACTGTGCATTTGTAGAAGCTGAATTCAGACAGCCCCAGCTAAGATTTAGAGACTGAAAAGAACACACATTGCACATTCTTTAATTGCAGTACTTGTTGCTGTCTAAATAACTGTTTACATTACCCATCTCAATTATGTTCTCCCTCTGAATATTATCTATACCAGTAACAGTGTAGGACAGCTTATGCTGTTTATAATTGATGACTAATTGCGTACCCTTTTGAAAATATATATTAATTAGAACAACATTGTGCCATATAATTAAAATGTATACTTGGTACTGGAAAATATGATCATGTATCGTCATGTATTGGACGATACTTGAATCAGTTTAATAGCTGTTTTTTGATAACGGAATGAGTATAGCAACAACAGGAAGTAATTAATACACTTTGTTTTATCACACACATAGTTGCATCGCCAAGAGCAGTTACAAAATGACGTTCACAGAATTGTTTTTTTTCTCAAAGTATCATATAACAGGTCATGGAGATTTATGGAATCTTGATTGATAAAATCTCTCCTCTCCTTGTTCCTTCCTCTCATCTGCTATCAAGAATTTCAAGGGTTATACTCCTACTGTTCTTTAAATGTGATATGTGATGCGGTCACAGATTACATTTTTCTAAGTACTTTTTAGAATCACCTTTAACCCCTCAGTGTTAGATCCAGACTGGTTGATGGTATTTCCACAAAACAATTCATTTTAGCTGATACACGTAGATACAGTATGTTTTGCCATTCAAAGTGAATAGGAGCTGCTCGGTTAAGTCAATTATTACTTGTACAAACAAACAAAAGGCTGATACGTTGTTGTGGCACTTTTGTTAGCCAGGGTACACTGCAACAATGTAACAAATACAGTATGCCATTCAAAGTGAATAGGAGCTGCTCGGTTAAGTCAATTATTACTTGTACAAACAAACAAAAGGCTGATACGTTGTTGTGGCACTTTTGTTAGCCAGGGTACACTGCAACGCAACA
>WWET01000027.1:1479140-1507894 GCA_011038615.1 Limnodynastes dumerilii
GGCCATATAATGGGGGGGTACATTGATAGATGGTAACATATAGGAAGGGCTGCAATAATGGTTGGGGCATACAACGGAGCTGTAGTGATGGATTGCAACATATAAGAAACTGCAATAATGGTTAAGACATATGGGGGGGGGGTGACACCATGAGTTACCGCACCAGGTGACACCAACCCTATTAATTCCACTGCAAGGACCTCAAGACCCAAACTGTGGAGAATGGGATGGAGTCCTTTAATATGGGCCATACAGTGAGTCCCTTCCCACCAGCAACGCGGTCTGGGTAACTGCTGTTATCATCCTCAGTGGGGTTGTTCCATGGCATCTCACCACAAATTAAAAAAAACAAATGTAACCACTACTCGAATATCTCAGCTTCTGATTAAAACGGCCATCCTCTGGTCGGAGCTGTAGATAGAGTGTCTGCCAGCCAGCACTGATCATCTTGCTGCATACAGCATATTCTAAGTACTTCAACCCACTGGTTTATGATCCTATCACTAAAATAACCTTATTTTAATAACATACAATTAAAAAAAACTCCATCAATTTAATTAAAAAATACACACCAACAATATGGCTAAAAAATTTGCTTCAGGGGCCCTCCAGGATCATTAATTTCATAGTAGATCCACCACTGCTCTTTTCTCACACTCAGATGTTGCTGTATCTCTTATGTTTGATATATTGAAATAACACTTATATTTTCTTTGGCATCCTTCCTGTTGTTCTTTTGTGCTATCTTACGCTGTATCTTCCATTTCCACAGAAAGCTCACAATTATCCTTCATTTGTAATATCTGGGACATTTTTTAATAAGAAGCCAAGATCTACAATATCACCAAGAGAGGAGAGTTTTGGCTTCTCTTCATTTTCCCCTCTTTTCTACAGATTTCTGCTCCTAATTGTTTACATGCTCAAAAAAATGACTGATCTAGATACCAGGCGGGCGTATTTACACCAGCCGCAATCGCCATTTCGGCAGTTAGTATGTTCTGTGCATATGCCCAGCAGCTGTTTCCTGTCGTAACTCCTGTTGGCCGTAATCTTGAATAGGTCGTCCGTAACATTTTCGTATTTACGTACTATGGGGCGTTCCTATAATACACCAGCCGTAAATATGCTCCACTTACACTATGTAGGCGGGGGGGGGGGGCATTTAAACCCTACAGTATGGGCTGGGTTACGCAGTTACGACCATAGCACAGTATGGGCTGGGTTATGTAGTTACGTAGTTATGACCATTGAGTAGTTACGTCCTGCCGTTGTTACGATGATAAAAGTTAGGGTAGGGTTTAGAAGGCGTAAGGCAGTGTAATTACAGACGACTGGTGGGAGTGTCCGGGGGAGTGCATAGTATTTACACTTGCGTAAATACGGTCTGCACTAGTTCCTAACACAGACGTAGGTCTGGATCTGGCCCAAGGAGTGTTCCACAACTTCTCCAGTCATGTATGATTCAAAGCTTTTAGAGGGAACCATCTCCCATTATTGCTTTTAGAAATTCAAACAAAGACCGCAAATACACAATCTATGTAACAAAACGATACGTAGATTGCGTAAAATAATTACCACGTATGCATAGTATCTATTATTGGTAAATTAAGGACATATGTGTAATCCGGCCCATATTGTGCTGCTTGCTCTCTTCTTTCATATGACCAAATGGCAACGAGCAGTGAGTGTTCTGAGTAACATCATGTAATATTACATTAGGGTATATAAAGCCAACAGAGGGGAAAGGAAGGCCTAGAGTATTGAATGCCCTGATTCAGTGTTTGAAAATAAGAGGAAAGTTACACCTGGGCAAAACCATGTTGATTTCAGGTGTAAGCAAATAATTTTATTCTATGCATGCAGGGAGAATACTTATTGTACACAGCGCTGACCAGCTTCACTTTTACACTATTATTTAGACTTGGGCTGGGAAATATCACCTCTCACCTATAGTGCTGTCTGCAACATGAAATATGACTCCCCTGCAATCAACATGGTTTTGCCCAGGAATAACTTTCCTCTTATTTTGAGCTCCTTCTTAAGTCTGAATCAAGCATGAAACCCTTAAGCAGGCCCTGCTCCTGCGATTAGCACAGCAACTCCTAAACTTTTCCATATTTTCACATATTTTTCACATATTTTTGCCATGATTTTCAGATATTTGTGCTGTACCCAACTAACTATATTGCACCGAATGGATTGGGATCCCTAAATCATTGCTGTTTCTGACTTTTCTCTTAACTGTTTTCAATAAATAAAGAGGAAACCCCCCCAAACAGACAAACAAATCAAAAAGTGTTCAACTGAACCAAACCAACACTGGCCAACCAAAAACACCCCCTGCAGGCACCACTGTCTCCCCTAAGCATTGTTATATGGCTGTACACACAACACCCAGTCCTTGCTGCTCAGCTACAGCCCTGAATCTAATCTTTTAGGTAATACAAAGCTGTAATGTAATGTGAGGCAAAAGACAGTGGCCCAGATCCAGAACAACGTCGGCGTGAGTTTTTCCGCCCATCCATTGGCGTAAGCGCTGAATTTGACAGATCTGCGCATGCGTTCTTAGCGTATTTACACGTGTTTAAATGTCCGCTCGATCCAGTTACATATTTCAGTCTCCGTTAGATCCTGAATTACGTATTTTAGAACTTACGCCAACGTAATAGAGGGGGCGTGACTAACTTATTTTATGGGAGTTCCCAGTTATGTAAATGAGTAGTGTGGGCGTGGGAATGGAGTTACAATCGATCCTCGTGTCCGACACAACAAACGTAAGAGATTTTACGTGTGGAAAATTTAAGGTAGGGTTTCAACTGCGTAAATACTTTCTGAAGCTGAATTCCATTTCTCCGTGTAAGATCGTTTAACAGAGTAAATAGTTTACATGGAGTAATGCACCTGTAGCAACACATCTGAATGAATGACTAATTAGTTAATGGTTTAATCTATTTAAACCACAACCCTGCTAGTGTTTCTGAGTGCTTTTCCTTATTTGTGGGAAGTTGCAGCTGAAGTTGCAGCATTTTGTTGGAGTGGAGCTTTGGAATTGTTGTGTAAGTACACATTGTTCATTTACATAGTGTTTATTGAGGTTTATAAATAATTATTATTTTTAGCCCACGTTTTTTTTTCTTTAACAAAACTAATAAGTTTTAGCTAGTGTCCGTGTAATGTGATTTTACCAACCTATTTAAATTTGGTAATTGTGTTCTTTTTTTTTTTTCTTCATTATATTTGATCTTTGGATTAATAGTCTGTGTAATGTCTGGTGTTTGGCCTATTGCTAATGTAAGTGTATTGTTAATGTTTCATATTATTTTATTTGTAAATATACTGCTACAGTTACTTTATACATTGTTTTTTGAATTGTTTGTTACATGTGTTTTTGTTTGACTTGTGTGAAGCTGTGACAATGAAGTTTGCAGATTTAGTAGTATTCTTTTATTTTATTTAGTTTGAAATATTAATGATTTGCTTAGATATTTTATTATTGATTATGCATTGTTGTGTACATGTTTGGTCTTGACGCACAACATGGTCTCCATAGAAAATGATGTGTGTGGATTCCAAATTATTAACGTGAAATATTTTTTTTTACTGCTGGGCTAAACCATGCACAGGATTCACTAAGTTCTCTTACTTTTCTCACTGGCTGTAGGATATTTTTTTTTAACTCTTTTTGTTAATGTTCAAAGCAATGATTATTTTCTTGCCACCTAATATATGTATGTAATTGTTTTTATTTTTTCCCCTCATTTGTTCTTTTATGCAAATGTCTCAGAGGTCAGGCATCATCATTGCGGCTGCTGCTGTTGATGAAGAGGACCAGCTCCAGAGCATGGTCCTTCGTCCTCGTCTGAGGACCAGGGAGCACATCTTTAAACCATGTATCAGCCTCTTTAATGTGTCTGACGGGGAGATTCGGCGCCGCTATCGCCTTCCTCCACATGTCACATTGGAAACCTTAGAGATTTTAAGATCTGATCTTGAGGCCAATATAATGGCATGTACATCAATTTCACCGTTGACTAAATTACTGGCAGCGTTACAATATTGTGCCTCTAGGTCATTCCAGAGGGTCATGGGATGTGCAACAGGAATGTCCCAATCGTCCTTTAGTCGTGTGCTAGAGGAAGTTTTGCGGACATTCCTATTACATGTTTCACATTTTATAAATATGCCTTTGAGTGAGGAAGCCATCAATATGCTTTTGAGTGAGGAAGCCCTTGTGCCTATTAAGCAGCAATTTAGGGGGATTGCTGGCTTCCCGCACGTTATAGGAGCTGTGGATGGCACGTACATCGCTCTGGTGCCAAGGAGTGGAAACCCTATGATTTTCCACTATGAATATCCAGGCGGTGTGTGATGCCAACCTCCTCATTCGTAATGTTGTAGCTAAATACCCGGGTAGCTGTCATGATGCCCATGTCATGCGGCTTTCAACATTCTGGCGTAAATTACAATTAAGACATTCTGAAAGTAGTAATAATGCACGGCTTTTAGGTAAATTTGATTTGATTATGTCCACTTTGCACATTCCTTGTACTTTATGACATGTGACTAAAAGTGAAAATCTTACATCTATAGGTGACAGTGCCTATCCACAGAGGCCCTGTTAACACCAGCACAGATCAACAGATTGCATACAATGCAGCACATACAGCGACCTAACAGGTAATTGAACGAACATTCGGCCTGTTAAAATCAAAGTTTCGGTGCCTGGACCAGTCTGGTGGAGCCCTCATGTACACGCCTGTAAAGGTATGTGATATAGTTGTTCTGTGTTGTATCTTCCATAACATCGCGATACAACACGGGTTATCCTTTGAGATTGAGGCTGATGTGGAGGAGGAAAGTGCTCTGGAGGAACACCATCATGGCTCTTCGCAAAGCAGCAGCAATTTTTGCAATCATGTGATTCAGACACATTTCTAAGTAAGTACAACTATGATAATAAATAACACCATGACAAATTTTTAATATAAAGATTTAAACTTTTCATTAACTCCAATCTAACAAGGACACTTATGTCATTTAAATCTGAAATTGTATCCTTGTTTTAAATGTCCATGTTATAGAGATTTTAAAGAGATGTAAAAAACCACCAAGATAAAATGTTTACCATAAAATAAAACACTAATTGCAGGTATGTTCTCAACATGCTTTAATGTAAATGCAACAAATGAAAATAAAAATAAATACAATTTTATCTATTACAATTTAGACAATAGTGGTGCAATAGGCAATTGTATCAAGTGTAGACCGCTTTAAACACAAGTATTATTTTTTCTTAGAAGTTTTTTTACCACCATTGGGTTGGTTGGGAGCAGGGTTTTTAGATCTTGTTTTTGGGGACGAGCATCCTGGGTCCGTGTTGGCAGACATTGCTGCTGATCTTTTGGATGATCGGACTGTTGCTGGAGTGACATCTGTGCTAATCGATGATGATGTTGATGGGAGCGGCTCAGGTGTTGTTTGAGTTGGCATTTTTTTGACTGAATACTCAACAAAAGTGGCAAGCAAATCTCTAATTTCACGTAATATCTCATTTTGTGCTTCTAGTGCGGTGTTACTTCTGTCCATTTTTTCATGTAGTGGGTCAAGTTTATTGATGATAAGATTGGTTCGATTTTGCATTGCATGGTATGATCTGTATGGCTCAGGTCTTTCCTCATCTTCATGTTGTGGAGGAGAAGGGGTGGATGGTGATGGTGATGGCAGAGCTGGTGGTGGTGGTGGTTGTGATTTGGGCTCATCTTGTTGCTCAGGTATTGATTGCACGTCATCCAGTCTTTCTGCAATATCTATGACAGATGAAAATGACATAAAAGTGAACATGCAAAGGTACTAGAATGACCCATGTAATGTTAAATCCTAAGAAATATAGGTGAAAACATCGTAATATGTCTATACTGTATCATGCTCTCTCTCATTTTAGATTTCAAAAACTAAATTGATTAACAATTTTGGACATTTAATATTACATGTAGAACATTGCCAACATGTAAAGAAGTATATGGTGGAAGTAGGTGATTTTTAGGAATGTAGTAATTGGTTGAGAATGTGTTATGCAAATAAACTTCCCATGCGTGATGAGTGATGAGAGATGTCACCCCTTATCTAAACTTACATAAAAATAAAGACACAGACACCAATTTGTGGGAATTGAAATTCAGAAGCATGCAGCCGTCTTAAGGAAGACTACGCTTAAATTTGATGGGGGCCAATGAAAGCAGTAAATAACTAATAGTCTCATTCTTTAAGAGCATCGAATTGATAACCAGAAATTGGACAAATGACCATTTAAAACACCACTATGCATAACACTTTAACCATGTATAACTTGAACCAACACACAATTCAAACACCAGGCACACCCAGCTAGCCCCAGGCACAACACTTCTTTCCCGAGTGCTACGTGAGACCGTCTGTAAAGACGGTTCTACAGCCTGAGGCATTCATCCTTCTACCAAACCAATCGTGCGAGTTGCACTCTATAAACTTCCTCTCACACCACCAGATGTACCTGCGTACCACTTCACCATGTACAACAACTGCTTTCCTCCCATGACATACCAGCTGACAGTCTTAACCATAAGTCAAAAAGGGGGCCGGGAGGGCAGGCAAATCCAGAAGAGAAGTGAGGCAGTCACGTACACCACTCATCAACCCCTCCCACTCCTCCCCCCTCTGGAGCAATGGGAGAAGATAAAGGGTGAGTGACATCTCCCCTCACCCACACCCCGGGAGTTTATATTTTGCTCGTATTAAATGAATTAACCCTCCGCTCCTCTAATCTATTTTGACATTTAAAATTACCTTCGCTGTCTTCTGATTCTGTGCTTGCCACAGGACGCAAGAGCCTTGGTGGTGGTCCGTCCATGGTATCATGGTCCCCGACAGCCTCGATCTCAGCTGAACACACAGCACACATGGGCAAGTTTTCGAATTCTGTGAAGTTTAGAGTCTCAGGTATGGGTTCTGCTTCAGTTTGTCTGGAGTGAGCGTTCCGGTCAGCCATTTTCTTTTTAATTTGATTCTTGTAATCCTGCAATCTGTGAATGAAATTAAAATAACTTTTACAATAGTAAAATAGATGTCTTGATTTAATAGCCATACTTAGTGTGTTTTCTTCTGCAAATGTATCAAGGTGGTGGGTTTATACAACAACAACAACTACAACAACAACTAATGAAAAAATGCATACCTCTTTTTCAGAAGGTTTATCGTTCTCAACATACAATTTGGATTTATTTGCCGTGAGTAGGTTAAAAACCGCTCATGAATACCATGCCAGACACTTGATCTCACCACCCTCTGTGTATAGATTGGTCATGACCTCAGTAACTAAAAATGTTGCCTCTTGGGCGGTGAAGTTGGGGTTTCATTTCTTACCCTTTGGACCCATGCTCAACACAGTATGTACTAACGTACACGTGCGCGGGTATTGAGCAGGTTATTTGTACTTTAATGCTACGTTCTGATAGGCTCATGGATTTGAATCCTAGGATAGGTTTAAAGGTAATTGCTGCGTCATTAATTAATTTTGCTGGGCGTGATAATTGGCAGCCATTAGCGTGCATGCTTTCTTGCATGCGTATGTCCGCAATATTAGTTCACAAATCATTTAGTGAAATGGCAGACAGTAGAGCATTAACTTTGTGTCAAGGTCCGTTTTTGGATTACTGCATAGAAAAAATGGTCTGTTAATTTTAGTATTGTAGTGATGGCCATGTTGTGTGTGGGCCTATCATCCCTCCTATGTGACTGACGTTTATATCTCCATATTACTGATTATATATTGTGCTCAATAGTATTGACATTTGATTTGTTGCTCCTTGAGGGCGTTTCAAGAGACAGCCAATGGCGTCGTTAGTTCTAATTCTGCGTGAGTCTGCACACAGTTGTGAATCTGAATTTATTATATTATATTTGGGATGTTTACAATTAAATTTAAACTTTACATACATCAGTGATAAAGTAATGCTGCTCAGTGTCTGGGTGCAGAAAGCATGCAGTAATTTTCAAATAACATGTCGTTCCATTAAATCAACAAGCAATGAACAACATCTGTTGAATTAGTATTGTCAAGTGTTAATTTTTTTTGTTACATTTTTTAAAGGGCTCTGTATTTTTTTTTTATTTTTTATTTTTATTAATGTTAGTTGTAATGTTTTGACTTTGTTGTAATTACCTCTGTTTTTAGTATGTTTTATACGTTTATTAGTAATTAAAAAATAATATTATTTATGTTTATATCCCTCAGGATGTGACAGACACAGACTCGCTGAATTTGCTCGGCAACAAATTGAGGAGCAGGAGCAGATGTCCCCCCAGGGCCACCAGCATGAGGCAATGGAGTAGCCGGAATCGCTGGAGGCATTTTCTCTCCAGGACAAACGGCAGGAGGAGTCTGGCAATGAGCTGCACCATCATGTGCAGCATCACCACGTTGAAGGGGATCTTGGAAAGTAGTTTTGGTTTTGCATATTGTGACTTTAGATTGGATTGTGTCTATGGTGACATGCAGATTTTTTTGTTCTTTACATTCACTGTCCAATCACAATAATGTAGAGTTGTAACCCCCAAACTTAACTTAATGAACACATTTTGAACAAGGTTTCAAGAATGATATTTTTATAGCACCATCCTTACAATTTTTTGGTTTTAATTAAATAATACTAAAAGATTTTGTGTTTTGGCTCTTTAGAAATGGAAATCATCCTTTTAATAGCTAATTAGCAATTTAGCTAATAATAAACATGAACATTTCATAATGTATGTAAAAAATAGTTTAGGTTTGGCTAATATAATAATTCATACAGAATTAGTTTTCATTAATCTATTATGTTACACCTCTGCATAAATATATATATAAGGGATTATTAAAAATAAACTTAATTATATTTGTAAGTATTTTCTAATGTGTCACAAAAAAATAGAAAGACAATTTTAATTATTTATAATAATACGCTGACAAACGCAAATTTAGAAAGCACGCATGCTTACAGGCAATATATACGTTCTTGTGGATCTGGCGGACGTATTTTTGAAACGTACGACTGATCCACAATTACTGCCTGCAGGAACTACGCGCTGCGTAACTTTGCTATAAATATGCCCATCTGCGGGCGTATTGAAACTTACGTTAAATGGGTGTGTTTTCCATTTTTCCACTGGATCAGTAGTACGTTTTTCTAGGAATTACGTGCATGCGTATTTACATACGCACGCGTAAGTAAATACGCTGACGTTGTTCTGGATCTACCCCAGTACTTGTAAAAAGTGTCTTTGTAATAATAAACTTTGGGTACTTACAGTTTTAAATCTGTAGGTCATCTAATTCACACATATATTGCCAGACCCTCCAACATGACTCATTCCATTAGGTACAATATAATCCGCTCCTGAGCTTCCAGCTGTCACTCACCTGGTTTAAATGAATTAACTGATATTTAATAAACTATTTGCCTCTTAAACAAAGTTGGTTACCATAGCAACTGACAGTTGGAAACTTAGGAGCAGAGTATTTTGTACCTAATGGAATGGGTCATGTTGGAGGGTATGTATTGCACATATTTATAAAACATGGGTTTATTACAAAAAATAAAATAAAAATAAAGAAAAGTATGCATTTGCAGAAGGATTTTGGTTGGACTTCAGTGTGGCTGTTATCTTAATGATGTTAAAGGAAATAGTAAATCAATTACCATTATTAAAAGCTACATACTTTATGGATGTCCATGTTATAGTCTAGTGCCACCTGCAGGTCACCTAGCAGATATTCCATGACTAAACAGAGGAAAGTGACACAGCAGGCAAAAATCATTACAACACACTAATGTGCATGCAGGAGCAGAAGTCTTCTCAAATACATTACACAAACTGATAGTTCTATCTATATATAGCAATAATAGGAAGAAGGGAAGTCACTTGCAAGATTTTTAGCAAATCTGCAGCCTCCCCGGCTGGTATTTATTTTGATATTCTACCTATTATGAGTTTCTTTCTTCCTGATGCACCGCAATGTTTGGAGTGACAGGTTAGATAGAGTCTTATATATAGCAATAGATAGGGCCGGATCCAGGATTAGTAACAATATGCGATTTCCATACGCCATGTACATAATCCGCCTATTTGTGTGGACTGCGCATGTGCAGAAGGACTTATGTATTAGACGGCGTACGAGATGCACATGGGGGGTGGGCATAGCTATATAAGTTGTACAGTAAGCACTTGGCTGCCAGTATTCTGCACTGTAGGGTATCACATAACTTCCTTCCACACAGAGGAGATCAAGGTGGAGAATAGTAATCTCCTCCTGTGCAGAATATAGGATTGCAAAATCCGTTCCTTCAGAGCCACAGGGCTGCAAACGTTGGTACTCTGAAGTTATTGAACTTACATCTGGATCCGGTGCATGGATAGCAACCAGCCATAACATGACACAGAAGCCATACATATCAATGTATAAAAAAACCATTGTAAAATAGCAATGAAGACTTTGGCCGTATTCACACACACGCGTATCTAGTAGGCCTATTTACGCAATCTACGTACCAGTGTACGTAGATTGTGTGTACATTTAAGACCGCACAGAGTATTTTGGGTAGAAAGACGTGGCGTAATGCTACCTCGGGGAGGGAGGGATTAGTTAGAAGTGGGAGGGGGGAGGGATTTATATTAGCCAGGGAGGGCGGGAAGAGGCAACGTCCGTGTGGACATTGCACAGATTGCTAAGGTAGCCCTATGGCATTGATAAGTGCCTTAAGGTACATAAAAAGGGGGGGCAGACGGGTGAGTTAGGATCTGTGAATAGCGGAATTGTGAATACTGTCCTTTGTGATGTAGTTTCACATATAATCTTAGGTACACAGTATAGACTTTATAAGGAAAAAGGTTACTAAGGTAGAAAAAAAATTGAGGTTAATATAATATTATTTGTGAGTATTAATATTACCTTTAAATGCATAGCTTTTGTTTTGATATTTGGAAAGAAATTTCACTGAGAATCCCATCAATTTAAAAATATTGGGCCTAATCCTAAGAAAATGTTCCCATCAGCATGCATACATGTGTCAGATGTTCCGCATCAGAAGTCCGAACACACAAATCCCTGCACCGTATGATAGGTTTTCTGTGCGAGGTAAGGGAAGGGGGAGGATGGGGTTCCACAAATTCCACGTGCTAGGGAAATAGTGGGGATAGGCATTCGGATGGAGATTTTATGGCAGCGTTCAAGGTTTACGCAAATGTCCAGAAGCTAGATTTACTAAGCTGCTGGAAAGGAAAAGTGGAAGTGTAGCCCATAGCAACCAGATTCTAGCATGTAATACAGGGTTGCCGACTCTCCCGGAATATCCGGGAGACTCCTGAAATTTGGGCAGATCTCCCAGTATCCAGGGAGAGCCGGCAAAGCTCCCGCAAGCCCCACCAGCCATCAATTATTACTGCAATGCACTGTCTGTCATCAAGCCCCATCCATCCCCTGAAACGCTGGAGATTACAGGAGTGATTGACAGGGGGCGGGGCGTAATGATGCGATTTGCATGGCTTCCCTCTGGGATCTCCCGGAGGGAAGCTCTAAAAAATCTTGATGTAATAGGAAAGTGAGAGCTAGTATCTGATTGGTTGCTATGGGCAACATCACTTTACTTGAACTTAGCACATGAGAGGGGGGGTGACAGAGGAGTTTGCGTTCCCCTCACATGTGGACTTAATAACTACTGTGCATAAGGAAAGTGCTCGGAGGCCGGAATCCGGGCAACTATTTGTAAAATGTATGTAGTTTTCTAGTACACACAAAATGAAAGTTGCTCAGATCAATTTAAAGGTAAATGCATACAGGTGCATGAAAGGCCAGGGGGTAATCTGCTAACAGAAACACAGGAAAGGAGATTCCCCAGAAACACTGTGATTACCCAGTAACAGACTATACCATTATATCTGTAACATACACACAGGATAGAGAATGTCCAGCAACACTGCCATTACCAGTAACACACTATACCATTCTATCTGTAACATACACACAGGAAAGTAATCTTAGGTACACAGTATAGACTTTATAAGGAAAAAGGTTACTAAGGTAGAAAAAAAATTGAGGTTAATATAATATTATTTGTGAATATTAATATTACCTTTAAATGCATAGCTTTTGTTTTGATATTTGGAAAGAAATTTCACTGAGAATCCCATCAATTTAAAAATATTGGGCCTAATCCTAAGAAAATGTTCCCATCAGCATGCATACATGTGTCAGATGTTCCGCATCAGAAGTCCGAACACACAAATCCCTGCACCGTATGATAGGTTTTCTGTGCGAGGTAAGGGAAGGGGGAGGATGGGGTTCCACAAATTCCACGTGCTAGGGAAATAGTGGGGATAGGCATTCGGATGGAGATTTTATGGCAGCGTTCAAAGTTTACGCAAGTGTCCAGAAGCTAGATTTACTAAGCTGCTGGAAAGGAAAAGTGGAAGTGTAGCCCATAGGAACCACATTCTAGCTGACATTTTCTAGTATGTAATACAGGGTTGCCGATTCTCCCGGAATATCCGGGAGACTCCTGAAATTTGGGCAGGGCTCCCAGTATCCAGGGAGAGCCGGCAAAGCTCCCGCAAGCCCCACCAGCCATCATTTACTGTAATGTACTGTATATCATCAAGCCCCATCCATCCCCTGAAACGCTGGAGATTACAGGAGTGATTGACAGGGGGCAGGGCGTAATGATGCAATTTGCATGGCTTACCTCTGGGTTCTCCCGGAGGGAAGCTCTAAAAAAATCTTGATGTAATAGGAAAGTGAGAGCTAGTATCTGATTGGTTGCTATGAGCAACATCACCACTTTACTTTCTCCGCAGCTTAGTTCATCTGGCCCTTGAACTTAGCACATGAGAGGAGGGTGACAAAGGAGTTTGCGTTCCCCTCACATGTGGACTTAACTACTGTGCATAAGGAAAGTGCTCAGAGGCCGGGCAACTATTTGTAAAATTTATGTATTTCTTTCTAGTACACACAAAATGAAAGTTGCTCAGATTAATTTATAGGCAGGTGCATGAAAGGCAGGGGGGGGGTAATCTGCTAACACAGGAAAGGAAATGCCCCAGCAACACTGCCATTACCCAGTAACAGACTATACTATTCTAACTGTAACATACACACAGGATAGAGAATGTCCAGCAACACTGCCATTACCAGTAACAGACTATACCATTTATCTGTAACACACACAGGATAGAGAATGTCCAGCAACACCATACCTCCCAAGTGTCCCACTTTTGGGGGACTGTCCCGCCCACTACACAACTATACCCCAGTCCACTGGAACCAGTGGACCTTGAATCTGGTACTGGACCCCATATTGGAGCAGCTTTACATCTAGGAATAGGGAATCCTCCATTTCCCCCTCCCCTTTTTGGAATAGGCTGCCAACATTGCAGGAGTGTCCCAGTGGCGCCAGCTTCTGAACCCCAAACACTAGTATTTCATTTATACATGTGTTTTAAAGTCTACACCTGAGTGTAACAATATTTTTTTTCATTATTAACAAGGTATTAACTGCATTAGATTACTAGTTTCATCCTGCTCATTTCCGCTCGTGTTGATACTGGAGCATTCTATGCACAATTTAAGAAATAAAAAATAAACATTAAAGATAACAATAGACCCTCAGCCGTGTGGCAGTTTTTTTTGTTGAGGCAATTACATGAGACGGACATGAAACCATGTTGATTTCAGATATTTCAGCTGTTGCACACAGTATTAGAGTTCAAATGTTGTTTCCTATCCCAAGTCTAAACAGTGTGATAGTAAAACTGGTCAGTATCTGTGTGTAGTCCCTGCATGCAAAGACTACAATTAACTTGACCCCCCCTGCAATCAACATGGTTAAGCCCAGGAGTAACTTTTCTCTCTTAATTTCATGCTCCTTCTTAAGTCTGGATCCAGCCCCAGATCAGGAATCATAGAAAACCACTGCAGAATAGTCCAATATTTTGTCCTTATCCATGTTTCATTTTTTCATTTGTGGACAGAGCTAATGTGTCTTGGCAAAAAGCTACAGTTTTTACTCATTTGTTCAGAGGACATTCTCTCATGAGCATTGTGACATTTCAATGCACATTGTAGAAAATTTTACTCATCAAAAATGTACTTTTGGGTCTTCTTGAAAATATTTTCATATTCAAAAATCATTGTATGTCTACCCTACCCCTATATACCTTTTCCACAACACCCTCTGACTTTGAGAGACTTAAGGCCAGATTTACTTAGCTGTGGGTTTTGAAAAGTGGAGGTGTTGCCCATAGCAACCAATCAGATTACAGCTGACATTCTCTAGTATGTAATAGGAAAGTGAGAGCTACAATCTGATTGGTTGCTATGGGGAACATCTCCACTTTTCCAAACCTGCAGCTTAGTATATCTGGCCCTTGGTCTGACAATGCCACTGCTTGCATCTTTTTGGAAGTTTTCCATTGCTCTTTTTCTACCTCTTTATTCTTGGCTTGATTTTACTCTTCTGGGTGGTTGGCTACAGTCCCATGGACTTTAAACTTCTTAATAATATTTGCAACTGTAATCACAAGAACATCAAGTTGCTTGGTGATAGTCATAGCTCTTACCTGTAACAAGCTTCTTTGTAATTTTCCTTCTGGTCTCCTTAAATAACTCTCTCCTTTGCTTTCTCTGGACCATAAGTGGTGCACAAAATGGGCTGGATCCAGACTTAAGTAAATGCTTGAAATTAGTTACTCCTGGGCTAAACCATGTTGATTGCGGGGGGGGAGTCAAGTTAATTGTATTCTTTGCATGCAGGGATAGATCTTTGAATTGCTTACTGCACACAGATACTGACCAGCTTTACTATCACACTGTTATTTGGACTTGGGATAGGAAACATCACCTCTCAACTCTAATACTGTTTACAACAGATGAAATATGACTCCCCTGCAATCAACATGGTTTAGCCCAGGAGTGACTAATTTCAAGCACTTACTTAAGTCTGGATCCAATGTGACTGATTCAGAGCTGCATTACACCTTTTTCTTAGGTGCAAGTGCAGACCTCAGCATGACCATGTTGAACTGTAGGAGGAAGCAAATTCAAACTTTGAAAACATAATTTGAATTAAGAGGTGAAGTTTCTTAGCTCAACTTTGTTTTATAGATTAAATATAAAGCTATACAATATGTGAGTTCTATGTGTAAAAGTGACAATTGTGAAACAATCAAAATTAATTACCCCCCCCCATTGCAAAATGGTTTAGCCGAGATGTGCACTTGCACCTGTTTAGCCCTTACTCTCAAACTCTGAATCAGCCCCCCAGACTTCTGCAAAAAGGAGCATTTTCTGATCACACCGTATTCCCAGTACAGATCCTGATCCTATGGAATAACATACCCTCCAACACGACCCCCTCCATTCGGTACAAAATACTTTGCTCCTGCTCTTCCTGCCTAATCTCTGATTGCAGTCATCTGTGTTACACACCTTTCTATTCAATAAACTAGTATAACACAGGTGACTGCAATCAGAGATTAGGAAAGAGGAGCAGGAGCAGAGTATTATGTACCAAATGGAGGGGGTCATGTTGGGGGGTCTGGAATAATATCTTGTCAGGATAGTTTTAAAGTGAATGACACTATCTTCATTCTTTCCAGTAATCTTATAGCATTACCCTTGAGAAGATAAACTGCGACACCTAGTGGACAATGTGGTTTTAGAAAGAGGTTTTGAAATAATCAGTAAAGGAAGGGAAGGAAAATTATGCAGTAATGTTTGTTTAATTCGCCCTATTTCAAATGCAAAATTTGTGATGATTATTTCTATCAATAAATTGGTGTTATTTAGTAAGGGGATTGTAAAGATAATATTGAAGGTCCATATGATGTATGAGATAAGCTATTGTGATAATCTTAATGCTGAAATGCTAATATTGACCAATCTTATCTGCCTTTCAAAAGAGCTTTCCTTGCTGTATTACCAGAATCCTCATCTTCTGTGCATGTGAGGAATCCTAATAGGGCAACACAAGTGCTCCACTCCCATTGCCCAGTGCTGCTATACCCGCCATTGCGAGGCAAGGGAGCTGGCCATGATTATATCAATCAAAACTATTTTGTCATTTTGGGCCAGATCCAGAGCTAGGCTTTTACTATGCTGCGTTCTTACACTAGCGTACCTTCTATGCACTCCCCTCGGTACACCCCTCTCATGTACGTATTTTATTCGTCTTACGCTTTTCATACCCTGCCTTAACTTTACGCTGCATAACCACTATCAGACGTACTTCCTATACGTAGCTAAGCGCGCCCATACTGTAAGATTTAAATGCCTCACCCCGCCTTCGAACCGTAAATACGGGTGGCGTATGGCTGGCACGCCCCTTCGTAAGTTGATACACTACTGATACGTGACTGCCTCTTACGCTATGTCTTACGTGGCGTAACATCTGCCATGCGCATGCGCCGTAAGTACTGTGTTAATTTACGCTAGCGGCTAGCGTACATTCACATACCCTCCAACATGACCCATTCCGTTAGGTACAAAATACTCTGCTCCTCAGTTTTCAACTGTCAGTTACTATGGTAACCTCCTTTGTTGAAGAGGCAAATAGTTTTTTAAATGTCAGTTAATTCATTTAAACCAGGTGAGTGACAGTTGGAAGCTCAGGAGCGGATTAAATTGTACCTAATGGAATGGGTCATGTTGGAGTGTCTGAATTCAGTAGCGGACATTGTTCTGGATCTACCCTTTTGACACTATTCCTCTGCTTAACAAAACTGCAGATCTCAGCAATGAGCAACTTCATGCCTGGTAGCTGCACCTCCCTTATTTGCATGTCATGTAGTCAGAACCATAGCTAGAAATTTTAGAGCCTTAGGCATAAAGGAAAAATGGCGCCCCCTAGCTCCAGAATGGGTAAATAATTTAGCCTTAAATATTATCTTGCTGGCACCCCCTTCAGCTTTGTACCTTGAGCTCTGCCTCTCTTGCACTATCCTAGATATGACCCTGGACGGAAGCATAGCCAAAATTAGCACTGGGCATGCTAACAAAGAGAGCGAGCACAGAGAGACAGACGCAAGGCTGCCCATCCGTCTGTGTCCGCATCCTCCTCTACAGCGCCAGTAGAATGAGGAGTTCCAGGGAGTGTTTATCTCAATATAATATGCACAGTCATGATGTACGGTGCCTGCACTTCCAGCATTCGCTTATACCATCCCCTGGGATGGTGGAAGGTTTACACCATCTCGTTTCAATAACATGGGTGCAAAAATGTGTTTTGTTTTGTTTGTTTTTTAAAAACACAATGAATAATAAAATGTATAAAAAAAGTTACAATAAATAAAAACAAATAAATTAATTTTAAATGAAATAAACAAAAAATAAATAAATAAATGTAACCACTACTGGGCATGCTGATTTTTGTAATAATACAAGCACCAGCGTGCCCAAGGATGCCAGGGAATGCTGACATCAGGGGAACTACAAGTGCCAGCATGCCATCCATGGCTTGCTGCGGCATGTAAATGTCCCCTGTAGTTATTTAATAAAATACAGGGCTGAAGAGGATCCTATCTTTTAAGTCTTTAATCCTCAGGAACTCTTGTCAAGATAAAAAATCCCTGGTACGAAAGCCGTGACATGTCAGCGGGTCATGGACGGCAGGGCATGTTGGTGCTTGTGGTTTTCCAAGCACCAGCATGCCCTGGCATCCTTGGGTATGCTGGTGCTTGTAGCACTACAAACATCAGCATGCCCAGGGCAGGGAGGGGGTTTGTACTTTACATTAATAACAACATTATAACAATACAATAATTAAAGCATAAAAAAGGGCCACTGTAACCCACAGTATTTAATACGAATCCTCTTTTTAACACAGTTCAATTCAGTGTTGTGCGTTTCTGCTGAAACACGCAACTCTGTATAGCGGACCTGCAGCTACGGATCCACTTTAACTCTGAATTAGGGCCCCTGTATGTAATAGAGAGTGGTCTTTATGGACCGGATTCAGAGATCCGTTTTCACGGCTATATTGCGTGCGTATTTTTAGGGAAATTTTAACTGCGCATGCATAGTAACTATTTTTACGTAGCATATGTAGACTATACACGTGTAAGTGCCTCACAGACGAACTTGTGAATTGCACTTGGGTACATACGTCTGGATATGCGATGCAAAATTACGCATGTGAAAATTTAAATAAAAATGGGCGGGGGGAGGCATTTAAATGAATGTCTGTGGGCGTGCCTAACATGAATCACACGTACGGAGGACACACGCACTCAAATGCTGACGGAAAGTTACAAGTGGTCTATGGACTCGTAGGTCACCGACAGCACGGCCGAGAGAGTGGGGTGTCATGGGTGTGAGGGGGTTTGGTTGGCACCGGCCGTGCGTATAATTGCGTACTTTTAAGGAAATGGTACGAATGATTCCGGATTCCATGCTGTAAGCCTTTCAGAAGGCGGGCCGTGACAACCCCATTTTACACATCTGCCCCATTTTATCTGGGGTGGGAGCGTGACTGTTAATGTAGAGTCCAGAGTACTAAAGTGCCCTCAGTGTGAGTGGAGAAAACTACCCTTGCACATAAGAAATATAGCATCACACTCTCATAACTTCGCTTTCGCTGCAGAGGAGTTCCGATCGCAGCGCGTGCTTAAATCTGCATTCGGACCTATGTGACTTTCTTGTGGTATTCTTATCTCTGAACTCTTTCTATGACAGTGGTACATAACCTGTAGGGCATACAGTATGTGAAGTGTCTCCTGGCCACAGCTGGGAAGCCCCAGTTTTCTGACCCTGGGCCACCGATCACTGAGGAACATTAACCTTAGAATAAGTGTTAATGATTTCTTAATAGAAAAAAAAATTAAACACAATCAAAGGCTTAAGCTGCATTCAGGGTGACAGGTGAAAAAAATGAATGGGGAAAATGTGACTGATTATATATGGTGTCTCCCAGGGAAGCTTTGAACTTATCTAATGGAATAATCACTTTTACAGTATAATAATTAACATGTTTAGCTATATCTCAGTCATGAGATCTTCATGGGAAAAATCAATGACTTCATATATAGTAAATCTGCTGATAAGGGGATTTTGCACTCTGTACAGTGAACACACGCACACAATGTACCTTTATAATAAGAGAGTAGTAAAAGTTACTTGCTTCATTTTTTGGAGCTTTAACATTATGTCAGTGCAGGCAAGAAAACTAATATGACCCTGCAAATAGGCTAAAACAATGCAGTTGTCATTGTGTACTTCGATAAATGCTAGTAACATGTAGACCATTAACTCTGTGTTCCGCAAACTTTCTCAGTTTGAGGCATCCTTAGTGTCTTAATAAAGTTTTCAAGGCGATCCTGCACCAAAAGGTATAGTTCCTGGAAGCAACACCATGCTTTTACATGATTGGTCACTGAAAACAACAGCGTGGACCGATGCCGCACAATAGGGTCAAACATTCCCTCCACAATGTGCAAAACATTGCCACATATGCCCATAGTAATACTGCATATACCTACAGTAATGGTTGGGCTGCTTTTAGAAATAGAGACAGCTGAAGGTTCCTTTTTGGCTGTCTCTGTTTCGAATAGGGAGCCTTTTTAGATTTTTTTTTAATGAATGGGTGAGTGTCAGACTGCGAGGAGGAGGGTCTTAGGGTTAGGCTATAGAGAAGGGAGTATTAGGGTCACTCTAGGGAGAAGGGAGGGTTAGGGTCAGGCTGTGGGGAAGGGAGGGTTAGGGTTAGAATTAGGGAAGGGTTGGGGTTAGTTTCAGTCTTACCTATCGGAGCACGGTGTTCGATGCTCCAGAGATCGATTGCTATGTCTCATCGAGGCATAAGCAGTTAATATCCCGACCAGTGTAAAACTGTCTGGGAGAGAACGGCCCTATCGAAATAGGGCCGTTCTTATCGGAGACCGACACCCCTACAGTAGTAATACATATGCGCCCACAAAAGCTTCATATACCACACAGTAGTTCCAAATAAGCACCTACACACCTTCAGTTGCTTCACTGACTCTTTTAGGTGGTTTGCGAATGAAGCCACAACTTGGACATTATTAAGGGAATACAGTTTCTGTAGAATAGGTTCATTTTTCCCCCAGTTACTTTATTTTATTATTTTATATTTTTGTCATCATAAAATGTGGTTTATAACTGCAGCTCTGCCCATTGCAAGTCCACCATTCAGACACAGTTTCCATGAGACAGTGTTTTTCCTGCGACTGGTGTGTCTACGAAGAAACCAACGGCAACAGGTATAGATCTTAATCACCCTAACCATTCTCTTTCTACAAGCTAACTCTAACAATCCCCTAACCCTAACCATCCCTATCCCGTAGCCTAACCTTAACTGTCCCCTCTCCACAGCCTAACCCTAACCATCACTGTCCTGCAGCCTAACCTTAACAGTCCCTCATCCACAACGTAACCCTAACCATCACTGTCCCGCAGCCTAACCTTAACCGTCCCTCATCCACAACCTAACCCTAACCATCGCTGTCCCGCAGCCTAACCTTAACCGTCCCCTCTCCACAGCTTAATACAAACAATCACCTTCTAGTAGCCTAACAAATATGGGATTCATATCACCCCTCCTTTGTCTCTCTAGCCCCCTTACAGAGATTGCTCCCGATTCTACAGCTGATCCTTACTCTCCAGACTGAAGTGATTCTCTGCTGACGCGTTCAGCGCTGGACCGTATACTCTGCAGAAAGAAGTGGACATCGGGCATTGTTAACATTTAAAATGAAACCTGCCTGAAAATCAGTTTAAACGATATTGTGTGCTTTGCAGTGATCAGGCTTTATCATCCGCACTTACACAATGTCATCCCAAACACTCTTTACTAGGTGACCGAAATGATAATCATGTGTAAAAGCCCCAGTGTGTACCCTGCTTTACACTCTCTTTAGAGCCCCTCCTCTATCTCACCAGGCCCCTTACACTCTCTCCAGGGCCCCTCCTCTATCTCATAAGGCCCCTTACACTCTCTCCAGGGCCCCTCCTCTATCTCACCAGGCCCCTTACTCCTCCTTTTTACAGACTCCTCATCTGTCTCACCAGGGCCCTTCCTCTTCGCTTAAGGCCCATTATCTCTCTCTTTTATGGCCCTTCTCTTTCTCCCTCTCCCTTTTCTGTCTGTTCACACCTGATCCCTCAACTTTTTTCACTTTCATTATCTGCTGATTGCTCTTTTTACGGTTAGCAGCTGACTACTCCAGCTCCACCTGGCTTATTGGCTTACTTGGGAATTACACTGACCCTGGTTCTGGATGCCACAGCACCCCTGGATGCCACTGGAGCCACTGAATTAACAACCAGAATACAAAGAGAAAGAAATAAAATAAAAATAATCAGATAGCGTTATATAAAAACCTGTTAATAAATAAAACTACCTAGTAACTCAGTGTTCCACAACGACCTGGAAGAGACTGCTAGTGACAGCAGAGCAAAAACAGCAATCGGTAAAAAGTGGGTTTAGGTGTGGAAAAACAGAGGGTGCCAGGAGAGATGGAGGAAGGGGTCTGTAGAGACAGAGGGGTGAGATGTATCTAATATTTGGTATGATGTGGTAATATTTTGGTATATATTGTAAAATATGTATGATGTGCAGATAGAGCAATGCCTCTTGTGTCTTAGATCTGCACCCTTATACCACCCTCTTTTACAGCTCCCTCTTATACCACCCAGCTAAGGTGTCAACATGATCATATACCACCTAGGGCCAGGTTTTGAAAAGTGGAGATGTTGCACAACCAATCAGATTCAAGCTCTCACTTTTTTTTTTTTACATTCTAGAGAATGTCAGCTAAAATCTGATTGGTTGCTATGGGCAACATCTCCACTTTTCCAAACCTGCAGCTTAGTAAATCTGTCCCCAAATGTAATGTATTATACCCTTGTGTAACACTGGGTTCTAACAAGTATTTCTGGACAAATAAGAGATCGGATCAAGAAACAAATATAAATTATGCATACAAAGAAAATACGAAGTACAATATTAATAGTACAATTTCTACATCTACCTATCTAACTTTCACCAGGGCCCCTCCTCTATCTCACCAGGCCCCATACACTCTCTCCAGGGACCCTCCTCTATCTCACCAGGCCTCTTACTCTGTCTCCAGGGCCCCTCCTCTATCTCACCAGGCCTGTTCCTCCTCCTTTTTACAGACTCCTCATCTGTCTCACCAGGGCCCTTCCTCTTCATTTAAGGCCCATTATCTCTCTCTTTTATGGCCCTTCTCTTTCTCCCTCTCTCTTTTCTGTCTGTTCACACCTGATCCCTGAACTTTTTTCACTTTCATTATCTGCTGATTGCTCTTTTTACGGTTAGCAGCTGACTACTCCAGCTCCACCTGGCTTATTGGCTTACTTGGGAATTACACTGACCCTGGTTCTGGATGCCACAGCACCCCTGGATGCCACTGAAGCCACTGAATTAACAACCAGAATACAAAGTAAAAGAAATAAAATAAAAATTATCAGATAGTGTTATATAAAAACCTGTTAAATAAAACTACCTAGTAACTCAGTGTTCCACAACGACCTGGAAGAGACTGCTAGTGACAGCAGAGCAAAAACAGCAATCGGTAAAAAGTGGGTTTAGGTGTGGAAAAACAGAGGGTGCCAGGAGAGATGGAGGAAGGGGTCTGCAGAGACAGAGGGGTGAGATGTATCTAATATTTGGTAACTTTTAATAAATATACTTAGAGACACTTTTGACTGGATCAAGACTCCTGTACAATGAGAACACTGGGCTACACAGCGGAACGCTAGATGTACAGAAGTTGATTCTGTTCAAAAATATGTATGATGTGCAGATAGAGCAATGCCTCTTGTGTCTTAGATCTGGACCCTTATACCACCCTCTTTTATAGCTCCCTCTTATACCACCCAGCTAAGGTGTCAACATGATCATATACCACCTAGGGCCAGGTTTTGAAAAGTGGAGATGTTGCACAACCAATCAGATTCAAGCTCTCACTTTTTTTTTTTTACATTCTAGAGAATGTCACCTAAAATCTGATTGGTTGCTATTGGCAACATCTCCACTTTTCCAAACCCGCAGCTTAGTAAATGTGGCCCCATATGTATTATAATGTACCCGGCAGCAGAGTGCCCATATAGATGGGCATAGTTATATAGCTAGACCCCTAATATTAATACCCAATTATTATTTTTTTATGAATAAGAATCCCCCTCTTCAGCTAACCACTAACACCCTGCGCCTGTAAAAAAAATATACATTTATGTGAAGTGAAAGCTGTGTGTGCTTTCTATGTGTATTTCACATTGTAACTCTACAGATCCCATGTTCCCATAGAAATCCCCTGTAAGATGCCTCTTTAGTCTATGTAGCAATGACTGTGGCTGGTGTGTGATATATTCTCTTGTAAAATGCTTGTCAAATGATTTACTGACACTGATAGGCTGAGAGTTTCCTCAGGGCATATCATTGTTTCCCAGTTCTTGTCAGGATGGCTCTGTATGCAAGGAGACAAATTACAGCTAATAAAATCATAAAATTTTATATAATATACTTCAACTACTTGGCTGTTTAGTTTAGACAGAGTGAAGTGGGGATTGATAAACGAGAGTCAGTTATGTAGCTTCCGGTCTCATCTGTGAGAATGTCATTCAAGTAACAATATAAATGAAATTAGAAAATGTTTTCTATGCAGTTGGTGGTATAATGTTGTTTCCAAGAAACCTGAATGTGTTACAGACATTGGACTGGATCCAGAAACAGGCCGCTTATGCTTTCAAAATGCGCAAGTGTGTTATACTAATGTGCGACTATGGCGTTTATGCTAAGAACGCACTACGGACCATTCTGAATTATGCACAGTAACCTATTCCATGTACACATGGCGGGGGAGGGGAGGTATCTCTAGCTCTGAAAAGGGGGGGGGGGGACGTATAGGNAAAGGGGGGGGGGTGACGTATGGTTAGGCTGCGGGGGGGAGTGAGACTTAGGGTTAGGGAGTGGGGTTGCTTACCTTTTGGAGTTTTGGAGCACCTCTTCGAGGCATAAGCAATCGATATCCAAGCCAGTTCCGAACTATCGAAATAGGGCCACTCGCAACAGGGACCCACACCCGTTTCCCTGCATGCAAAAAACCTATGTAAATTTGCACCCCTCACATTGCAACATGGTTTCTACGAGTTCAGATTTGCACCTTTTTGAGCAGTTACTGGATCAGCCCCAATTTCTGCACACATATAGAGTAATAGCTTGTTCAGCACTATGAAATAGATCCAGAAGACCCGATTCACACTTAAGAATCTGCAGCTTTTTAGGTGCGTATATTTAAGAAGGGATATACTGCGCATGCGTGGTATCCTAATATACGCAATTTACGTAGGACTTAAAACTCTGAATCACCATCATGAACCTATTTCTTTTAGGTTCCTAGTGACTTAAGAAGCAATCAACGTGTCAGGAAACCATAAGAACGAAGATAAGAAGAGTGGGTGGAGGGAGGCATTTAAATGAGAAAATCTGGGCGCGGTTAGGCAGAAACTTTTTTAATTAGCCGTCCTACGCACACAACTAAGAACCTAAAGATAAGGTAGCCCTATGACATTCGTAAGTCGGTTAAGAAGCTGAAAACCGGAGGCTTGTCAGGGGAGTCGCTTTGCTACTAGTTGTATATAATTAAGAACCTAAAGCTTTCTTAAGTGTGACTCAAGTACAGAGTCTGAAAATAAGAGGAAAACAGGAGGAAAGTTACACCTTGGTGTAACCATAATGAATTGCAGGGGTGGAAAGTTTCATCTTTTGCAAACAGTATTAAAGTTGATAGATGACGATTCCTAGACAGGTATAAATAGCAGTGTAAATTTAAAACTAGTCTGTGTCTGTGTGTCTTCCCTTGAAATGCGACAGGGTTTTGCACAAGTGTAGCTTTCCACCTGTTTTCCTCTTACGGGTTGTAACCAGAGGTGAGTAAGAGGTGTTGCAAGCTGAAGGTTATGCAAGTAAGATACTATTAAAGTTTCATTTGGTTACTGGTGGGACTGGTGCCAAGTTTCCTTTTTGTCTCTGGCACTAAAGTATCGATGCCTTTGGAAGCCCCTAGACACCTTCAGTTGCTTCACTGACTTTTTGGGTGGTTTGTGAATGAAGCCACAACTTGGACTTTATTAGGGGAATACAGATTCTGTAGAATAGGTTCATTTTCTCCCCCAGTTATTTTATTTTATTATTTTCGATTTTTAATTGTCATCATAAAATGTGGTTTATAACTGCAGCTCTGCCCATTGCAAGTCCACCATTCAGACACAATTTCCCTGACCAATCCTGCTAAGGTTGTAATTCTGATTCCAAAGACCTGAGGAATCCAGCAAGTCTATTGATGTCTTTGGGCAATGTTGCTGGTGACATCCAGTAATGGCAGAAGTCATGATCCATTCCTGAGATTGATATCTGATAATAATAGGATTATAAATTGGGCAAGGGGCGTGATTCACCACTTCTGTCATCTGTATTTTGACAGATCACATCCCGGCAATGAAATTATGACTAAGGTCAATTTTTCACAAGACAGTGTTTTTCCTGTGACTGGTGTATCTACGAAGAATCCAACAGCAACAGGTACTTCTTCATCACCCTAACCATTCTCTTTCCACAAGCTAACCCTAACAATCCCCTGACCCTAACCATATATGTTCCACAGCCTAACCTTAACTGTCCCCTCTCCAGAGCCTAACCCTAACCATCTATGTCCCGCAGCCTAACCTTAACTGTCCCCTCTCCACAGCCTAACCCTAACCATCTATGTCCCGCAGCCTAACTTTAACTGTCCCCTCTCCACAGCCTAACCTTAACCATCTATGTCCTGCAGCCTAACCTTAACTGTCCCCTATCCACAGCCTAACCCTAACCATCTTTATCCCGCAGCCTAACCTTAACCATCCCCTCTCCACAACCTAACCATCTATGTCCCGCAGCCTAACCTTATACGTCCCCTCTTCACAGCCTAACCCTAACCATCTATGTACCGCAGCCTAGCCTTATTCTTCCCCTCTCCACAGCCTAACCATCCCATTCCCACAGCCTAACATTAACTGTCCTCTAACCATCCCTGTCCAGCAGCCTAACCTTAACCACTCTTCTCCACAACATAACACTAACAATCACCTTCTAGTAGTCTAACATTAACCGTCCCCATCATGGAGAGTACAATTCAGCATTGGGAACACATACATTCCATATTGTGCACCTTCCTGAAACACAACTATTCTTTATTAGAAGGCTATCGGCCCTGATACAGCAGCGATTAAGCTGTTGGTGATATCAGTACTGAAAGAGGAATTGCTGCATCTGCAACTACATTCCTTGAGCAAGACGATGAGATCAGAGAACAGTGATAAATGATATTTAATTCGTTTACATTCTCCTCCAGATACTCAGGGGCGTATTCAGAGATCCGTTTTTGCGGGGATTTGCGTGCGTATTTTTACGATCGGATCAACTGCGCATGCGAAGTAACTTTATAGACGTACATTACGTAGAGTATACACACATAAGAGCCTCACGGACGTACATGTGAATCGCACTTGGTGACATACGCATGCATCTCCGACGCACGGGAAAATTAACATAAAAGTAGGCGGACGGACGCGGTTTTAAATAATTGCACGGACCGAGGACATATACGTACGCAAGTACACACGGAAAGAACAGAGTCTAGGCACTCGTAAGTGGCCGACAGCACGTCCGGTAGAGGGGAGTGTCAGGGTTGTGGGTGGGGGTTTTCTTGCGCCGTGCGTGCGTATAATTACGTAGATAAAAAGCCGGATCTCTGAATACGGCCCTCAATCTTTTAATACTTTTACGATGACGTCAGCAAATGTTCTAGATTAATGTCAGTCTTATTTCCATTTCCAACCAAAGTCACAGTTGTTATTTTCCAAAAGGTGGTTGGGTAAAAGCAGTGATATGGGGGGAAATCAGGGGAAATGGGTTAAATGAAATCACTTTCAGTTTTAAAGTATAGAAAATGCCAACCGCCGTATTACAGGTCAAGGTGGTCAAATATCCTCTTCCATCAGGTAAATACACGCTCTTGGGCAGTAGATGGCGCTACACACTAAGATATCTTAGCTGTCGCGTATAATCTAATAAGCCTGTATCATACCTTATCTGGAGAAAAATTATTAGCAAGTTTGTGTATCTATATATGTGCACATAACTATCTATATATCTAGAAAGAGCTGTTGTTTATATTTTAATATGTCTGTATTAAGACTGGCACTGATAAATTGTGTTTTCCTATATAAAATAAGCAATGGATGAATTAGGTGCATTTTTCTTTAATGATGATTTAGCTTGTATATATTACTGGGAACGATGTAAAGGGTCCTGCACTCATATCACCAATGTCTCCTCTTTTATTATGCTGAATTTCCATTTGAATCCCCTGGGCTCAGCTGATTGGACAAGGCATGCTTTATATTTCTCATTTCAATTGCTAATAGAGCCCTGACACTCTAGGTCTGATAAAGAGTTTAAACTATTTATTTAAGTCTTGCTTTTACAAATAATTGTGGAACTAGTCAAAACTGCCACCCTGTAGGTGCAAACTGATGCCAGTCGCAGGACATGGCTATACCTAGGAAGTCGCTGATGTCTAACACTCCACAGAATATACCATATTTACCGTTGAGGTAGTGCACTTGCGTTTGGATCACTGGGGAAGAGAAATATACTTCATTGGCCTGACTATTATTAATGGGTTTGTTATATAGTGCTATATAGCGCTTCACAATTCTAACAATCAGTATAAAGAAGACTGGGTAATAACAAACAGTTTGGGTGGGTAAGAGGACCCTGCTCACAAGCTTACACGCTATAGGACAGTGAGTTTGTTACATAAGGGAAAGTGCTAAAATTTGTAAGTTTGTGTAAATTATATAATAAAAAGGGGAAATTAGATAGCAAAGTGGGTGAAGGAGGTTGAATCTAGTAAAATAAATAAATAAAATAATAAAAATAAAAGTAAGCTTGTCTAAAGAGGTGAGTATTAAAGGAGTGCTTGAAAGTGAGAGAGCTGGAGTTGGAGAGTAGAGGATAGTCTTAATGGGTAAGAAGGTTATTCCAGAGAATGGGTGCAGCCCTGGAGAAGTCCTGTAATCGAGAATAAGGCAGGGTTGCAGATCCTGTGAAAATGTCTCCGTACCCAACCTGCTCATGTTTGTGTCTGCATCTCTGCTAACCCTCCCATCATATGAGTCCATCATAGGGGGTCACTAACATAATGACATAGGTCACTGCAACTAAGATTCACACTATTAGTATTATAGGAGCACAGTGCAATATAAACAAACATAAATAAAATATATATTTAATTGAATTCATTCTGCTTAATTCTGCAAACACTTCATAATCAATGACGCCATATGTAATCTACAATATTTACATCATGACATTTTTGTTATGGCAACTTTAAAAGACTTGCCGAGACAGGCTGCCGACTTTTATATCTTGTGCAAATCAAATCTCCCACTCAATAATATTTAAAAAAGACAGTCATTTCTCAAAAAAAAAAAATCAATCCAAAAGCAGTCAGCAGGGAAACGTTTAATAATTAATGATCAGTTGGCTGCCTAATAGTATTTACTTAGTCTCTCAATAAACAGTTTCCACCAAAACATTAAGATAAAACTTAAGATTCTACATTTCATAGGTCAGAGATCGATAACAAATGTAGGTTTTGAGGTT
>WWET01000027.1:1535971-1564613 GCA_011038615.1 Limnodynastes dumerilii
ACAGTATAAGTATTAAATATTAATGATGTCTGCATATATATATATATTTATATACACAATAATTACATGTGCGTGTGTATTTTAATATATATATATAATATATGGGGATTTAAACCTGCTAGGCATGCATTCAAGGAGGTACAGTTGACAACACCCCCTGTGACGGCTTGCCGCCGCTTCGCCACAGCCCAGTCATCTCTGCTGCAATCAACAGTCTGCTGCAATCAACAAGGGGGGGGCCCAAGAAGTTGCTGTACCGGGGCCCAGAATTTCTCTTGGCGGCCCTGGCAGCCAGCGCCTATGAGAGCCGCGGTCTATGTCAGTGCTCTGGCAAGTTCCTAACCCCCTGCTCTGCCTGCTATTAATAAAAAAAATAAAAACAACAAAAAAAAAACCCTTACCTTCCAGCGGCGGCAGCGGCACCAGGGTTCCTCCCTCCCTCACGTCTCCTCCTTCTGCTGCGTGCCGGCCAGGCATGACGTCATCACGCCGGCAATCACAGTGACTGAGTGTGTATGTATGATGAAGGTGGCACAGTGTGAGTGTATAATGAGGGGGCACAGTGTGAGTGTATAATGAGGGGGCACAGTGTGTGTATAATGAGGGGGCACAGTGTGTGTATAATGAGGGGGGCAACGTGTGTGTTATGTGAGTGGGAATAGTGTGTTTATAATGACGGGGCACAGTGTGAATTAGGGGGGCACAGTGTGTGAGGAGGTATAGTGTGTTTATAATGACGGGGCAGAGTGTGTGTATAATGAGAGGGCACAGTGTGTGTATAATGAGGGGGGCACGGTGTGTGTATAGTGAGGGGGTATAGTGTGTTTATAATGACGGGGCACAGTGTGTGTATAATGAGAGGGCACAGTGTGTGTATATTTAGGGGGGCACAGTGTGAGGGGGTACAGTGTGTGTATAATGAGGGGGTACAGTGTGTGTATAATTTATTTATTTACCTTTCGTCAGAATTTTTTCTCGCCCTGGGCTCTGCTAAGTCTAGAAACGGGACTGTCCATTCCCAATAGTAAAAATTGGAAAGTGAAGCATTTCGCACTGATACCGACATAATTCCGCTGTCGGCTGCATCATCGTCAAAATTTGGTCTTTTGTACAATGGGCAACTGCATCAGCATTCCACAAAGAAAGCAAAAGAACTGACCGGTCGCTTAAAAGCTAGGGGTTATAGTAGGAGATATATAAGAAGATCTCATAAGAGCCACGAAACAGGACAGCTATGATATTCTCATAATCAAGGCCAATCCTAAAGAACAAAACAAGCAAATGGTCAGATTTGTAACACGCTTCAATAAACAGTGGCAGGATAATTTATTTATTAACAGGTCTTAATATAGCGCCAGCTGAATGTATGCAATCTATGTAACAAAATGTTATGTAGATAGCGTAAAAGAGTTAGGAAGGGGCGTGTTGCGAATAATTAACTTGGCAGATAAGAAGATTGGGCCTGATCCAGACCTATGATGGCCGGCGTTAATACCGATGAAATGCCGATCGGCGCATGCGCGGCAAGATGTTGGCTAGCGTAAGTACGGCAACGCCTGATCCAAGATCAAGCTTCCGTAGTAAAAGTGTAGTAACGGCTGAAGGGGCGTTCCTCGCCGTTACTACGCAAAGGTTAGTGTAGGAAGGTGGGGGGAAGGAGTGTAATGAGGGAGGGAGATGTTTTAGTTAATATGCTCCTGTCCCACTGTATTTACCCTCGCTTACACCGGCTGAAGTTAGGGTAGCCTTTAGCCGGCGTAAAAGAGGGTAAATACGCTGGGACAGGGGGGGAGTGTCGGGGGGAAGTACATGCCGATACTCTGTGCTTTACTAAGCACAGCGCATCGGCGTAGGTCTGGATCAGGCCCATTGGGTGGAGGGAGGCATGTAAATGAGCAAAAGGAGGCACGGTTATGCAGTCACATTCGTAATTAGAGGCCCTACGCACACAAATACGAACCTACAGTTAAGGGAGCCCTATGGCACTCGTAAGTCTCTTAAGAACTAGAAAACCGGGGGAGTGCCGAGGGAGTTGCCTTGCTACTAGTAACATATATATAAGAACCTAACGCGTTCTTAAGTGTAAATCAGACCCAAAGTGAAGAGCATTTTGCAAGAAAAATCAGTCTAGCTACTGCATGCAAAATAGACTATAGGGGGCAATTTTATGATGTGGGAGACCAATAAGGACAGCATTGCAATAATCAATATGGGAGATGATTAATGCATGAATGAGAGTTTTTACAGTGTCTTGTGTGAGATATTTGCATATTCTGGAAATCATTTTTTAAATGTATGTGACAGGATTTAGAAACAGACTGTATGTGAGGAACAAAGGACAGTTCAAAACTAAGGATAACAAATAAGCATTTTTTCACCTAATAGTGGACACAGTACTTTGAAGATCAAACATGGTTTCAGTTTTAAAGTCTATTTTCATTTATTTATAAGCTAGTGTTAAGTTTTATGTCAGATTCCCTTGATTTATATTCAGGTATCTTCAAGGTTATCTGCTTAATGTTTTTGAGATGGAGATTGCTCTGTTCTGCTGTTTTGCTTTTCATGAAATATGTTATATTACAGAACTGATGAGTGATGCTGACACCTTCTGAAGGATTGGAAGACATTCTTAATGCATGTAGTGCATGCATTACATCCCAGCCCCTCCTTACCTCTCTCCTGCCCCAACCAAACCACCTCCCTCTACAATACCACCCTCTCCTCTTCCCTTGACTCTACATGCCCTCCTTGCTCCATCTCTTATTGCCACTCTAACCCCCAGACATGGCACTCTCAGGTCATGTGCTTCCTCAAACAATACTCCCGCACCGCTGTATGCCTCTAGTGCAAATCTCGATGCCTTGCTGACATCCTCCACTTTAAATTCATCCTTTCCTCTTACTGCTCTGTCCTTGCCCAAGTCAAGCAAAGTTTCTTCAAATCTCTCATTAACACCAGTCGCCTCTTTGTCACTTTTAACACTCTCCTATCCTGGCCCTCGCCTTCCATCCCACCCTCTGTCTCAGCTCCCAATTTTGCCTCTTACTCCTCATCCAAAATTATCTGTATCAGAAATGACATCTCTTCCACCCTGCTTTCCCCAACTCCCCCCCTCCCCCTCTGCCACCCAACCATTATGAGTTTTCTTCTTTCCATCCTACAACAAGCGATGAAATTCACTCCCTTATAATATCCTCACCACCCTCAACCTGCCCTATGGACCCCATTCCCTCACATATTCTCAAACACCTCTCACCCACTGCCTTCTCCCAGCCCTAGCCCAACTTTTCTACCTTTCCTTCCATGTACGACCTATATCCCTTCTCCCCTTCTCCTCCAAACTCCTTGAGCGCTTAGTCTACCAATGTCTCATCAGCTACCTGACTCACAACTCTCTCCTGGACCCCCTCCAATCTGGTTTCCGACCCCTCCATTCCACTGAGACTACCCTTACCAAAGTGACCAATGATCTTTTATCTACCAAATCCAAGGGCCACTACTCCTCCTCATTCTTCTTGATCTGTCAGCTGCTTTTGACACCATTGACCATCCTTTTGTGCTTCAAACCCCCTGCTCTTTTGCCACACCTTCTCTGTTTCCACCCTTAGCTCATCCCACCCTCCCTCTCCACTCCCTGTTGGTGCAACCAGTGCTCTGTACTTGGCCTGCTCCTCTTCTCCCGCTACAGCTCCTTGCTGGGTAACCTCATCAGCCCCTTTGGTTTCAACTATTACCTCTATGCTGATGACACCTAAACTCTTTCTTCTGTCTAAGATTGGATGGATGGCCAAATACTTCCTCAAGCTGCATATGGACAAAATGGAAATCATTGTGTTTTGTCCTCACCTCCGTAACCATAATCATTGGTGATACCTCTGTCTCCTCCTTTCCTTAAGTTCGCTGCCTAGGAGTAATCCTTTACTCCTTACTTTCCTTTATAACTCATATCCGTGCCCTATCTCATTCTTGCCGTTTCCACCTACGCAACATTGCATGCATCCTCTCTTCCTCACCAATGAAGCTACCAAAACCCTTATCCACTCTCTATTCATATCACGTCTGGACAACTGTAACCTCCTCCTTGTTGGTCTCCTGCTCACCTGTCTTGCCCCGCTTCATTCTATACTCAATGCTGTTTCCAGGCTCATCTTCCTCTCATGCCACTTTACCTCGACCTCTCCTTAATGTCAAACCATCCACTGTGTTCTTATCCCCTTCAGGCCTCTCTTTAAACTCCTTACCCTCACCTTTAAGGCCATCTCCTCATCCACTGCTCCGTACCTATCTTCCCTCATCTCCATGCACACCCCATCCTGCTCTCCGTTCTGCTAACCACCGCTGTCTGACCTCCCTACTGATCACCACATTGCACACCATGTCCAGGACTTCACTCGTGCTGCACCTCTGCAGTGGAATGACCTCCCTTATTCAATCAGACTTTCCCCCATATTGCAGGTCTTCAAGCGTCTACCCCTCCTTCATTTAACATCCTCACTGCATCCTACATCTATCCCTTCTTCTCCTTCCTTCCCCACTCACACCAGCAGTCCACTTCCTTCCCTTCCTTATGTCTTCTGTGTCTTAGTGTGTTAGATCAGGTGAGCAGGGCCCTCCATCCTAGTATTGTTCTCTTCTCCACCACTCCTCCCTCACTTCGTACCCTTTTGTCCCCCTCTACTATCCTTTTACCCCATCCCCACCTGTTGGCTCCCTCTCAACGTCTCCCTATACGCATAGGAGGTGGGTATAGGCATGCTAATCGTACAGAAAGTGATTGGCTAAGCCCTTATTAACTATGCAGTATGCTGGCCAGAAGGGTTTCTGTGTGTCAATGGATACACCTCTGAATCATTTGCTTTTTGGCCCTGCTTTCCCTTGCTTTCTTCGCTCTCGCCATAGAGCCTCTGGCATGTGTTATCCGGGCCTGTGAAGATATAGCTGGTCTCCCAGATGGCACTGGGATTGATAAAATAGCACTCTATGCAGACGACATGCTGTTGTTCATGGCGGGGGTGGAGAGAGGTGGAGGTAGGGTTTGAAAAGCGTATTTTGACAAAATATGTACATTCAAGGGGTGTGCCAAGGGGAGTGTATAGAAGTTACACACGCGTAAATACGCTACGTGAGTAAACGTACGGCAAACGTAGTTCTGGATCTACCCCAATGTTTTTTACTCGGTTTCGACAGACCACCCTTTGATAGACCACAATCTATCACCCTATGCATTCTCTAATGTTGGATCATAAAACAAAACATTTTTGGTTAATTCTATGTTCTCAATCACATTCATAACCAATTCCATTTTCTTCCCTTTACATCTTATGACTCCCTGAACACATTTTACACTTAACACGATTATCATTATAACACCCATTAACAGTACTATAATTTTGATCACTCTGGTAGCTAGTGCTTTTGCCCAGTCCACTGAGAACCAATTTACTGGGTTCAACCAGGACACCCATTCTGCAACTTCCTCTCCTACAGTGGACAGAGACATATTATGAGACCCACGGAACCCCCAATTGAAGGATTTCATCCATCTTACGGTCTATGGTCCAGATCCAGAACAACGCTTCTGTGCTAATTTACGCCCGGCGGACACGTAAAATCGCGATTTTGTATGTACTGTGCATGCGCACGACAGATGATACGCTACGTAACTTAACGTAACTCTGAGCGTATTGGCCATTCACGTATCAGTTGCGTAAATTCGTACGTGTGGGCATGCCAATTTTTACGAGACAAAAGTATGTCTAAAATACGCAGTGTAGGCGGGGGTTTTCATTTAAAGTGTACAGTATGGGCGTGCTTAGCTGTGTAAGTCTGTGTTGCCCATCTGTACGTGTGCAGACGATAGTGATTACGTGGCCAAAAGTTAAGTTAGGGTTTTAAAAGGTGGTCAAAGTATGGACATTCAAAGGGTGTGCCTAGGGGAGTTTATAAAAGGTACGCACGCATAAATACGCTACACTAGTTAACGGTGTTACGCGGGACCAGATGGGCACAGACCACGTGGGTTATATGGATGATCCCGAGTGTGGATACAGATGGAGTTACAGTGAAAGAGGAAATGAAATAGAGCAAGAGGTGAATAGGCTAACGCCACCAGACAACTGCCAAAATAATAAATGCTGGGAATATAAGGCAATGACAACTGACTGGGTACAAGTGCTATGCACTAACATCAAGACTGTGTTCAGACAAGACTGGGTATAAGTGCTATGCACTAACAAGGCTGCATACACAGTGACAAATACTGAGAGACTGAGTACAAAATGCACCATACCAGACAGGACTAGATATATGCTGCACAATGATGATGATACTCTGGCAAGGATGGCAGTAACCAATAGCAATACTGGGACTGGATGCTAGCGGGGCAGACAGGAAGCTTGCACAGTTACCAGAAGACTCTGGAAAATCTTAGGCATGCTAATCGTACAGAAAGTGATTGGCTAAGCCCTTATGAACGATGCAGTATGCTGGCCAGAAGGGTTCCTGTGTGTCAATGGATACACCTCTGAATCATTTGCTTTGGGGCATGGTATGAGACAGGGGTGTCCCTTATCCCCTGCTTTCTTCGCTCTTGCCATAGAGCCTCTGGCATGTGTTATCCGGGCCTGTGAAGATATAGCTGGTCTCCCAGCTGGCACTGGGATTGATAAAATAGCACTCTATGCAGACGACATGCTGTTGCTCATGGCGAGGGTGGAGAGAGGTGGAGGTAATGTTTGAAAAGCGTATCTTGACAAAATACGTACATTCAAGGGGTGTGCCAAGGGGAGTGTATAGAAGGTACGCACGCGTAAATACGCTACGTGAGTGAACGTACGGCAAACGTAGTTCTGGATCTACCCCAATGTTTTTTACTCGGTTTTGACAGACCACCCTTTGATAGACCACAATCTATCACCTTATACATTCTCTAATGTTGGATCATAAAACAAAACATTTTTATTAAATCACCTGACAAAGGTTTACCTTGATGTGGCACACTTCTTTTATACTTATGTTCGTACGGGACATGTACATAAGGTGGGGAACTATTTCTATGTACGTCAAGCATAGTCTCATGAGATACAGTCAGTACTTTAGTTACTATCCTACCCAAAAAACATAGCCCTTGGGAATTAGGGGCCAGCCACTTATAGGCTCTTCTCCCACAAATATAATACACATCACCTGGGAGGATAAATGGTACATTATGATGCAATAGGACTTGACACAATTCTCCTATAAAGCTCCCTTTACCCAAAGCCTTTAGTTGCGACCTGCAGGTGTCTTCATATATTATATGTTGACAATATTCAGAATTACCATTTCCCACTTATGTCTTTGTAGCATTGACCCAGCAACCTAGTGTTTGAAATTCCTTTTGGTTCTTAACCTCTTGTACCCGTTTGGTGAGTATGGGCTCCTTATCTGCTCTTATGGAGTATACCATTGTGTGATTATGCCATACTGCTTCCTAATAACCTACTCGCATATGACTTGTAAAATTTATACACATCAGAGATTTGTCTGTGGAATATTGTCTAAGTCTAAGACTCGGGGATCCGGAAGTATTAAACTTTTCTGCCAGTGGCCTCCCACCCCACAATTAAAGTGCCTCAGAGTTGTTTAGAGGGACTGGAACTAAACTAGATTATCTTGCCTCTGAGGTACATGAGAACATAACCAACATTTACTTTGGTTCAAAACCTTCCCCACCAAAGCATGATAATGATCTAAAGGGCGCCCGTCAAACTTTGGGTTGTATCTAGTTTGACAAAATTGTACACAAATTTCTTCCATCACTGAGGCGCAAGTCTTACAAATGCAATATTCCTCAGATGATAATCCCCTACATTGATCCTTCTCCTCAGAGTTAGAGCACTTTTCATACTCTGAAAATATAATGTTAGGCATAGCCCATGGTTCCATACTACCATCTGATTGATACCCATCCTTCACCTTGATACCAGACCCGATCTCCTCCTCCCTTTTACCATATCCAGAACCAAATACACTGAAAAGTGACAGAAATGTTAAGATGACATGACAAATGGTAAAACAAATGAATAATTAATTCTCCCTAATTAGCGCAGAGAAAAAGACTAAAATACCGTATAAATAAAAAATAAAAAAATAATTAGAAGAAAAAGATAGAAGGAAAAAGCGTGCACCATTCGAAAGTACCATGTGAAACAGTCCACAGTCTTTTAAAATTCTCAGGGGTTAGCCATATAAGAAAAAAGAGAAAGGAACATGTTAAAATATATTTAATTATACTTCTTAAAATGTGTTAGGACACAAAGAATAAATTGCCAACCATAACATGTACAATAAAAAATCCGTGAGAACAAATAACAGAAAGTCCGTACCGCCGATGCTGGTTGGAATGGGAAAGTCCGAAATCCTGCTGTAGGGACGACAGAAGCCCGGGGACGTCCGAGAATGGAATAAGAGGCAGCAGGAAAAGCCTTTCAACAGCGCCGGCAGGACGGTCTCTGGAGCTCCGGATGTAGTGGATCACCGCAGTGATTTTTTATTGTCACTGCACCAGTGAATAAACTTTTTCCAGGTTCTGTAGTACACCAAGCAGGTAGTCTTCTTCCTGGTGCATAAAAGTGTATTCACTACCATAGAAGAGAATCCTTTAAGCTTCAAATTTCTGACTTCAGCAGCCAGGCCATCAGTTTCCACGAACTGGGATTGAGATGTACTAGACCTCTTTGTGTTAGGAGGGTTTCTGACACCTGAAGCTCTAATGGTCCTTCTGCCACCAACTGTAGTAACTTTGGGAACCAGGGTCTTCTTGGCCAAAAGGGAATTATGGCAATATCCTCAGATGATAATCCCCTACATTGATCCTTTTCCTCAGAGTTAGAGCACTTTTCATACTCTGAAAATATAATGTTAGGCATAGCCCATGGTTCCATACTACCATCTGATTGATACCCATCCTTCACCTTGATACCAGACCTGATCTCCTCCTCCCTTTTACAATATCCAGAACCGAATATACTGAAAAGGAACAGAAATGTTAAGATGACATGACAAATGGTAGGATGACTGCAATTTCTCCGTCTTGGTTAGTCAGCCTCAACTTCGTCTCCCTGGAACAGGCACTCAAGATTAAGGGCAAACGTCACATCTCCCTCCTTATCTCTGTCCTCCTCCGGATGGACAGCTCTTTTGCAGTGGGATGAATGGACCCAACTATTCCTTTCTGCCACCTTTATGGAGGTGGTGCTAGTCAGTAGCACTTGGTACGGTCCTTCCCACCTGTCAGACAACCAGAATGTAAAAAATTTCTTATCATCACAAAATCACCAGGCTCAATATCATGACAATTAATCTGTGGCATATCCAGCGCTATCAACTTTAAACATTTATGCTGTTTCTTAAGCTGCTTACTCATCTGAATGAGATAACGCACATTCACATCATTATTGCATTTCAATTCCTCCTGTGGGTCTACCATGATATGGGGTTGATGTCCAAACAAAATGTCGTAAGGTGACAGGTTAAGTGGAGATCTGGGAGTGGTCTTGATACTGTGAAGGACTATGGGTAATGCCTCAGGTCAGCCTAACCCGGTCCCAGCTGTTTTTCTACCTTCCTACTGGCTTGTGGGTGATATTGGGTATGCAATTTGCTAGAAATTCCCATAAGCTGACACATGCTCTTAAATACTTCTCCAGTAAAGTGGGTACCTTGGTCACTTTCAATCACTCCCGCCACTGCTTTGAGGCACGTCGGGAGTGATTTAGCTACAGTGTCCATCTGGGCACTGTAGCATGCCATCAGCCTATTAGCATCTCCGTGTTTCTGTGTCAAGACCCCTGCCGCACAACAGCTTCCATGCAATATAGGTCAAAAGGTTTAGTATAGTCAGGGATACCAAGGGCTGGAGCTGACATTAAACCTTCCTTTAGATTTCTAAAGGCTTGCTATGTCTCTTCTCTGTGTATTACACAGTCAGGCTTGGAAGCTGAGATCAGCTCCTGTAAAGACAATGCTAGAATGGAAAACCCAGGAATCCAATTCCTACAGTATCCACATGCCCCTATGAATGCCCCTATGAATAAATGAACTTGCTGTGGTAGTGTCATTTCCTGTATTGCTTTGATCCTGTCATCTGTCAGATGTCGTAACCCTTTAGTAAGGCAGTGTTCCAAGTACTTGACTTTGGTCTGACATGGCTTCAACTTTTCCTTAGATACCTTGTGTCCTATTTGTGCGAGATGAAAAAACTGTTCTTTAGTATCACACAATGATGCCTCAAAAGATTCAGAACACCACTTCGGCAGTATATCTAATTTCAAAATAAACTGGGATAAGTCGGTTGTGCTAGGTATTAACATACCGCAGACTTCACAAATTGGTCTAAAGGCGGCTTTTCCATTTAGATGGCATCCCGGCCAGATGAAATACCTTGGAGTTAATCTCACAGCGGATATTTCAAACTTATATTCGGTCAATTTCACCCCTCTCCTGATGACAATAACGCGAGACCTTATGGACTGGTCTCCTAAAAACTTTTCGTGGACGGGGAGGGTGAACATTGTAAAGATGGTTGTTCTCCCCAAAGTACTGTTCCTTTTCCAAACTCTCCCAATAGCGTCACTTCTTTACCCGCCTCCAACGTATAGTGCGGGACTTTGTTTGGCAAGGCAGACGTCCCCGTTTTAAGCATGAGGTCTTGTTTCGTCGGAGAGAGAGTGGAGGACTTCAACTCCCCCATTTCCAAGGGTACCACTGGTCAGTAATGCTGGCGAGGTTGGTGGAATGGTCATGTCCGGGGGGATCCAAGCAATGGGTTACACTTGAGAACAGTTTCTCCCTGACCCCTCTCAGAACTCTTCCCTGGCTAGCAACCTTCCCTGTCACAACTCATCCTACAATTGAACCAACTCTGAAGTGTTGGAGATATCTACGTTGTAAGTATAGCTTTTCGTCCAGACACTCCCCGCTTACCCCACTGATCCACAACATTGAGTTCCCTGCAGGTCTGGACCAGGCTAACATTACTCGACTTACACAACTGAACTGTGTTAGGGTCGGTCGACTGATGCAGGGGGGCGGTCTCCTCTCTTTCCAGGAAGCACAGCAGAAACTCTCCTTCCTCCAGAGGGACTTCTGGTTGTTCCTTAGCATCCGAAGTTTCTTAACACAATCTAAATTGGTAGCTGATACAAGACGTAAACCTCGACCTTTCGAGGATCTCTGTCTTGCCAACATGGTGGCTCGCCATCTAATCTCAGTCACCTACAAAATTATCTTAGATAGCCTATCCACTGGCTTACCTCGTTACACAGAGGCCTGGAACAGAGAACTCCCAACCCCTCTGGAGGACGAGGACTGGACAAGAGTTTTCTCTTTTGTTCGCGCCAGCTCGATTTCTACCCAGGTGATGGAGACGCAGTATAAGGTTCTAACCAGATGGCACAGAGTGCCCTCCATCCATCGGATGCTCCTGACATACCCATCACAATGTTGGAGATGCCAAGGTGAGCTGGGTTCCTTTATGCACATTTTGTGGGAGTGCCCGGTTATCACAAGGTTCTGGCAGTCAGTAAGAGAGACTACCATTAAAATAACGAGGGACGATATTCCAGAAGGTTCGGCATTCTGGCTATTGTCTTACTCTAAACCCTTTATAACCTCCTATAAACATTCCCTCTTGCGCCATCTGGGTAATGCGGCTAGAGCCGTTATCCCTTTGAGAAGGAGATCTCCCTCCCCCCGACCATGAAGGAGTGGTTCATTAGGATTGATTAGTATGAGTCAATGGAGGCTCTCTTGATTACCATGCCAGAATCTTTCACGGATTATACTGCAACATGGTTTCAGTGGTTGGAGTTCAGATACACCCCTGACTATCTCGACATTATGGGTGCTCTGTCCCACTGAGCACTAGATAAGCCCTAAGTCTTGTCCGCACTATACAGTGTGACACCAGAACTCAACCATATTACACTTCTTTCTTCTATTGGAAAACTTATTTCTCATTGGTACCCCCTCCCAACCCTATACCCCTCCCATATACCCTTCTTGTCTGTCTATACCCCCATTTTAATACTATGCTAGATTTCGAGATACTAAACTTCACTGTTTCAGGCCGCGTCACTTCTTTACCCACCTCCAACGTATAGTGCGGGACTTTGTTTGGCAAGGCAGACGTCCCCGTTTTAAGCATGAGGTCTTGTTTCGTCGGAGAGAGAGTGGAGGACTTCAACTCCCCCATTTCCAAGGGTACCACTGGTCAGTAATGCTGGCGAGGTTGGTGGAATGGTCATGTCCGGGGGGATCCAAGCAATGGGTTACACTTGAGAACAGTTTCTCCCTGACCCCTCTCAGAACTCTTCCCTGGCTAGCAACCCTCCCTGTCACAACTCATCCTACAATTGAACCAACTCTGAAGTGTTGGAGATCTCTACGTTGTAAGTATGGCTTTTTGTCCAGACACTCCCCGCTTAACCCACTGATCCACAACATTGAGTTCCCTGCAGGTCTGGACCAGGCTAACATTACTCGACTTACACAATTGAACTGTGTTAGGGTCGGTCGGCTGATGCAGGGAGGCGGTCTCCTCTCTTTCCAGGAAGCACAGCAGAAACTCTCCTTCCTCCAGAGGGACTTCTGGTTGTTCCTTAGCATCCGAAGTTTCTTAACGCAATTTAAATTGGTAGCTGATACAAGACGTAAACCTCGACCTTTCGAGGATCTCTGTCTTGCCAACATGGTGGCTCGCCATCTAATCTCAATCAAAATTATCTTAGATAGCCTATTCACTGGCTTACCTCGTTACACGGAGGCCTGGAACAAAGAACTCCCAACCCCTCTGGAGGATGAGGACTGGACAAGAGTTTTCTCTTTTGTTCGTGCCAGCTCGATTTCTACCCAGGTGATGGAGACGCAGTATAAGGTTCTAACCAGATGGTACAGAGTGCCCTCTGTGATCCATCGGATGCTCCTGACATACCCATCACAAAGTTGGAGATGCCAAGGTGAGCTGGGTTCCTTTATGCACATTTGGTGGGAGTGCCCGGTTATCACAAGGTTCTGGCAGTCAGTAAGAGAAACTACCATTAAAATAACGAGGGACGATATTCCAGAAGGTCCGGCATTCTGGCTATTGTCTTACTCTAAAGCCTCTATAACCTCCTATAAACATTCCCTCTTGCGCCATCTGGCTAATGCGGCCGTTATCCCTTTTAGATGGAGATCTCCCTCCCCCCCGATCATGAAGGTTCATTAGGATTGATTGGTATGAGTCAATGGAGGCTGTCTTGATTACCACGCCAGAATCTTTCACGAATTATACTGCAACATGGTTTCAGTGGTTGGAGTTCAGATACACCCCTGACTATCTCAACATTATGGGTGCTCTGTCCCACTGAGCACTAAATAAGCCCTGAGTCTTGCCCGCACTATACTGCGTGAACCCAGAACTCAACCATATTACACTTCTTTCTTCTATTGGAAAACTTATTTCTCATTGGTACCCCCTCCCAACCCTATACACCTCCCATATACCCTTCTTGTCTGTCTATACCCCCATTTAATACTATGCTAGATTTTGAGATATTAAACTTCACTGTTTCAGTTTGCTAGGTACATGATTTTCAGCTAGGTGTCTTGGATGTTAGCCTACTGAACCTGTCAGATGTCACTGTCAATTACATGCCTTCTTTGTGTTGTTAATATGCACTAAAATCTAAATAAAGAGCGCATGCGCAGTGCGTACGTATCTGCGAATTTACGTCTCCGCCACGCGTAAAATCACGGAAAAACATAGTTCTGGATCTGCCCCATTGTATCAAAACCGACCCATTACCGGGTTGAAAAGATTGCAAGCAATCATGCAAAGCCTGGGAAAAGATGCTAGGACTGTCAACGAAACCTTGGGATAATCGTGTCCATGTATACTGTACCCATCTGAATGAAAATGCAAAAAGGTACTGGCAGTCAGGGTGTAGGGGAATAGAGAAGGTTGTAGAACATAGATCAATAACGGTAAAATGATTAGAGGTCGCAGGAATTGCATTAATATGATAGTTGGATTGGGTACTACAGGGAACTGACTCTCTACAACCTTATTAACACCCCTTAGATCTTGAACCAGTCTATAACCCATCCTCCAGACTTCTTGACCTGGAATATGGGACTATTTGCTACACTAGATGTGCGAATCAAGATCCCTTGCTGTAACAATTGTTCCATTACAGGAAGTACACCTATTTCTACCTCAGGTTACAAAGGATACTGGGGTATTTTTGGCGCCTGCCTACCACTTTTTAGTGTTACCATGACTGGTGACACAAGCCAGTGTCTTGCCCATTCTTGGTCCACAGGGGACCTGGTAACTGTGACAACATTTCCTCTACCTGTGTTGGGAACTGGATTTTACCAAGGGAAAGAACCATTAACTTATGAGGAGCCTCTAATATGTCCTGAACTTCCTGTGCATGGGACCCTGGAATATCCAAGAATACCCCATCAGGAGTACAATAAATCACACAACCCATCTTACACAGCAGGTCCCGTCCAAGTAGATTGGTAGGAGTTGATGCTGCAAGGAGAAAAGAATGTTTAGTGTGTAAAGGACCAATAGTGACTTTTGCGGCTGTCGGTTCAAGACAGTGCCCAGCTAGACACTGTAGTTAAGTCACTCCCGACTTGTCTCAGAGCAGTGGCGGCTGCGCTCTTCTGGTAAGTAAAAGTGAAGATGTAGTATTAGGCCATGATTTGACTGTCCATGTACCACATGCTGTATCTGCCCTGTTGAATTCTGCTAGACTAGACATGTCTCCTCTGCTCGGTTTACAAGATGGGAACTAGCGCTTATGGCTCCGGCCAGTATTACTATTAAACGGTGTAATACGCTAAATCCAGCTTTGTATTTACCGTATGTGCCTCATGATGCACAAAGGGTGGACGGGGATCTGGGAATGACTGAATTTAGCGGACAAACAGACACTCATGACTGTATGGACTAAATCAAACCTTTACTGCAAGACCTGACATACGTGACACCCCAATAGATGGTGCAGATGTGATCTTTTACACAGACGGGAGTTGTCATAGACAGACTGACACAGGTGAATTGTGTACTGGTTATGCTGTGGTAGACGACAAAGGTATAGTAGAAGCCGAACCCCTAGGACCACCTCACTCAGCACAGGTAGCAGAACTTGTAGCTTTGAGAAGTGCATGTGAATTGGCAGAAGGAAAAATTGACAATATCTATATGGATTCAAGATATGCTTTTGGAGCCCTGTGGATACTCAGTAACTTCATGACAGCAGCTGGGATACCTGTAGCACACTCCAGACACATAAAAGGACTGTTAGAAGCCATACAACTGCCAACACAGGTTGCAGTTATCAAATGCAAAGCACATACGTACAAGACTGACATGGTATCGCAAGGTAACCAAAGGGCTGATGAGGCTGCTAAGAAAGCCGCTGCATTTGTACCATTGAGAAATTTTGAAAAATTGATGGTGTTTGAATCATTGTCCATGCAAAAATGAATAGAAATGCAGCAATTTTGTTCCCCACAGGAAAAGGCCATCTGGAAGGCGAAGGAATGTGAACAGGAGCCTAGAGGGCTTTGGAAGGATGGACAAAGGAAGCCCGTGGCTCCCAGGGTGTATCTCCCTGGCTTAACTGAAGCAGCACATGGTCTGACTCACTTAGGGAGAGGAGTTATGAACAGACTGGTAAGATCGTACTGGTGTGCACCAGGATTTTCTGGAGTGGCATATAAGAAGGTTAAGTTATGTCTTATATGCCTAAAGAAAAATGTTGGCAAGTCTATTCCTGTAGAACCATCCCACATTCCGCCAACAGAGGGTCCTTTCCAGATAATACAAATTGACTTTATACAGTTACCACCTTGTAGAAATTTAAAATACGTTCTGGTTATGTGTTAACATGTTTTCCCACTGGGTAGAAGTCTACCCAGCCACATCCAACTGCTGCTTTCACTGCAAAGAAGCTAGTCCAAGAGTTTGTTTGTAGGTTTGGTATACCAAAGGTGATTGAAAGTGACCAAGGTACCCAATTTACTGGAGAGGTATTTAAGAGCATGTGCCAGCTCATGGGAATTTCTAGCAAATTGCATACCCCATATCACCCACAAGCCAGTGGAAAGGTAGAGAGGTTCAATGGCACTATTAAAAACAAACTCAGCAAAGTAACTGCTGAGACCGGGTTAGCCTGGCCCGAGGCATTACCCATAGTCCTCCATAGCATCAGGACCACTCCTAGAGCTCCACTTAATTTGTCACCGTATGAAATTTTGTTTGGACATCAATCCCATATTATGGTAGACCCACAGGAGAAATTGAAATGCAATAATGATGTGACTGCCCTTTATCTCATACAGATGAGCAAGCAGCTTAAGAAACAACAAAAATGTATTAAGTTGATAGCGCCCGAAATGCCACAGAATAATTGTCATGATATTGAACCTGGTGAGTTTGTGATGATTAGAAATTTCTTACGTTTTGGTTGTCTGATTGACAGGTGGGAAGGACCGTACCAAGTGCTACTGACTAGCAACACCTCCATAAAGGTTGCGGAAAGGAATACTTGGGTTCCTTCTTCTCACTGTAAAAGAGACGTCAATCCTGAGGAGGTCCAAGATGAGGAGGGAGTTGAGACGATTGCCCCTAATCTTGAGCGCCTGTTCCAGGAAGACGAAGTCTAGAAGGATTAATTGGGACTGAGAGATTGCTGTCATCCTACCGAAGATGGAGTCCACCTTTTCTTTGTTAACATTTTTGTTCCTTTTCAGCACATTTAGTTCTGGAGATGGCAAAAGGGTGGAGGAGAGCGGGTCTGGTATCGGAGAGGAGGATGGGTACCAATTGGAAAGGACCAATGGTGACTTCTGCGGGTGTCGTTAGAGGATACTGTTGTACCTCCCCTGAAACTCCTACTGCGCGTATGGTTTTCCTGGTTAGGGGTAAATCAAGAGGAAAAGTTAGTACAGATCTGGCCACCCCTGTGTCCACAAGAAAGGTTTGATTAATGCCTGCAATATTGTCCTCTACATTAGGCTCTTCATTTGGGCCGCTAATCAATCCTACCTGCATGAGATTACAGGTATGACCTGATCCTCATTGGTTTTGGGGACCAGTGGCTTGATCCCTCCTGGCATGTTGATGGCATGTTCCATTCTCCTGTCATCAAACCTGGGTCTATAAGGCCCCTGTGGTGGTCTCCAATTGTTATCACTATACCCCATGCTGTTTCTTCCATTCCTACATTTTGATGCCCTGTGCCCATTTTTCCCACACCTAAAACATTTGCCCGCGTACCTTCTTATTGGATCTGTCACGGTATTATATGTCATCTCCGGATGTGTGTGTGTGTTTGTCTGAGGTTGTAGGGCTGTATACTTAATGCCATTAGTTTTTCAGACTGTCTCTCCTTGTTTTTAACCACATTTCTCTCATGAGATACTGCCAATGGGGTAGATCCAGAACTACGTTCATTAAACGTACGTTTATTCCCGTAAGCGTATTTTCGTGAGCGTAAATTCTATACACTCCCCTAGGCACACCCCTTGAATGTACGTAAATTGTCAAGATACACTTTCCAAACCCTACCTTAACTTTTGCCAGCGTAACCGCAGTGATACGCACACGTACGTATGGGCAACACGAATTTACGCAGCTAAGCACGCCCATACTGTACACTTTAAATACAAACCCCCGCCTCCTTAATGTATTTCAGACGTATTTTGGACTCACGTAAAATTGGCACGCCCACACGTAAGTATTTACGTGACAAATACGTGAATGGCCCATATGTTCAGAATTACGCTATGCTACTGAGCGTATTTTCTATGGTTCGCATGCGCAGTACTTACCAAAAGGCGATTTTACGTCTCTGCCACACATAAATTCGCTCACAAGCGTTGTTCTGGATCTGGGCCAATGATCTTATTTTTACTACATCTAGATCCTGCCACTCTGGTTCTGATATCTGGATCCTTTGCCTTACATTTTCCAGAAATCCAGTCATCAACACTAAGACTGCTAGCTCCCTATGATGTGGATTAAATTTAATATCCTCTATACCTGTATATTTTACCATATCTACAAGAGCCCACTGATTAAAATCATCTACCCTTTTACTGTCTTTTTGTTTTATGGTAAAAAGCCTTTGCCACTCTACGTGTACAGGGAATTTTACCCCTAGTTGTTTACAGATATTATTGATATTAGTTTGATTGTCAGCATCGGTTAGAGGTTTGTCTTCTTCTATTTGACAGACTTTAAAGAAGTCTGTGAGATCAGTGCTAGAAGGCAGACAAGCTCTAAGCAACACACGCCAATCTTTATTCGTGGGCTCATGCGCATTTCCCAAATCCCTAATATATTTCTGGCACTTGGCCAAATCCTTAGTAGGGTTTGGGAATTCCACTATCATGTTACGCAGTTCTGACCTAGACCATGGAGTGTACATTGTTACAGTCTGCAAATGTACAACCCACTCAGGACTTGCAAGTGGGCACGCTTAGTGTGCGCACTGGGTACATCCCTTCACATCCTAAACAGTTTCTATGTTTACTGTTTGTATCTACACATCTAGTATCTTTACTTGTGGTTGACCTAGTTAAATGTGCTGGGGATTCATCTACAAATATGTTTGCAGATTGCGTATGTTCGCTAGTAACTGCGTGGGCAGGTGGCACTAGAACTGTGGGTGAAGCATGCGTATTTATGGGAACCGATGCGCTAGCATCTTGCATTGCAGTGGATGCGGCCGCAGCTGGAAGTGAGACTAAGGGAGCAGCTGCAGCAGGTATTGCTGGGACTTGTATTGCCGCAGTAGCAGCATGTGTCCCAGCACTGGGCCTAGTGAGGTTTGCATGTGTTTTATGTGTGTTAATGCAGATATTAATGAGGGGTCATCCTCCTTATCACTATCCCCAATGTTCCTAATTCTTCATCTAACACAGGATATAATCTAGCAACAACATTATTAACATTATTAGCAGTAAAGTTATGGGAAGAAACATTAGTATTATCAGGACAAACAGTATGAAAACATGAATCATCCTTACCCCCTCCCATGTAGGGAGCAGGGGGAGGTGCTTGCGTGGGCACCGCATGCGTAGATTTTGTGTGAACACGCGCTTCTGGTTTCGCATGCCAGAGGTGCACTCGTGGCTTTTTAGCGCCATTCTTTACCCTCGTGTTGCCACAAAACTAAACTCTTTGTGTATTTTTCCCACTTCTTATGTGTTTTAATTTTACAAACTTGGACACTCACATTGTTTAGAATGCTTTCTTAGAAACTACCCATGCTTGGAAACCTTCTTTCACATGAACTGTGTGTACATCTAACCCAATCTTTGAAATACTTTGTTTCAACAACACCATATTTTCTATCCATAATATACAAAGCTGACCCCAACGGCATATCTGGTCTCAGCTCACATTGTCCACTCACCATACCCTGACTGACCCTGCTGTATGCTCCATCTCGAGATAATCTGTTACCCTTTTGGAACTGTCAAAACTATATGGGTAATTCGTAACATACAAACGTACACACTGCTCCGCTTCTCAAGAGAGGTACGCTGGAACGTATGCAAGAGAAACAAAATCCAAAAACTCTAATAACACAGTGAAGACACACACCTCAGTGCAAATACCCGCTATCAGAGCGCATCAAAACAACGTTATTTTTTTCTTCTACTGTGAAAATCCAACAAATACCTGAATACAGATTTCTCAATAGCCCTTTGGCAGAGCGATTAAACCCCTTCACACTAGCTCACAAACTAGATGCTAATAAGGCCCAGGAAACTTTTATGATTTAACCCCCGTCCAGTGGGAGCAATCTTCTAACGTTTCTACGGACATCTGTGTCCGTCCCCCTAACCTAAATCAATCCAACAACTTATTTCAAAGCACAGTAGTTTACAGTGTCCAACTCATGAATACTACAAGGAAAATAAAAAGTCTTAGCGTGTGGCAACAATAGGATAAATACACGTGTTTGCACTGTTAATGCGATCGCAAATGTACCGATATAACCAGCGCTTAAGATTAACCCCGACTAGACTAGCGTGCAATTGTGAACTCACGCACAACTCTGTCTCAAATTCACAGTTAGTTTCCTACCCGTACTATGCAGAATTCAATCAACTGACACAAAGTACAAAATATTAGTAAATAAAGATATCACATTTACTCACCATTTCATCCACCCTCTGTCAGTAGAACGAATGCTGCGTGCTCTGGGAAAAAACTTCCGCTGACAAGCCCCCAAATTGTTTAGTCAGTGTACCCCAAAAGTACGCGGTGCGGCAGTACGCAATTGTGCGCAAATAAACCTTATAATAACCACAGAGTCGAGGATGCGGTCCAACCCACAAAGAGTGTGTCTTATGTAGGCAGAGAAAGAGTTAACCAAAAGCGAGGGTCTCCTGATACAGCAGCGCAAACAGTCACTGGCAAGATGTCTTACAAAGTCATCTGAGAGATACAATGTACACAAGATAGTCCTTTTAAACACAACGATGAAAGGGTTCGCCGAACATCTGTTGATTGGAGGGATCTCACGACCTTCTGCGGTTCCTAGCTCGTCATTGGTCCTGGGGTCTTCCATTGTTCTTCTCCCGGAGGTTCGTCAACATATTCACAGTCATACACATTTAACATTCTAATCTAATAATGTTCATAACTTGCGGCCGCTACATGCGATCTTACGGCGGATAACATCATAACTAATACAGCATTATATTCTACGCTACAAGACTAAACACAACATAATTATGACAATTTTTCGACGATTGGTGGTATTTAGCTGAATGAACCATCTGTGTATATATAACACAGTCTAAGTAAATAGGAACCGGTACAGACATTAAACATGAACAAGTCTTGTGTAAAAATATGTAAGTCAATATGCTTATTAATGTGTAAAATCAAATGTTTGGAGATAGTTATACCCAGAACTGTGTTATGTGGTTCTATAATTCTGGGTCAAATGCGTTTTCGGTTCTTTCATCTTGACACGCCTTTCTACTGGAACTTCTTCAGCTTGCACTTATCACTATAGCATAATGGACGCTGCCTTTCTATAACGATTTTCAGAGTTCGGACATGCTCTCTATTGGATATATTATAAATCCTGAACTTTACAGCTCCTGGAACTTTCGTCTCCAAAACACAGCGCCCATGACTACTATGAGGCTGAGTATAGAACAACTGCTGTTTATATATACAGTAAAACTCTAGATCTATAGTCTCATAACTAGCTATTTATTTTTCTCATTATTACTCTTGTTATCTATTTAAGTCCCTAAGCTTAGGAATGTCTGTTGCTGCGTAATTATATAAGATTTGTTATACTCGCTGTGGCTAGTGAGGAGCACCCCTATGAATATAATATGGGTCTCTCTCTAGCTCTAATTATGATCTGATTTATTTCAGATGGACTCTCCTTCCAGCTGCCTACTGTTCACTTTTATGTTTTTCTTGTTTTTATGTTTTGGTTATGGCCATGCTTTATCATTATATAAGGTTTTCTGCAAATAGCGAATTCTTAGAAAATGAAGATTTATATGGGTTGTCTCAAATATTGACCTCATACACTCCAGTTCCCCTTAGAACTATGTTATATATAAGATCACATCTGCTTTACCCCTACAATGTCAGAACTTAAAATCTGTACGTGAAACGTAGGGGGAATTAATTCTCCAATTAAAAGGAAAAAAATATTTGTCTACCTAAGGAAACTTAAGATTCATATAGCCATGTTACAGGAGACTCATCTTCTTCCATTAAAGACACAGAAATTAAACATGATGGGCTATATTGTTCTCGCCTCTGTCTCTTATAACTAGAAAGTTAGAAGTGTGGTCACCTTAATTGATAAAGCCCTACAGTTAGATGTACAGTGTAATGTCGTAGATCCAGAGGGGAGATAAACTATTACCTCTGTCATAGTGGGAACTTTACAATATTGTATCTGTAATGTATATGCTCCCAATGTTTTTGACATGATATTCTTCCACCAGTTGTCTGCCAAATTGATTTCTTATAGTAACTCCTATCTATTAGTGGGGGAGATACAACACCATATTTTCTATCCATAATATACAAAGCTGACCCCAAAGGCATATCTGGTCTCAGCTCACATTGTCCACTCACCATACCCTGACTGACCCTGCTCCATCTCGAGATAATCTGTTACCCTTTTGGAACTGTCAAAACTATATGGGTAGGTCGTAACATACAAACGTACACACTGCTCCGCTTTTCAAGAGAGGTACGCTGGAACGTATGCAAGAGAAACAAAATCCAAAAACTCTAATAACACAGTGAAGACACACACCTCAGTGCAAATACCCGCTATCAGAGCGCATCAAAACAACGTTATCTCAGATTGAGCCATCTGTATATGCTCCCAATGTTTTTGACATGATATTCTTCCACCAGTTGTCTGCCAAATTGATTTCTTATAGTAACTCCTATCTATTAGTGGGGGAGATTTTAACGTGGCTATCTCAGACTCACTAGATAGGCAAAAAAGGGTTCGGAGAAAAACACGTTTACCATAAAAGGAAATCAAACTTTTTCTTAACCAGTTATCCATGTTTGATGTGTGGAGATCCCGCTACCCAGTTGAGAGGGAATATACTTGTCTCTCTGCAGCGCATGGGACCCTCTCCCGCCTCGATTATTTATTTATGGCTAATACTTTACTACCTAAAATTATCGATACTCAGATTGAGCCATCTGTATATGCTCCCAATGTTTTTGACATGATATTCTTCCACCAGTTGTCTGCCAAATTGATTTCTTATAGTAACTCCTATCTATTAGTGGGGGAGATTTTAACGTGGCTATCTCAGACTCACTAGATAGGCAAAAAAGGGTTCGGAGAAAAACACGTTTACCATAAAAGGAAATCAAACTTTTTCTTAACCAGTTATCCATGTTTGATGTGTGGAGATCCCGCTACCCAGTTGAGAGGGAATATACTTGTCTCTTTGCAGTGCATGGGACCCTCTCCCGCCTCAATTATTTATTTATGGTTAATACTTTACTACCTAAAATTATCGATACTCAGATTGAGCCAATTTCTATCTCTTACCATGCTTTAGTTTGGTCAACAATTTCTACAGGTTTAGATAAAGGCCATTATAGACAATGGAGATTCCCCTCTAGCCTGTCTAACTCACAAATATTAGTGGGGGAGATTTTAACGTGGCTATCTCAGACTCACTAGATAGGCAAAAAAGGGTTCGGAGAAAAACACGTTTACCATCAAAGGAAATCAAACTTTTTCTTAACCAGTTATCATGTTTGATGTGTGGAGATCTCGCTACCCAGTTGAGAGGGAATATACTTGTCTCTCTGCAATGCATGGGACCCTCTCCCGTCTCGATTATTTATTTATGGCTAATACTTTACTACCTAAAATTATCGATACTCAGATTGAGCCAATTTCTATCTCTTACCATGCTTTAGTTTGGTCAACAATTTCTACAGGTTTAGATAAAGGCCATTATAGACAATGGAGATTCCCCTCTAGCCTGTCTAACTCACAAATATTTTGTCATATGCTTCTGACTAGTTGGGCCTCTTATGCTATCTCTAATGTGAAACAAAAATCTGATCCTCTCTTATTTTGGCAGAAACAGCTATGGCTGTGTTGTGAGGTAATATACTTTAATTTACAGCTAAATATAACAAAACTAAATCCCGCCTTTATCTAGAGGCCCAGAAGGCCCTACCTCTAATAAATTAAAATACCAAAAACACAAAACATATTTTGATAATCTACTAACACAGATAGGCAATCAATATATTTATATGGGCAAATATAAATTCTATCGTCACGGTAATAAAATTGTCCGAATGTTAACTAATTTGGTGGTGGGGTGCAGAAGACCACAACTATACATAGTCTTCTCCATAATGATGGTTCCAGAGCAACTAAGGAATCTGATATTCTAGATATCCTGAGAGTCTTCTATGCTAAATTATATTCTCAGGAGCCAATTAATATCCAGGAAAAATCAAAGTTTTGGAGTAATATTTCCCTACCACAGCTATCCCAGGCCCATACCAATCTATTAACAACTCCCACTGGTGAAGTAACTCGAGTGATTAAACACCTAAAGCTTAAAGCTCCGGGACCAGACGGTTATAGTAGTGAATTTTATAAAATCCTGAACCAGGAAATTGGCGAGATTTTGACTTTAGTCTTTAATGAAATCCAAACAAAAGGTCTTCTCCCGTTAAATTTTAATTCAAGTTATCCCAAATTCAGGAAGAGACCCAGATCTTCCAGGTTCATATAGACCAATTTCCCTTTAAATCTTGATTATAACATTTTTAATAAAGTTCTTGCAGAAAGGGTCAAGTTGGTTGCCCCAACCATAGCTCACAGGAATCAGACAGGGTTTATATGGGGACGCCAATCTACCTCTAATATCAGGAAAGTTCTTAGTACCATTCAAGGTCTGCTTGAGACCTCCAGTGATGCAGATCCAAACCTCCTGTTGTTGCTGGATGCGGAAAAGGGTTTTGACCTTTTAACATGGGACCACTTATTTGAATCACTTCTTAGGTTTGGTTTTCCAACACCATTTTGCGCTCTACTTAAAACCCTGTACTCATACCCTACCACTCAGGTTATGTGCAATGGTTTAATTTCTTCACCTTTTCAAATTGAGTGAGGCACACGGCAGGGGTGCCCTTAGTCGCCCCTGTTTTTTGCTTTAGCCTTAGAACCTTTAGCAGTGGCTTTGCAACAAAATATAAAAATCCTACGGAATTAATATACGAACCCAAGAACTAAAACTATCATTATTTGCAGATGATATGCTTCTCTTTGTTTCACAGCCCTCCATTTCCATACCGGAGATAATTGCTGTGATTACACAGTTTGACCTGTTTGTGGGACACAATGTGAATTTGCAAAAATCAGAGGTTCTGCCTGATTCTTTACGAAATTCACCTCAGATAACTGGGTTTTTCAGAGTGGCGGCTCAGTCTGTTAAATACTTAGGAGTCCACATCCCTACCTCTCTCACAACTCTTTACAAGATTAATTTTACACGCATTGTTAAAGATGTAATACAACAGCTTGATAGTTGGAGATTTCTATCTCTGTCATTATTGGGTAGAGTTGCTGTCATCTTCCCGAATTCCTAGAATTTCTCGTTTAGATACGGCCTGTTGTGTTCGGGCCTTCTCCAAATTTATTTGGCAGGGGAAAAAACCTAGAGCCTCTTTTTCTAGATTGCAACTGCCAAGGGATCAGGGAGGGTTGGATATACCAGACCTCAGATCCTTTTCTAATGCAGTCTTTTTCAGATACATAGTGGATTGGTTCCTTAATAAGGAGGTATATACTAACAAACAACTAGAGGATGCCCTCTTTTTTCTCTTCTCCCCAGCAGCACTTTTATTTCAACCGTGTAAAAATATACCTGAAGCTGTACTAAACAATATCCTGTTTAAAGACACCTACACTGCTTGGTTAACTATCAATACTAGTTATAAGCGAGACCCGCATACCCCAATTATGTCCCTATCTGGGGAAACCACAGCTTCCCACCGAGCTTAGAGCACGGATTATGTAAAATGTGGCGAGATAAAAACATGAAGTACAATTTCCAATTACCTAACTCTCACTTCTTCTTGTACTTACAAATACGCCATTTTGCTACTTCTTGTCTAACTCGTCATATCAATACCCCTGCTACAGACACATTAATGGAATTATTGCATTTCCTCAAGAAAAATACTTATCGTACTAGATTTATCCAGAAAGATATTTTATCCTCTGGTGCATCTAGGGCTGCAGATGTCCCAGAACTGTATAATACCACACTGCTTAAATATAACCTAAGATCCCTGAAAATTCTTCACTCTGCACAGTTACAATTGTACATCGGATGTATATAGCTCCCAACCAACGGAAGTGGAAGCACATGGGGCCTGATCCAGACCTCCGTCGCCCGGTGTTAATACGCCGGGTGTAAGCGTAAGATCATCTAAAAAGACGTTCTGCGCATGCGCCGGGCAGATGTTGCCCGGCGTAGCTACGGCAACGCCTGATCGTGGATCGGGCGTCCGTAGCAGCAGCGTAGCTGGAGGGGGGCGTTCCCGTCCATTACTATGCTGCAGTTAGTGCAGATAGGCGGGTAATGAGGCTGGGAGGGCAGTGTTAGTATTAACACTAGCTTACGCCGGCTGATGTTAGGGTAGCCTTCAGCCGGCATAAGGGGGAGTGTCGGGGGAGTGCAGCGATAGTACACTGAGCGTTAGACCACTCAGTGTACCATCGTAGCTCTGGATACGGCCCATGGTACCTAAAGATACAGGTCATTGCTTGAAATGTAAACACACTGATGACACTTTTTTTTAATAATTTTTGGAGTTGTCGCAAAATAGTCCGGTTCTGGAATAAAGTGGCCCAATTTATAAATCATGTGTGCGGAATTAGAATCCAGAGAGACCCCTTGGCTATATTGATTGGAAATTTTAGGAATTGGGATCTAGGGGAAGAGAAAAATACCTTGATTCCTTTAATTACAATGATTATTACTATAGCGAAAAAAGTAATCCTTAATTCTTGGATTAAACCTGTTCCCCCATTCCTTAAAACGGTTAAACATATTATGCTAGAATTTTTGTATTTTGATAGAAGAGCCACTTTGCCTGACATTGAGAAGGGAGTGGAGAAATTTTACAAAAAATGGGGTAAATATATACATCACCTTGATGCTGCCACGCAGTTGCATATTTCCTGAGTATTTGAATCTACAACCTGTTTTATTTTACAAACTGGAAACATCATCTTCTGACCTGTGATTTATTTTGTCTTATCTAATTATATACTTATATATGAAGGTCATGGGCCCAGACACACCTAGGGATCCATGTAACATATTTTATGTGAGACAACACTCATTTGTTTATGCTTTCTTTCTGATCTATATTGACATGTCTTCCTAATGTGAAATAACCTTAATTGTACATTGTATTAGCTCTTTACATGTGCTAATTTCTTCTTTTCCCATGTTTTTATTTATTTTATGTCTTGTGTTTCTGTTTTAGTTGTCATTTTGTTCTGACATACCGGGCCATATGCAGAGCTGTTATTATTGTATTCAGCTTCTAATGTGTCTGGACACATTTACTGTTTATTGATATGTCTGTAACATTACTTATTTGGAAAATAAAAATTGTTTAAAAAAAAACCTAAAAAAACATGTAGGGGAGTGTAAACTAAAAATAGGGCTATTTATTAAACATGTGTAGGGCAGTGTAAACTAAAAAGAGGGCTATTTATTAAACATGTGTAGGGGAGTGTAAACTAAAAAGAGGGCAATTTATGAATAAAACTAGGCTCCATTTTACACTTACACCAGCTCAGAGTTGGTGTAAAATTTTAGGTGGAAGTAAATGCCTTTTATTGAAGATGTGTAGGGCAGTGTAAACTAAAAAGAGGGCCATTTATTGAACATGTGTAGGGCAGTGTAAACTAAAAAGAGGGCCATTTATTGAACATGTGTAGAGAAGTGTACATGAAAAAGAAGGCCATTTATTAAACATGTGTAGGGGAGTGTAAATGAAAAAGATGGCCATTTATTAAACATGTGTAGGGGAGTGTAAACTAAAAAGAGGGCAATTTATGAATAAAACTAGGCTCCATTTTACACTTACACCAGCTCAGAGTTGGTGTAAAATTTTAGGTGGAAGTAAATGGAGTTTGGCCAGCTCTGTGCTTACAGCAGCACTACACCCCCCCCCTAATATAAATACAGTGGGAATCCCCATTGACTTAGCGCAGAGCACACTGATGTGAACACAGATGGATGGGTAGCAGTGCACCCACTGTTCTGTGCTCGCTCCCGTTCTGCACATGCATAGAGCACTTTCCTGCTGCATTTTTACATGAGAAATATACAGAAGCAGAGCTCTGGATCAGGACCATAGTGTCATGCCGAAAAATTTTAAATACTCAAATAGTTGGCTCCAGGGCCACCATCAGGGACCTAACCTGATGGGGCCGCGGATACTTTTCATGGCTCTACAGAAGCAGGTATTGGCGGAATCCAAACACTGATACTTGCTGCTTAGAGCTCTACACTAGCAGGCCATTTTCCATGGAAATCCTTCAATGTCCCTCGCCCACATGTGATATAATGGATGTGCCCAGGGCCCCTAAATATCTGGTGGTGGCCCTGACAATACTGTTGTTGTAGTGACAATACTTTAACGCCTAATTAACACTGGAATGGATTGGAATGTTTTTCCGATTGGACAGTGTTGAAGTACGAGTGATAAGGCAGCAGCTATCTCAATATAGCTTAGAGACTTTAATAAAACACCAAGTTAACAATTTGCTTTGGTGAAAAGAAAACTTCACTAATACAAAGTTCTGCTTCAGGTTAGGACTATGTTCCCTTTATCCCTATGTATATATATATATATATATATATATATATATATATTATATTCTGCATTTTTTATCTCAATATAGAGACTTTAATAAAACACCAAGTTAACAATTTGCTTTGGTGAAAAGAAAACTTCACTAATACAAAGTTCTGCTTCAGGTTAGGACTATGTTCCCTTTATCCCTATGTAATGTAT
>WWET01000027.1:1593849-1606479 GCA_011038615.1 Limnodynastes dumerilii
ATAACGGAGGAAGGAGCCTTTTGTAGGCGGTGTCTTCTTTATTTCCTGTCTGGTTCCAGGAAGGAAGTGATACCCAGTGGTGTGCTGACATATAGGAGTAGAGGAAACCATATTACCAGGTATAATCTATAGTTTCTCGAACGTTGCAACTCCCTTCTCGCAGGAAATGCCTGGCGCTAATGACAGGTTCACTGTCATTAGTATCGGGCATAGTTGCGACGTTCAAAAGTTTATTTCGTTTTTTTTTTCTTTACAAAGACACCTGCGCAGCATGCCCAGGCATCCATGGGCATGCTGATGCTTGTAGTTCTACAAGCATCAGCATGCCCTGTCGGGGCACAAGACAGGGCATCGTTAAAAATCCGCACCTCTCATATGGGCGAATTTTTAATTAACGATAAAGGTGTATTTTTAACGCTGCAAAATAATTGAATAGCAAAAAAATACCGCCCGATATTTTGCAAAAAATAGCGTTCAAAACACGCTGTTAAAAATACGCTTTTACCTCAATTGCTTCGGGCCCACAGTGTGATGGTTAACTAAACATGGAACCACCGCAAAAAGGTGTAAAACTGCTATAAGCTGATATAGCAATATGTTCATATTTGCTATGCCAATCCTTTTGGCATACAGTGGACAGACCCCAGTTATTATCCAGTGGGTGATTACTATGCAATGCACAGGTGACCACATAGCACCCTACAGTATTCATTGGATAGTGTGAAGTGGACTGGATCCAGAGTCTGAAAATAAGTGGCAAGTTACATCTGGGTAAAATAACATTGACTTGCAGGGGAGGAAAATTTTATTTGTTGCAATCCGTATTCGAGTTGCAAGGTAATGTCTTAGCCCAAGTCTATGTAACCATTTAAAAGTAAAGATGGTCAGTGCCTGTAAGAAAAATTAAAGCATCGACTACCTTTTCTTGCCATGCGTAGATCTTCTAACTAGGCACACCCCGAGGCTGTGTGCAGTTGTTACATTCGGCAATTTATGCACCTAAGAAGCCGGAGCTTGTTGGGTGTGAAGACGGTCCTGAATCTGGTCCAATGAGTGGGTGGCAACATCATAAATGTTTGTTTTGAAGCAAATTAGCGCAGAGGTTTTTTAAGCTTTAAGCTATGTCCAGTACCTAATACTGCACTTTTTTGTTACCCCCTATTGCTGCTACAGACTAAACAATTTGATTATGGGCTTATGCATGAAAATAACTTTAAATATCTGGCCTGAAACTGTATAGCTAATATCAGGCTTACCAGCATCTGAAGCAGTGGTGGTATGGACATTTACTAGTAGCAGCATGGAAACAGAAAATATGAACTGGGATTTATAGCTTTTCAGTTAAACCCGTAGAAGTGGCCACATACCTAGTCACTGAGTATTGATCTGAAACAGAATGTCTGTCATACCTTTCCATGGCTGTGCTGCAGATGACTTGTGTATCTAGCTCTCCGTATAGCTTAGAAGTTACCTGCTGCTCTGTTTTGATTGTCTGCCTTTCATGTTCAGTGTTATTTCACAGACTGTGGGAAAGAGGTCAAGAAACATAATCACCGGAAAGAGTTCAAGAAACATAATCAACTGAAATATCATCAGTACCTCCACACAAATCAGCACCCTTTCAAGTAAGTTTTGCTTCACCTCTTTGGAGTGTGACCAATTTGTAATAAGGGTTAACTTCAGACCTGTAAAGTACAGAAACAAAAGCTAATTTTAAGTATTCAAAGGAATATGTTCAGCAGAATTGTCTGACCTCTGATTTTATTCTAGCTTATTAGTGCTGGGATATCAAGGAATATGTTCAGCAGATTTGTCTGACCTCTGGTTTTATCCTAGCTTATTAGTGCTGGGATATCATGCATTGTTCCAAATCTGCTTGCAATTGGCTTGGTTATTCAAATGAGGGAAATGACTCTTCTGTTCGGCCCATTTATTGTACCTACACTAAAATAACGGGGGCTAGGACCAGCGACTGTGATCCTGTTGTCAGATAGAACTATATGCTACATATTTGCATCTTGCATAAAGTGATTAAGCCCAAATTGTTGACCTCCAAGTCTTAAGTATTTCCTGCTACAATTAATAAATATGTCCCATTGAATTTTCAGAGTGTAGCAGTTAGTTTTTAGGTTGGCTTTTAATGTAATATATAGAAAATGAATATAAATTTAGCAGTAGTTACTCCTAGGTGTATATAAAGTACGCACCCTTGGTGTCATTGAGGGTATGCTGTCCAACAGTGGTTCTCAACCCTTTTTTTTTGGTAAAGCACCTGTTGCCCACTATGGAGTCATGTCATGTATCCCCTTGTATATGGTAGACACACCCACAAACCATATATATTTTTTCCCCTGTTTTTGTTGCTGTTTATATAAGCTTTCATTGATTTTAAAGAGCATTTTCTACGTATGCTATTTTGCCCCAATAATGTTACGTTCTTGTCCATTTGGTATCATACCACTTAACTTTGCTCAGTTGCCCTGAGCACCACCTGACAGTTGTCAAAGTACCACTGGTGAACCTAGAACCACTGGTTGAGAACCCTAGAATATATGGAAGAGGCCTGTGCACAAATAATTGTCTGTTCTTCCACTCCTAGATGTGATCATGAAGGATGTGACAAAAGCTATCCTATACCGTCTAAACTTAAAGCCCATCAGAAAGTCCATTTAGGTATTTAATATCTCCGTTTTTTTAAGAAACCACTCAAGAACAGTCATGAACATAAAATAAATAATAAATGTCTTTGTAGGTTACCCATGTCAAAAAGAGGACTGTGATTTTGTGGGGAAGACCTGGACAGAACTTTTAGAACATAGAGTGAGTCACTCAGGTAAAGTCTAAAGCTATCTCGCATCATCCTCTGTGACCATGAAGAGTATGGGCTTAATTATTCTCAATGTTTTTGTATTGATTTATTCACTACTAGATTTTCTATTTTTAACAACTTCAGGTTCTTTCTGAAGTTCTTTTAATAAGTGAAATGTTTAAACTGCGTCTGGATTGCACTGCCTGACACTATACCATTCCTCATATGCCTGATTCACAAGCGTCAACTTTGTGTTTTGGTTTGGTCTTTTTTTTTTTTTTTTCCTCCTGTTCTATATGTGCTTTTGTGGGCATTACAGTATGGATTGTCTTGGAAAACAGGCTGGGCACTACCAGCTGTGTGGAGTGCACTCAGCTGTGTAAGGATGAGTTAGGAAAAGGCTTTCATCCTGTGAGATGTGTTTAAACTGTTCCCTGTGAGATGGATAGTTCCTGCTTTCTCCCCTAGTGAGGAGAGGCATAGAAAGCCAGAGGCTATGGGACATCCGGCCATGGGAAGTCCCTGTTGCTTTGCAGAAACCAGAGATACAGAATGTGTAGTTGAAAGTTTTGGGGTGTCTATTATTTTTCAAATCTGTGCTTATAATCCATCAGAGCATCCAGAACAAGTCTCTAAAACTGGATCCAATTGTAATAGGAATACACTGATGGATCTTATGGATGAGAGAGTAATGCTGCTATTTGACTGTTTTAGAAGTACAGTTTAGTTCTGCCTCTGCCTCTGTTTCACAGTTACGTCGTCTTCATTGTCACGTAGATAGTGTGAATAAGCTACCACGCTTGCCTAGTAGCTCAATTCTTAAAACAAGAAACAAGACGAAAACTACATAACTGAATCCAGACCTTTGTTCTGGTCACCACTCTGTACATGAAGTTTGTCACAACAGCCTTGGCGTCTACCACTGTAAACAGAGCTGCTGCATCTGTAAAGAATCCTGCTTTGTCCTTCTGTATGGAGATTGTGTGGGAATTGCTAAAAAATAAAGATTTTTTTTAAATTTGCATAATGTGTTACACTGCTATGAAACTAAATGCGAGTTCTGATTCATTAACCATTCCACAGATTTTGGACTCCGGTAAGGCTTAATGTTGGGGTCTCTCTTGGAACCTTTAAATTTCAAGCAGCAGCATTAAATGTTTTGCTGGATGTTACTCTGATGGCCATAAGCTGTATGGCTGTTGCATACTGAATGGAGTTAGGCCACACATTAATCCTGTGTGTTTGTGTGAGACCTTGGCATGTTATCAGAGGCCCTAATGTTTTCTGTGAGTCTCTTAATTTCCTTTCCTTTTACTTACACCAAATGTATTTCTTCTGCTGCTTTCACATCAACAACTGTGAAAAACCCTGGTCTAAAGACCCGGGTTTTTCCAGGAGATGAAATACCGGGTTTAAAAAATGCTAAACACTTCATGCCCCCTTTAAAAAATAAAAACATTAAATACCGCTAATTATAAAAAAATGAACGCTAATTGTTAACAGTAAAAAAAATAATAAATATTGTTACAAACTTACCGGCCCGGGGGTATTCAGGACCACTGGCAACACTGCTTCTTCTTCCGGAGGGACAGCGCACCGGAACACAGCCTGTCGCAGGACGCATAATGGAGCCTGCGGCGATTGCGTCCTGCGACAGGCTGTGCGTTCCGGTGCGCACAGCCGGAAGCCTACAATCTTCCCCAATGTAGCATGCTTTCATACTGCACTCCCCACAGTGGAAAAACAAACATTTCATAGGTCTTAGGAGAGCAATTTCAAAGCCTCTGTCTTGGGTGAAGAGTTAGAATAAATCTGATTTCCTGTTAAGACCTTTGACTGTTTATCACAGATCTTGGATAGACCTGCAAGGAAAATGGCAAGTGTCCTTAAATGTTTAGGCTTCCCATTCAGTTAAATTGGTTTGGTACATTTCATACTTGTGCTGTTATGGGGTCTAAAAGAAAATAAATGAATCACAATTGCTCTGTTCCTAGATAAAATTGAAAGCCAGTAGGCGGTATATTAGATTAGGCTTTATTTCATCTATCCATAAGCTTGGTGCAAGACTCTCCATGATTGGCATGAAAAGATAAGTGAAACCTCACTAAACACCTAAAGCCACCTATTGTCTGCCTAACCTACATAAATGGCCTATTCCCAGTGTGACTGTTTGTCTTGTCCTGCAGTACCAGCTGTCTGTGATGTGTGTAATCGCCGGTGTAAGGATAAGTCGCACCTGAAAGACCACAAGAAAATCCACGAGCCGGAGAGATTTGTATATCGCTGCCCCAGGGAGGACTGTACCAGGACCTATACAACCAAATTCAATCTCCAGAGCCATATCCTCTCCTTCCATGATGAGCTGCGCAATTTCACTTGTGAGCATCCTGGTTGTGGCAAAAAATTTGCAATGAAGGTAAGTATTATGTATTGTCACACTCACCGATCTTGCTGGTGGATGCATTCAGGGATGTTTTCTATGGGCAACTTATCCTCTCCACACCTCCTATGCAGACATGCCCCTCCCCTACCCCCTCACAGTATAAATTGTCTGATGAAAATATAATAAAAATGTACATCTGTGTAAAGCGAATATTGACTATAATAAATGTCTGAAGTACTATGCTGCCTGTATCTTATGAAGCATCATACAAACACCTCACACTAATTCAGACCTGATTCAGACTTAAGAAGGAGCTTGAAATTGAGAGTAAAGCTACACCTGGGCAGAACTATGTTGATTTTAGGAAGTTTGTTGTATACGGAGTATGAAAGGATATATCTATTACTTACTGCACACAGACAGTGACCAGTTTTACTGTTATTTAGATTCGGGCCGGCAAACATCACCTCAACTCTTAATACTGTGTTCAACAGATGAAATATTACTCCCCTGAAATAAATATGGTTTAGCCCATTAGTAACGTTCCTCTCAATTTCAAGCCCCTTTAGTCTGAATCGAGTTATTAGCTTATTTGGTCAGGACTGTTGCTGCCATTTGTTTTATTTTTTTGTTGCGTTCCTGTGTTTATGGCATTAAACTGTTGCCTAATTTTGCATCTTATTCCTATCACTGAGCCCCTCAGCATTGACTTGTGAGACACTGCTTATTTCACCAACAAAGCTTTGCCATACAGTATAATGAAGTCTAGATGTTTAGGCAGCCTCTCCAGCTTGTGGCTCCCATTCTCTGTAGTGTGAGGAATGGGGATTGGGGGGGCAGGGTGCATGGCCTCAAACTGAATTGCACTTTCCCGTTGTCTGATGTTGTAACGATAAATAGTTGAGCAGTCAGAATTTTGCAACACACAATTCAGTATTGGTCTGTTTTGGAGAAATGGGGGTTATATGCGGGAACTTGATTGAAAAATAATTTGTGTTTCAGCAAAGTCTCGATAGACATGCTAATACCCATGATCCAGAGAAGAAGAAAATGGTGAGTATTTCTATATGGTCTTTTAATGCAAATCAATGTGTTTGTGAACTGTACTTGGTGGAGAGCAGTGCAGCTGTCAAGAGGAGGCCTGAAAGAGCCATATTTCTATGCAGTTCACTACATGTGGTGCATTCAGCTAAGTCTCCCTTCAGTGTGATTTGTGCTCTTAAACTTTTTGCTAGAAATACATTTTCTTTATTCTGTGTCAGATAGTTTTAGGATCAAACTATGCCCAGTGAACCCTGGCCTTGAATTAAGAACGTTGGGCTGGATCCAGACTTAAGCTTGCTTTAAGTACGATTGTGTAGTGTAGTTATGCACTAGTAAGTATAATGCACTCCCCTTGATCGCACATAATTTTGCTGTTACAAGTTCAAAACCCTCCCATACCTCTTCCATGCGTATCTCTGGCTGTACATCATGCCTTGTCGTACGTAACTGCCTAACTGCCCATGCCGTACAATTTAAATGCCTCCCTCTGCCTACAATGTGTATTTTCTGCTTGCATAGGGATGACGTGCCCCTTCATACTTGGTTACGAACAAGTTACATAGGATCAGGGTTATGCTGCATGGCATCTGCCATGCACAATGCATTCCAACAGTCAGATTTATGCATGCTGCATGCGTAAATTCGCTGTCTACTTTAGTCTGAATCTGGCTCATTGGGAGAGATTGCTTAGATCTCAAAACTAGGTAAGGTTTTTCATTTAGAAAGGCGATTGAACCATTGCTCTCTTACTGCTAATGTAGGGTAATCCTTATTGGTTTTAAATATAGGCTTTTTGCCTTTTGGGTACCTCTGTTCTGGTCTTTAAGTGTACTGCCTTTTGTTGACTGAACAATTGCTAACTGGCAAATCATAAGCCATGGCTATACAGTGCAAGTAGATATTGCATATCATGGTGCTATTAGTCTTGAAAAGTTGTGATATGAATGTAACACGAGGTTACATGACCTTAAAGTTATGATGCAGTCGTGATGCAGGTAACATGGATATATTGGTTCATTGTTTTGTTTTCCTAGGTGAAGCCACGACCTAAACGAAGTCTTGCTTCGCGCCTCTCGGGGTACAAGCCACGGAGCCGCAAGAAAAAGACAGGCTCTGCTTCAGAAAGTGCAAAGCTGCCAGAAGCTGTTAAAGTAGATGAAGCACTTATACTAGAACAGCTGAGCATCAAATAATTATACTGTAAAGAAGAGTTAATTTTTTTATGTTAAAACTACCTCATGGTTATGAGCCCATTTCTGTTGGGTGTTTTTGTCTTAGATTTTTTTTTTATGCTCTGTTTGCTTTAGGGGTTATTTTGGCTTTCATTTTGTGTGTGAATCTGTTAATATCTGCCGGCACATGAGCTCAGGTAGAAGGAACTTCCCCCAGCAATGCTTGCAGAGTAACTGGACAAAATACCATTCCTACGTATTCTGTATTAAAGAGGTAAAGCAGGCACAGATGTCTCTGGTTATTGGTTAAAAACCCTTCTTCCTTCAGTGGAATCACCACACCTGCTTGCCGCTCTGGGGTCTTTCAGGTACAGAGTCCACAAGCTTGAAGCACTGAAATGATGCAAACATACCTGTCATCATGTAATTTACTGAGTTTAGTTCTACTCCTGTTTCACAGGTTAACAATGGATGAAGAAGCTTGTTTAATTATTCTTGATCAACCTTGTGTGTTATCATATATTCCCATAAGTAAGCCTTAATCTATACATAAGCACATTTTGTACCCTATTGTTAGATTATGCCACACAGTAATGCCTTAAATTTGCTATATGGCACTATATCTGACCCTCTATACTACAAGTGCTGTTCTTCAGTTCAGAAATTGTTATTCTTTAAGCTGAAGACTGGTGCCAAAGTAAACTACATATATTGTAGTTACAAATATACCTGATATTGCAGCTTTAATTGGGAGGCTTTCCAATATTATCAAGCAGGTGAATTGCAGATATGTCTTGTATATGCAGACTATGTTTCCATTACTGATTGGCAGGTCAGTGATGACAGAATGTGCATGCAGGAGCTTGCTGTGACATTGCAGAGAATTATGCAAGCTGTCTAGAGGGGTGTTGTTCTCTACACTTATGTATATAGAACTTGCCTAAATAAACGCACGTATCCAATCCACAATACTGATTCAGAGAAAGTAAATAAGCTGATTAACCTCTCCCCCTGGGTTGGGCGTGCAATGTAAGGATGTAAGGCTCTCCTGTGTGTAATCAGGTTATGTGCAGATTTTATTAGCTGTGAATTGGTCGTGTGTAATGATGCTTAAAATTGCTGATGAAACAAAGATATGTAACTAAACACATTAATTAGGCTATGGATAACAAGATTTTTTTTTTAAAATATCGGGTACTCATGTAAACAAAAGTAACCATTAAAAATACAACTTGAAATAAGAATAATCTTGCCATAATATACAGTACACAAATGCATACTATATCAAGGTACAAATACAATGATCCACTACATATAGAGACTTTCCTATAACATTAAAATACAGACCACCAGTATAGATAAACTATAACCAAATAATGGATCTTACAATGTTAAAGTCTTGCACAAAATGTAAAATCAGCATTGGATGTAAGGAATGAGCCTTTGTTTGTTTAATTTACAAACACACATCATTGATTATAAACACGCAGCAGGAGTGGCCTGAACTAAGTACAAGAAGACACATATGACTGGATTCGGAGTAGCAGATCCATGTGAAAATCACACAGATGCGCTGGGTTTTTTTTTCTTCTAAACTGCGCATGCGCAAAAAGCGCAAGGAAGGCGTATTGCTGGCTGAGTTTAGTGTATCCGCCAGCATATGATTCCAGCAGCAAAAGGGTTTTCCTGAATATTTAAATGAGAAAAGCGCTGCTTTTCTCATGTAAATATTCCGTGCGCGGCAGTCCGGTGGCTGCTTAACAAGCCCAACGCTTCTGCCATCGCAGGGATGATGGAAGCGTAGGAGCTGCCAAAAAAAAATAAAAAATTAACCCTTTACCCCGTCGCCGGAACCTATGTTAAAAAAAAAATAAAGAAAATAAGTCCAGGCTGACCGGGCATGCTTGTGTGAGTAGCACTACTACCGCCAGCATGCCTTGCCAGCCACGGCCCATTGTGCTGTAAAATTGCCCCAGCATAATCCAGTAACCATAGCATGCACAGTAAAACAAAATATCTACTGTACCCCTGAATAACGCTTAACCAGGGCATCCCACAATACTGAAAATATCTAATAAACCGTAACCAGGGCATCCCACAATACTGAAAATATCTACTGTACCCCGCCATAAACCGTAACCAGGGCATCCCACAATACTGAAAATATCTACTGTACCCCGCAATACTGAAAATATCTACTGTACCCCGCAATAAATCTTAACCAGTGCATCCCACAATAATGCATATTTACAACTGTACCCCGCAATAAATAAAACAGTACATACCACAATACTGAGTATATCACCTGTCCCCGTCATAAATGTCTGCTAATGTCCAATATGTCCAAAAAATACACAAAAGTACATTAAAAATAATTTAAAAACATACTTACCTGCTCTGCTGTGGTCCAGTCTTGTAAGCTTTTAATCCTGGGGGGTGTCTTAGAAAATAAAAAACCCTTAATAGACGCCACAAACCATGTCCTGCAAGCAGGACATCCCGACGCTAATGACAGGGTCACTGTCATTGGGGTATATTTATACCCTTTGGACAGTGTTTCAAATATCGTGAGAACGATATTTCAGTGTCTGCATGCACAGTATATCTGATTGTAAAAATACGCACGTAGATTCTACACTTAAGTGTAAATACGGTCCTCTGACATCAATGTGGGCAAATGGTAAAGGATAGCTTAGTGCACACTGAGACAGAGCTGCCTGCAACCTATCTGATCAATCCCTGGTCTTTGGGGGTGGTGAGGAGAGATGAATGGGAGCAGGCTGGGAAATAATGCTGTAGGAATTCCACTAGTGACCTACAAAGCGTGGAATATTGCTTGTCTGCCTGGGGGGTGGAGGGTATTTTAAGGTGCTGAGAAATTTCTTTGGGTGTGACACAATGCAAATCCATTACGTGACTTTGTATTTATAGAAGAAATGTACAGGTGTCCATAAATTAACAACATTTTACTTCTGATACAGATTTATTTCTTTTCTATATACCCTTAAGCTGTTTTGGTAACAGCGATTGCTGAATAATAAAGAGATGTAGTGGTTCATGTTATTCTTCATGCTGTAGAGGATGTGGGTTTGAAGCTATTGCTGCTGTGAACATCCTTGTTTAGAAGTCTTCTAGCAACAGAAAAGATGGATGAGACAGTTGCTACAAAGACCAGACGTCAGCGGTTTTAAACCAGCATCTAGCTCTGCATCCGGATTTCACTCCTGTGTATTTGGATACCAAAGCAAGAGATTTTGTGGTAGCCAGATATCAGTGCATTCACCTTATAAGTGAAGTCTGCCAGGACCCGCATTAAAGCTGCGTACACATCTATGCAATTATCGGGACGATCAGAAGATGCCAGACCGTTAGGAACTATCTCAACAGAGAAAGAAAATGTTCACTCTAACAATCTTGTTTTAACTGATAAAAACCAGGATGATTATTTGATTTTATGAAGGTCCTAAAATATTATAAAAATGTATATTTAATGTAATGCACAATTACTGAAATCATTTCTTAATACTGGTAAAAATGATATTAAAATCTATATGAAAGATAAGGAAAAACGACATAAGTCCCTGATTCACCCTAATGCTATACCAAGGGAGCGGGAGCATGTTCCTGGAACAAGCAACAAGCCTGGGCAAGAAGATAAACATCTAGGGCAGGGGTTCTCAACCAATGGTACTAGAACCACGGGTGGTACTTGGATCACTATTGGGTGGTACTCAGGGCATCTGGGTAAGGTTGGAAGGAAGTACTATATCAAATGCCAGGGCCTAATAAAATTTCTTGGGGCAGTGATTAAAATGTACCACAAAACACTGAAAAATGATATATGGGTAGAGGGTATGTGTCACTTTCTATGTTACTTGACATGATTCCATAGCGGGTAACTCCCCAAAAAAAGGTTGAAAACCTCTAAGGGAAAGATGCACCTCCAGTCAGACACCGGGCTGACATGTTTCAAGCTCAGCCCTTTATAAAAGTGATAAGCAGCCGCCAGATTCACAGCGATTATAAATAATTAAATAATCAAACCACAGCAGGTGCCGGATTGAATGTGGTTCAATTGTCATATCCTGCACAATGACAAACTATATTATGAAATGAACCCTAGAGATACAGGACCTAAAGGAAAACCACTGCCTTGGCGTGAACGTAGACTTACAATCCATTCACCATACCTTCAGTTTTCAGTACCAATGTCATATATATCAATATCAATGTAAAATGGGGATAGCAAGATGCTGGATAGGGCAGACCGTAAGCTTCCTACCCCATCAGAAACACTTCCAATACAGAAGCCTTGATCAGAAGACTCTAGATTAGAACTGGAAGTGCTGTGTGCCGTGTGTGTTTGTGAATGTGCATTATGCGTAAATCCGGTTCCGGTCCAATAGTCTCTGCGAAACATACAGTACATATTTTGGCAAGGATAGTAACAGTAAGATAGCTTAATTTTCAATTCATATGCCGATTCTTTACCGGTTATCAATTAACTAATTAAGATAATCTACAGATGTCCTAATAGTATTTTGTAACATAGGACTGGATCCACAAGTCCATCCATTTGTCCACTTACGCGTACACACCTTCCCCTTCTGCCCTAACCTTAACCTTCCACATCTTCAGCCCTAACCCTAACCCTCCCTGTTCCGCAGCCTGACCCCAAACTTCCCTTCTTAAGCCATAGAAAGTGACGGCAGATAAGAGCCACATGGTCGATCCAGTCTGCCTAGTTAGTTACTTAAAACAATACTGATCCTAGACCCTATTTACCCTCAATTTAGTTTGAGATTTAGGATATCCTTATATTTATCCCAAGCATGTTTACACTGTTCTACTGTGTTACCTCTACCACCTCAGCTGGGAGGCTATTCCACTTATCTATCACCCTTTCAGTGAAGTAATTTTTGTGCACATTTCCTCTGAATCTACCACCCTCCAGTTTATATTCATGCCCTTATGTACTATTGCACCTCTTCCTCTGAAAAATACCGCCTCCTCTAGCCGGTCACAACCCTTGATATATGTGAAAGCTGCTATCATATCCCCCCCCCTCTCCCTTCTCTGTTCCAAGCTATACATGTTTAGTTCCTCTAGCCTCTCTTGGTATGGTTTGTTACACAGGCCATGGACCATTTTAGTTGCTCTTCTTTGCACAGTCTCTAATGTATTAATGTCTTTCTGGAGATATGGCCTCCAGAACTGAACAC
>WWET01000027.1:1626165-1636195 GCA_011038615.1 Limnodynastes dumerilii
CAGTGAGACAATTGCATCAATTTATTATCTATGATTAATGGCCTTTGTATAGACTTGTTTTCCCGGTACGAAAATCTGATTTCCAGCAGTCAGGTGCCAAGTGCCATCAGTTTTTGACAGTCCGCACTTAGAAGTGATTGCCCTTGTGAGTGCACAATTCTTTTAATAGCGGTAAGCAAAAAGTTCGTTTTATTAACTCTAACTCTAACCCTACTTTTTTGGCAGTCTAACCATAACCCTAACCTTAACCCCACACTCTCCACAGCCTAATCCTAATTCTCCTCTAACCCTAACCATCCTCGTACCGTAGCCTAACCCTAACCCTCCGCTCTGCACAGCCTAAACCTATATCTCCTCTAACGCTAACCATCCTCGTACCGCAGCCTAACCCTAACCTTAGCCCTCCGCTCTGCACAGCCTAAACCTAACTCTCCTCTAACGCTAACCATTCTCGTACCGCAGCCTAATCCTAACTTTCCTCTAACCCTAACCATCCTCGTACCGCAGCCTAACCCTAGCCCTCCGCTCTATGCAGCCTAATCCTAACTTTCCTCTAACCCTAACCATCCTCGTACCGCAGCCTAACCCTAGCCCTCGCTCTATGCAGCCTAATCCTAACTTTCCTCTAACCCTAACCATCCTCATACCGCAGCCTAACCCTAACCCTAACCCTCCGCTCTACACAGGCACACTTTAAAAGGAATGCCAGGCTTGGAGTTTGCAATTGCCTCATCCCTCATAAAACAATCACATTAGAAGTATAAAAACCATACTTAGAAACATAGAAAGTGACGGCAGATAACAGCCACATGGCCCATCCAGTCTGTCCAGTTGTTTATATAAAACTGACCCTAGACACTATTTACCCTTTACTGCGCATGCACGCGGCAGATGTTACACCACGTAACTCAAAGCGTATGAGCCAGTCACATATCAGTAGCGTTTCAATGCACAAAGGGGCGTTCCAGCCATACGCCATCCATAATTACGCTTCCAAGGCGGGGTGAGGCATTTAAATTGCACAGCTTAGCAACGTTAGTAAGCGAGGGCTATACGTACGTGAGCGGTTACGTTGTGTAAAGTTAAGGTAGGGTTTGGTAAATGTAAAACGGCCAAAATACGTAGGAGAGATGGGAGTGCCTAGGGGAGTGCTTAGAAGGCACGCTAGCATAAATACACTACGCTATGAAACATATTAGGTGCGTAGGTCTGGATCAGGCCCTGTAATTGTAATAGGGAGAATACAATCAGCCCCCTGGAGACCACCACTTTTATTCTGTCTGCATGGAGACTGAGGCAGGAGACCCAGATGATGTCCAGCTGAACCCCCTTATATTTCCATTTTTTAAATCATTTTTTATTGGAGCAAGCAAAAAGAAAAACAAATATTACAGTAACATCACTTGCATGCAGGAATATACAATGGGCTGGATCCAGAACTTGTTAAGTGCATGAACTTAGTTACACCTGGGCTAAACCATGTTCATTTGAGGGGAGTCATATTTCATCTGTTGCAAACAGTATTAGTGTTAAGAGGTGATGTTTCCTATCCCAAGTCTAAATAACAGTGTGATAGTAAAGCTGGTAAGTATCTGTGTGCAGTAAGCAATTCAAATATATATCTCTGCATGCAAAGAATACAATTAACTTGGCTCCCCCTGAATTCAACATTGTTTAGCCCAGGAGTAACTAAGTTCATGCACTTAACAAGGTCTGGATCCAGCCCAATGTTATCATGTACATATCAAATTATTGTCTTCAGAACAAGTATAATGAAAAGTATACACATTTCCTCAGTTATGTTAATATAGTATTTTACATTCACCAAAACAGGGAGAAAAATGAAAAGGCATAGACCGGTCTAGTTAGGAGCCCTGGGCAGACCCCTCAATCATTTTTAGACATATTGATTATGGATAGTTTTACGGGCTGAACATTTCTATATTCAAAACGGGTGGGTCAACCAACAGCATCTTAGTTTTGTACCAGGAGCAGCGTGGAAACATTCATGGATTTGAAGTTTAATAAATGGAGAAAGCATGGCAATGTATTTCTCCCATGTTATAAACAAGGCCTTTACAGATTTTTCTTTTGTTAAGGAAGCTTCCAACCATTCCATTCATAAATAATATTGTTTTTCTTTAAAAAGAGTAATATTAGGGGGGTCTAGGTTGGATCCAGTGTTGTAATATACATTTCCGCACTACTGCCGACACAATCGTTATCATTTGTTTTTCCAGTTTATTTAATTTTAATTCAGGGTCAATAAACCCTAAGACAGTCCACTCCAGGGTAAATGGTATGGTATCTACTAACTTAGTGGAGGAAAATAAATGTACTTGTTTCCAGAATTTACATATGAGCAGACATTCCCATAAACAATGAATAAGATTTGCACTCGGGCCCCCACATTTAGGACAATCACTTGTGTCTGAAGAGGCCCATTGCGAAACGCCTCTCAGGGGATAAATAACCTCTGGTAAATATTTAATTGCATTTCCCTATAGGTATTAGCTCGAAGAACGGAATAAGAATATTTTAATGTATCCAGAAAAAGGGAGTGTTGACCATTAAGACCTTTTTGTTTTCTTATAAATTTCCATGTTGACCACACAGATATCAGCAAAGGGTTATCTTGAGTATCTTGAGAGAGGTCTGCACATTTGGAATGCAAAAAGGAAGTAAGGGAGCATTCAGGCAAAAAGGACTGATCAATTTTAGTGTTAGCATAGTATTCGGAATTATGAAGCCAGACCCGTATAAATCTAATATTACTAGCGTAGCAGTAATATTTAAGATTGGGTAGATTTAACCCCCCCCCCTATTTAAGCGGTGTTGTTGTAATTTAATTAACGCAATTTTGGGGAGCCAAATTAATTTTCAGAAAGCTCGGTTAAGTAGTACCTCGTCCCCTGGGGTCAGTATGATTGGTAGCATCTGTAAGGGGTATAAGAGTTTCGGAAATAATATCATCGTAATTAAGTTACAATGGGGTAGATCCAGAACTACGTGTGCCGTACGTTTATTCACGGAGCGTATTTTCGTGTGCGTAAATTCGTTACACTCCCCTCGGCACAACCCTTGCACGGACGTATTTTGTCAAGATACGCTGCCTAAAACCTACCTTAACTTTTTCACACGTAACAGAGTACGTCCGCTAACGGACGTATAGACTACGTGAACGTACGCAGCTTAGCGCGCCCATACTGTACACTTTAAATACCACCCCCCGCCTCCTTCACGTATTGCAGACGTATTTTGGACTAACGTAAATTTGGCACGCCCACACGTAAGTATTTACGTGAGACATACGTGAATCACCCATACGTTCAAAATTATGCTACGTGAATGTGCGTATATTCTATGGTGCGCATGCGCAGTGCGTTCAAATCTGCGAATTTACGTCTCCGCCGCGCGTAAAATCGCAGGGAAGCATAGTTCTGGATCAGACCCATTGACTGGAATATGAGAGGGGAAGATCATGCCATTTTACCATAGATGAACATACTTCTTTTATCAGTGTACGCATATTGTCCACGTATAAAGTGTAGTGATTTTTGGGAAGGCGTAGCCCAAGGTAAGTTATTGAATTTCTGGCCCATTCAATCTGGAAATGGTTATACCATTGAGGATGGTGTGCAAAGCCAAGCCAAAGGGCAATCGATTTGGTCTGATTGATGGCAAATGCAGAGACCTGTGCAAATTCATTAATTATATGGAATATTTTTTAAAACAATTCATGAGGATTAGAAATATATAACAGAAGATCATCTGCAAACGTAGTGATCTTAGTAGTTTGGTTTCCAACCCTGATGCTCTTAAATTCAGGAGCTAATTGCAGCCGCCTACAACAGGGGGTATAGCGCCAGATTGAATAACAATTTATTTATTTTTAACCTTAAGTGAGTCTATTCCTTCCATTGCAGTCACAGTGAGGCAGATACTCGACATTTAGAAAAACTCATTTGTCTGAAGGTCATCCCTGTAAGACGCCTCGTATATCTGTTTACAGCAGGTCACTGCATTTTCAAAATTAAAGGGGGAGGAAATGAAATGAAATATATATCTGGGGTGGGCTCACTTTGCTTCTCCATACCACATGTCTTTCCAGTGCCCACTCTCCCCTTCCCATATCTACCAGACTCTCTCTCCACCTGTATCTCCAACTCCACTGTATCTCTCCATTGTTCCATCTCTCCTATATCTTTCCAATAAAATCCAATAAATATCTTTTAATAATGGTGGTTTCCAGACAATGGCTGAGATTCAAAATGAAACCCGTAAGGGGATTTATGCAAGTCAGTTGCGTACGTCCCCTTGACATATAACATTGGCGCAAGACACACGCCAGATGTCACGTGTCTTAAGTCCTTCTGTATGGAACTTTGTAGAAGGGGTCGGCCCTTTAAATCCGCATGCCAAAACGCCACTAGAAAGGCGGGGTTAGGCATGTAAATGAAGGGCAGGGGGAGGCGTGCACTCTCCTCTTCCATGCCAAAAAACAGATTTCTGTGCGCACGGAAGTCACGATTTCTGTATCAGGTCCCATGTGTCCATGGCTCCATTGGTAACTCATGACTCTATTCATCAGTGTAGTCATGCAGTGCACCCCCTACGTGCTCAGCTGCATTGGTCTGTATGGATCTTGTGCTATCCCTGCTGAAAGGTACTGGTTTAAGTATTTTATAGGCGGGGGAGCAGTCACTCACTATGGACTGTATTCACACTTAAGAATGATTTAGGTTCTTAATTACAAGTAAAAAGTAGCAAGGCGACTCCCCTGACATGTCCCTGGTTTTCAGCTTCTAAATTGACTTACAAATGCCATAGGGATACCTAATCTTTAGGTTCGTAGTTGTGTGCCTAGGGCGGCTAATTAAGAACGTTATTGCCTAACCACACCCAGATTTATTCCTTTAAATGGTTCCCTCCACCCACTCTTCTTATCTGCGTTCTTAAGTTATCCGGAACTTTCCTTCATTCTTAAGTCTTTACGAACCTTTAGGAAATAGGTTCGTAATGGTGATTCAGAGCCGTCTCGTACTTAAGTCCTACGTAAATTGCGTATATTAAGTTACTACACATGTGCAGCATATCCCTCTTAAATATACGCACCTTAAAAACTAGCATTTTGTTAACTGTGAGTCAGGTCCTATGTCCCAACCCCCAACAACTACACCATTGCTACGTCCATATTTCAACGGATAAACGGGAAAGCGACATTAAGCTGATTTGTGGCAAGTGTTAATTAATATTACTATCAATTACAAAACAAGGTTAACAATAAGAAATTATTAGCCTAATTTAAATAATATTACGTATATAAAACATGCTCATTTATGTACTGGCATGTAATAAAATTATTTGTCATTATTTATCATTGGAAGTAAAATGATTATAATGTAGCCTATTGTTTCCATAGATGTTTCCTTCTGTTTCAGTATTTTTATATGTGACAAATTTGAAACAATGCATTAATAAAAGCAACAAACGCATCAACTTTAATGCCTGTTCCCGGGGCCTAAGAGGCTGAAAACTGGCTCCTAATTGGTCAATTAGTGCTAATGTTGCATAGTGTTGACTCTTTCGTTACTTCATATTGTGTACAGAACTAATTGTGGTGAAAGCAACGAATGGGGTAGATGGGAAACAAGGCACTAGAAAATAATTATTTGGAGTGTTTCTTTATAGTTCCTGTACTGTCTATTTTATTTTAGTCAACAGCCTCTAAAGCATGCACAAAAAGTGGTATTTGTCATTTTCATAGAAACTTGATAATGGCATTAATTTATCTTAATGGCCTGTTGTATTGTTATAAATAGTAAAATTAGATGAAATTGTCTTACTTTTGCTGGTTTGGATGGCTGAAGAGGGCCCCACACAGAAGATGAGTAGATAATTTGGTGTGCTTGACAGATATCCAATAATTTGTTATGTGGAACATGAGTAATGCTAGTACCATTAATGTCCATTTTCCTTTAAATTCATTACTGGCATTTTACCTTTTATCTTTTTAATGCTCTGAACATTTTTCTCTGTTTCAAGTGGCACCACAAAACCTATTCATATAATTCAGCCAGCTATTAACATTCAGTACATGGGGAACATTTTATGGAAAAACAACTCTTTATGGAATGATTAGAATGGTGACCAGAGCTGGCACAATCCTTTACTTACAGGTTGCAGAGGTTGTAGTTAATATTAAACCGGCAAATGTAACTTCAAATATATGTTAATGCTTTTTGTGCACTTAAGGAGAGGGGATAACATGATAATGTTAGGAACATGAAGTCAAAATGATCTGATTTTATAAACTATTAATGGATCATACTCATACTGTCTATTCTGCTGCTGCAAATGTCTTCAAAAATTTATTTTCTTTTGTATCATTCCTAACTGCAGAAAGGGGCTGGCTGGCAACTGCCTCGGGGTAAATACCAGCAAGTGACCTTCAGATGTCCAAATCCATCCCAACTGGTGGCTCAGTGAGTAACACTTGTGCCTCAAAGTGCTGAGGTCATGAATTCAATTCCAGGACTGGGCATTATATGTGTGGTGTTTGTATGTTCTCCCTATGTTCTGTGCTCTGGTTTCCCCCAACAAGCCAAAAACTTGCTGGCAGGTTAATTGGCTACAGAATAAATAAACCCTAGTATGTGTGTATGTATGAATGTGTTAAAGGCCTTAGTACGTAGCTCCAAATCTAAAACTGTTTGGCTGCCTTTGCATAATTGTTGTAAAGTGGAATCAAATATTATAGGGTTGAAAGTAAAGCTGGGTATACACTGTAGGTTTTACACACAATGGGCTGGATCCAGACTTAAGTAAGTACTCCTGCTTGCAGGGGAGTCATATTTCATCTGCTGCAAACAGTATTAGAGATGAGAGGTGATGTTTCATATCCCAAGTCTAAATAACAGTGCAATAGTAAAGCTGGTCAGTATCTGTGTGCAGTAAGCAATTCAAATATTTCAGACTGCATTTACGCAATCTACGTAAGAAAAAGATACGTAGATTACATAAAAATATTACTACGCATGCGCAGTAGTAAAAATTACCGGACGTATATGTTATATGTCCGGTACTTTGAATCTAGGCCCTAATGTATACTGATCAACATTGATCTATAATTTAGAGCTGAGCTAGGAATCATCATCGGTTTCCTCGTTTTCTGATCAATATATTTTTGCTTAAATTTGCACCTGATTGTCATCGCTCTCACTCTGGATTCACCCAATGGTATGATTAAAATATGTAGAAGTGTTCTGCTGCTTTAAATGTGTACGTATATTATAGCAGTGTTGTTGTACATTTTGGTGCTGATTTAAACTGTGCAAAACCAAACAAAATTAGAGTTTAGTTGTGAAATTTAATTTCAACTCTAATTGACAGATTACTCATAAAGTATTTCAGTACTAGAGTTCTATGTGCAAAAGCAAAGTATGCAAAATAATGAAAGGTAGCTTACACACCTCACATTGCAACATGGTTTTGCTGAAGACTACACCTGCACTTGTTTTGCCCTTGAGAACAAGTGTAAGAGCAGCTCTGGATCAACCTCTTTATCTGTGTTTTTGTTTGTTTTATGTTCTGTTTTTTGTTTTGCCTTTCAGCCTCCTGTTGCAACTTGATGTTGATGGACCATGTAGCATTTTGTGTATCGCAGTCCATGTGGCATGAGTACAAAAAAATAAAAAAGGAGGTGAAGAGCAGGGACACAACAATAACCCGGGTTCAAAACCCAGGTTATTGTTGGGGAGGCGATGTGAAAGCAGGTTTAGTGACAGTTTGGAGAAGTTATAGGTCCTTCTTGGTGAATAGACAATCCAAATCTTTTACACTGGGATAAAAAGTCTGAATGAGTTTGGGTCCTCGATTAGAACGGCCCTATTTCGATGAGGCATAGCAATCGATCCACGAAGCACCGAGCTTTCGGTACTCCGAAAGGTAAGCAAATAAAGTACCCTAATCCTTTTCCTACCTAATTATAACCCTAACCCTCCCCTCTCATTACCCTAACCCTCCCTTCCTGGCAGCCTGACCCTAACCTTCTCTGCCCTGCAGCCTGACCCTGACCCACCATCTCCCACAGCCTAACCCTAACCCTCCCTCCCCTGCAGCCTGACCCTAACCCTCAATCTCCCGCAGCCTGACCCTATCCCTCCCTCCCCTGCAGCCTAACCCTAACCCTCCCTTCCTCGCACCCTGGAGAGGTTACTCACCTTTCCAGTCCGGCGGTAGAGGTACGGAAGCGGGATATCGGTGGCGGGATATCGGTGGTGGCGGTATTTCCGAATCAGAATGGGGGTGTATGCTGATCGGCATACTTACCCATTCCAAAAAAAAAATATTCTAAAGTGGGCATTATTCGAAATAGGGACATTCCGAAAAGGAACTTTCGGATGTCCCTATTTCGCAAAGAAGATTTTCTAAGTGGAGACTGACAACAGTCTGAATTTGGTCCATTATTAGTATTATTATAGGACTGGATCCAGCTTTAGTAGTATTATGTTAGTGGAGTTCGGGTTGCTGTGTGATACTAGTTTGCATAATTTGGAGGGGAGAATGCTCAACACTTCCGACACTTCCCTTGCACTTAAAGCTTTCCATCAGCAGCACAGAAAAAAACAACAAAGTGACGAGCGCAAGTTGTGTGTGCGGCGGGTGTAGCAGTGCAAGACAAGGACTGGATTTTAGTAGTATTATGTTAGTGGAGTTCGGGTTGCTGTGTGATACTAGTTTGCATAATTTGGAGGGGAGAATGCTCAACACTTCCGACACTTCCCTTGCACTTAAAGCTTTGCTTTCGCAGCACAGAAAAAAACAACAAAGTGACGAGCGCAAGTTGTGTGTGCGGCGGGTGTAGCAGTGCAAGACAGTATAATAAATTGTCTTAAAATTAAGTTTACTTATGAACGGAGCATGGAACAAATCAATTTCCTGGATACACTCATTATTAAAGATGGTTCTAAACTCACCACTACTTTATTCAAAAAGGCCACTGATCGTAACACTCTCTTGCATGCTCGTAGCTTTCATCCACCAGCTCTAATTAAAGGTCTTCCATATGCACAGCTCATTAGAGTGAAACGGGTAAATACTGACATTCAGTTGGCTCAACTGCAAATGACTGAAATGGTCAACAATTTTAGACAGAGAGGCTATTCTGAGACCTGCCTACGTCAGGCTTTACATAAATTGTCTCTCACTCCACGGGAGACATTATTGATTAATAATCCTAAAAAAACGCTGGAAAAGAAATTGCCTTGGGTAACCCGATATCATCATCTATCCTTTTTTCAGAAACGTGCAGCACGCTCTCTATGGCCCATGATCAATACAGATGTAACATTGCCAGGATTGCGATCAATGACTTTGTTACCTAGTCACACGCGGGGCCGGAGTTTACGAGACATTCTATGTAAAAATAACACAACTACATTTTTGAAACCTCTGGACACTTTTCTAAGGAAGCAACCTGGCAGCTATCGATGCACTGGGTGTGTTACTTGTTCACAGATGGATAAAGGCACTTTTTTTGAACATCCCTCTACCAAAGAAAAATTCACGATCAAACAAGTGATCACCTGTACATCCAAATTTGTCATCTATGTGATTAAATGTCCTTGCAATAAAGTATACGTGGGCAAAACGATCAGGATGGTAAAGGAGCGATTAGCACTTCACAGATCGGCCATCAAATTGAGTCTGAATGGCAAAGATATAGATCAGCCAGTGGCACGTCACTGGCGCTCTCTTGGACATTTGACCCATGATCTTCGCTTTATGCCTATTGAACATATCTCCCCCAATCCAAGGGGTGGAGATCGTGAAAAATATCTTCTTCAACGGGAATGTTGGTGGATACATCGGCTTGCGGTTTTGGCCCCTGAGGGCCTAAATGAACAACTATCTTTGAATTGTTTCTTGTAATGTCTTCCCTTATGTTCTCACTAATTCTTATATTTGTTTTTGGTTTTGATTCATATAACTGTCAAGATTTGATTGGGGTATTTATACATATTATATT
>WWET01000027.1:1636617-1658098 GCA_011038615.1 Limnodynastes dumerilii
TCTCACAAAGTTGTTACAGAGAACTGTGTATATATATATATATATATATATATATATATATATATATAAAAAGATACACACACATACCCCTATATAGAAGTTATGCATATGTATATACACATATCCACATACATCAGAGGGGTAGGCACACCATAAAGCCTTAACTTTACTGTTCATACAGGTATAGTAGGGAAAATAATGTAATAATATCATGCATAATATATGTCTATTTTACTTGGCCTAGTGTTATCATTCATTAATGATTCATTCAAACCATCTGGTGATAAGGTTTGGAGATGGAATATCCACTCTGTCTCTTTGGAGCAGAGGGTTTTAAACCTATCTCCTCCCCTAAGGGTAACTTTAATATGTTCCACTCCTATAACAGTTAACGAGTCTGGGCATTGATTATGTTTGTCGAGAAAGTGTCGAGAGACAGTATGCTTAGTGTAACCCTTTGTAATATTCCTCCTATGTTCTCCAAATCGTTCCCTCAGTGTGCGCGTGGTACGTCCCACATATTGTAGGCCACACGCACACTGAAGGACGTAGACAACATACGAGGAATCACAGTTAATAAATGCTTGTAAATCATATACAATCTTGGTAACTTGGGAAGTTATCGATAAAGTCCTATTGAGCATGAACCGACATGTGAAACAAATCGGTTTGTTACACCTGAAGTTTCCCTTGGGTCTGGTAGGTAACCATGTACTATTCTTTTGTTTTTCTTTATCTATTGGTAAACAACTGGGTGCTAACATGTTCCGAAGGGATCTATTTTTCTTAAAGACAACACGAGGTCTTTCTGGGAGGATTGAGCCTAGAACCCCATCACTTTTCAATATCTCAAAATTCTTATATATTATATTTCTTATTTTGTGAGAACACCTATTGAATTTACTAATAAACAGAAAATCTTCTGCTTGTTTTTTGTTATTAGATAAAGTCCCATCTTTTCTTCCAAATTGTTTCTTATTGGCAGTAGAAACTACTTCATTTTGAATAACTGCTGATCTATCCACTGCGGCAGCAAACGATACTGCCTCCTCCACCAATTCCGTAGGGTACCCTCTCTTCTGAAACTCTACACTCATATGTTTAGATTGTTCCTCAAAATCTGAAAGTCTAGTGCAATTGCGTCTAATCCTACACATTTGGCTCTTGGGGATATTATTTAACCAGGGTTTGTAGTGACCACTAGTGTATTGCAAATAATTGCAAGTGTCAACTTATTTTCTATAATTTTTTGTGAGAATTTTGGAATCTTCAGAAAAAATTGTGATATCCAGATAGTTAATGTGATCAGAGTGAATGTGAGATGTGAATTTGAGATTAAATGAATTAGTGTTAAGAAAAGCAATAAACGCAGAAGCAAGATAAAGACCCCCATCCCAAATAAATATAAGATCGTCTATGTAACGGCCATAGAACACTAGGTTCGCGCTATAGGGACCTCCCCAGATGTAAATATTCTCAAATTCCGCCATGTACAAATTGGCGAAACTAGGCGCGAACCTAGTGCCCATGGCCGTCCCAAGGCGTTGTAAATAATAAACACCATTGAAGAAAAAATAATTGTGTGATAAGATGAACAGAATAGAATCAGTAATAAAAGTACGCAGTCTCTCAGGAACCTTCTCATCAGTGGACAGAAATTTAGAAACAATACTGACCCCCTTGGTGTGGGGTATATTAGTATAAAGAGATGAGACATCTAGTGTAATAAACAAAAAATGTGATTGCCATTGAATATAAGATAGCTTATTCATAAGGTGAATAGTGTCTTTGATATAGGCTTTTTGAGAGACTACGTGCTTCTAAAGATATTGATCAACAAAAAAGGATAGATTAGAAGTTAACGACCCAACACCAGAAATATTAGGGCGACCAGGTGGGTTAGTGAGTGTTTTGTGAATTTTAGAAAGAAGATACATAATGAGAGTGACTGGATATTTATTTAATAAAAAGTGAAATTCATCTTTGGTGATAGTGGCCTCCCCAAGAGCCAAATTGAGGCGTGCTTCTAACTCGCATAAAAAGAGAGAGGTAGGGTTCCTATCCAAAATTTGGTAGTAGGCATCATCGTTAAGCTGTCTAAGTGCCTCAGCAATATATTGCTCCTTACTGAGGAGAACGATACCACCTCCCTTGTCAGCAGGCTTGATGACAAGGGAGGGGTCGTCTCTCAGAGATTTAAGAGCAATCTTTTCCTGGGCAGTAAGATTGTTATTAGTGAAATGGGATCTTTTACCCGTACATAGTTTTCTAAAATCATCCAAAGTCTTTTTATAAAAAACTTGAATAGTAGAACTTTTTTGTTGTATAGGGAAAAATTGGGACTTTTTCTTAAAACACGATCTCTTAATTTGTGAGCTTCCAGTTTGATTAATATTGAACATATCTATTGGTAAATTTGAATCATAACTTTCCATCTGTAGTTCTTCAAGAGTGCGGATACAGTCGATCTCGTCTGTATCCAGCACAATAGGGCTACAATCCATATTAGCATTTAAATTATGATTTCTATTTATATTTAGATTTTTACACGAGAAATATCTCTTCCTACATAATGTACGTATGAATTTATTTAGCTCAACAAAGAGATCATAGAGGTTTGGACCAGAGTCTGGGGCAAAATTCAACCCCTTGGACAGGAGACTGACCTCAGAAGAGGTCAGTGTTCTATCCGTAAGGTTGAATATTGCCTCCCCACGAGATGTGGCTTCATCAACTAATTTGTTCTTTTTGGTTCTGATTCCGCCTCTTCTTCCTCGTGCTCTCGGTGTCTTTTGTATGAAATTTGTGAGAGGGGCTCGTAGTAGTTGTAAAGAACCAAACTCGGACCTCTCACACTCTCTAAAAAACATTCTCAGAATCATTAATTGGAGACTTGTTGGCAACAGTTAAATGTGACGCAGGTATCTTAGGTTTAGTTGATGGGTCCAAACAAGGAAATATTATGATCCCCGACTGTTTTTTACCCTCAACCACAAAGTTGGAGCACCCAAGTTCCTGGGATATTTCTGCTGTATTTGTGTCTTTAATCTTAATAGTTGGATTCACACTTCGGTTAGACCCAATATTCTGTTCCAAACTTTTTTTTTGCTATTATTAGTGTTTTTATTACTATTCTCATTTCCCTCCTTGTTTCTGTTTTTACTTCTATTTTGATTAGTATGATATTCAGTATTGTAATCTCTGGGAGTAGAGTTACTAGATTTTCTCTTCTCATTCTGATGGTGACTATTTTTTTGTTTTATATTTGGGGTGTTTGAATTAGTTCTTTTTCTTATTATAGTATTTTTATTATTATTAGTTAAGTGACTCACAGGTTGTTTTTGGTAGTTCCTCCTTTCTTGTTGTGAATGGTATTTGGAGGTTTTTTCACGGTAGCTCCTAACCTGATTATGTGTATAGTCAAAAACGTCCCTTTGGAATTTGTCAACTTTGGTATCCCTCACCTCATTTTCAAATTTCAATATATATTTATTTAAAAGAACATCTCTCTCCTTAAATTCTGGCGTATTTTGAGAATTTTTTTATTTATCTTTAACTACCTCTATTTCTCTTACAATCTCCTCGAGTTTGTGTTCTCTATATTTAATTAACCTCCTCATTAGAGTGAAAGAACACGCATCTAAAATTTGTAACGATTCTTTTTGTAATTCGGGTACATCTGTAATTGCTAGATCTTTGAAGAGGCGTAAACCTCTCGGGATCTTGTTTGTTTCTATATATTTATTTAAGAACACGATGTCCCACCATTGTTTCACTTCTTCTTTAAGAAGCGATTCTAATTTTAGAAAGTTCCTACAGAGATCATTAGGTGGCTCAATAGTCTTTCCACCATTTTTATTCTCATTAAAAGACAAAAGGTTATCATGAGTGTCTTTTAGAAAAAGACTCCTTCTGGAGTCACGTTCCCTCATGCACATAAATTCTGCCATAACCGAAGTCTACACAAAATGCAGCTCCAGTCACTATAAAGCACAAAAAGCAAATAGTACAGAAAAAAACAACAAAGTGACGAGCGCAAGTTGTGTGTGCGGCGGGTGTAGCAGTGCAAGACAGTATAATAAATTGTCCAACAATTAAGTTTACTTATGAACGGAGCATGGAACAAATCAATTTCCTGGATACACTCATTATTAAAGATGGTTCTAAACTCACCACTACTTTATTCAAAAAGGCCACTGATCGTAACACTCTCTTGCATGCTCGTAGCTTTCATCCACCAGCTCTAATTAAAGGTCTTCCATATGCACAGCTCATTAGAGTGAAACGGGTAAATACTGACATTCAGTTGGCTCAACTGCAAATGACTGAAATGGTCAACAATTCTATTGTGATACAAAAAGACAATGGGCCAGATTCAGACTCCCCCACGCTTTCCATGTGTGCGGGAGTCTGTAATAACACGAGACAGAGGGGAGTGCACGCCCTCTGTCACTCCCTTCTGTCGTGCGGGCTTTATGGCAGCTTACGCTGCCATAAGCCTGCATTAAATCGGACGTGCGGTACGTACGACCACTGATCCGCTACAGTGTGGGAGCCTCCTCCCACACTGTACAATTTAAATGGTTCCCCCCGCCTGCTTTAGCGGAACTATAGTAACCCTAGCGTAACATCTGGAGGACGCATGCGCCCTCCAGTGAAGGCAGGTCACTTACGCACAATGCGTGTGTAAATGACCTGCGTTATTAAATCTAGTGAATGCAAACTAGTTCATCATTCACAGAAAGTCAAGAACCAAAAAAAGATCTACCAGTAAAGAAATATTTTAATTAACCAATCAGTTGTCGGTATTGGTTGGGAGTCTGCTTTGCATTACGTCGTGGGAATTCCTTGGTTTATTACAAACATTGAGGGTATTTGTTGTTATACCATTATAATACGGCAGTGAGAAATATTTTACATTTAGCATTGTAAATGTGTTTTGCAGCTTGGGTACTGAATATTTGCTAAACATATTACATTTAATAATATCCTATAAATTGTCATTTGTCCTGACAAACATCTTGTAGACAGACACAGACGGTTGCCAGAGAAGAGCGTGGACACAATGACCCAGGAGGGGACTGTAGTGGGAATATTTATTTTTCAGAGTTAAGAAAAAAGAAGCAACGGATTCCTTTTCTATAACAAGGTTTTCTGTCTGTTTTAATGGAAATCATTTCTCTCTACTTCTCAACATAATGGTTACAGACTTTAACCTTCTTAGTAACGACACACTAAAAAATACATAAAGGACACTAAGTTATGTTTGATTTGTTCCCTCCTATGGATTTATACTGCGCTAAACTGCAATAAAAATAAATAAAAATGATATGCTAAGATTATGTGTGATAGTTTTATTACTGAGATGGGTTCACAGTCACTCTTCAGTTAGTTGCCACTTCAGATATAACATTTCGTTTTTCTAATGATTTCCAACATCAGTATTCTGCATGTCACAAAATATTATACTGGAACTTGACAATATTAAGGCCATAAATGACAGGGGCCGTACACGTACACAGTGTTCTTGTTGTTATATGAATTGACAGGTATTTCTTGCACCTCAGCCTTTGGGAGTTTTATTTTTATAGTTCAATGGAGACTTAGCAAATAATATCAGATCAACTCCATGAGGTGTAGTTATCATACCAGAGAAAGAAGATGTATCATCCGACATTGAAAACTGTTACATGTCCCAGAACTGTTTTGTAATGGATTAGCATTATTCTCTCGGAAGGTGCAATGTTATAAAACTCATCAAATATGTTCCTGTACTTCTTCCTATTTATCTTCCAATCAGTGTAAGGAGTAAAGGTAACACTAACGTTAAACTCAGGGGCGTTTTAAGAAGTGAGGGGGCCCTTGTGCAGGATTTGTACATGCCCCCCTACCCTGAGACAGGACTATCCCGATCCAAGGAGCTCACAGGGGCGGGGTCTAACTTTGCTTGAAGCCCCGCTCCTTTTTCGGTCCATGAATTGGGACAGTCTCACGGCAAGGGAAGGGGGACTCATTCAGCATCTATTTCTTCCCTCCGGAAGATCTTAGAGGGAAAAAATAGATGCCGAATGGCACCCATTCCCCTGCCAATCCTGGGTGCAGGATGAATGCCACAGGACCCCCTGTTCCGATGGGGTGCACTGCACAGCCTGCACCCATTATAGATACGCCTATGATTAAACTGCTATCTGGCAGGCAGGCTAATTCCACCTTCAGCTTCTTCTCCAACTGATATTCAATTAAATTCCTCCTTCCCTGACTTGGACCTTCTGGCTGTATAAACTGTTAAAGACCCCTGAGATTTACCATAGAGGAGTTCATGGGGTAGTTGTGCAACCTTAGCAGTGGCAAATGCAGACATTGGGATATATTAAATGTCTGGACATCTCACACTCCATAAAATACATGTGGTTATATATAAGGCATCTAGTTATGGCACATATTGTAATATATGGAGTATATATATCTTTGGGAATGGCACACTATGTACAGTATATAGTGTGCCATTCCAAGACCCCTATTATATTCTTTTTATATTATAGTATGTGCCAATCCCAGACCCATAATATATCCCAATATTTTATAACATGTGCAATTCCCAGACCCATAATATACCCCCTTATATTATAGTATGTGCCATTCCCAAACCTATAATGTATCCCCTGTAGCTGTAGACTAGCTTAAAGCAGTGGCTGCACTGCTTAACTTAATTAAGAGCTGCCCTCAAGGAGTCACAGCACAGACACAGGGACTGGGACACCGGCAAAACCAAGGTAAGTTAATTAAAGGATCAATAAGGAATGACTGTGGACTAGAAAGAAAGGATTGCTAAAAAATACGAGGGATGAAGGGGTGAGTAAAGGATCGCTGGAGATGTACAAGTTGGTTAAAGACTAGCTAACACACAGGGCCGCCAAGAGAAATTCTGGGCCCCCCCACTGTTGAGCGCAACAGAAATGATTGTGCTGCTGCAACGCTGTCACAGGGGTGTGGTCAACTGTGCCTCCTTGAATGCACACCTAGCAGGTTTAAATCACTATATAATGATGCAGCAGGGAACGGCACTCACATTAAGGAATAGCTTTGCTCTGGTGCACGGCAGGAGGCTTGTGCATAGAAGAGAAAGAATGCTGGCATTTGGAGTCAATAAACACAAGAATTTAATGAATAACCTGGTCCCGACGTTTCAGTGTACACATACATATGTACACATACATATGTTATTGTGTGTGTGTGTGTGTTTATTTATAAGAAAGCGGCACTCAGAGATTTGTATAAACAACAGATTCGAGGTCAGTGACGCTTTTTAAAAAAAAATATATGTACATATCACACACACAGGATGGTTACACACACACACACACACAGGATGGTTACATACACACAGGATGGTTACATATCAATTGCTACTATGTAGCTATAGGTGACTTGCAGAAGGATATTGCTGTAAATAAACGTAGATGGTTCCTGCTGGGTGCTCAATAGTGTTGTAGAGTCTTAGCGGTAATAATGAAGAAGAAATGATCGATGCCCAGAGTGTAACAGTCAATCAAATGCAGATTATATGGTACCGGCCATTTGAACAAGGATAGATAGAGGCAATGGGTGCAATATTACCGTGACAGCCGGTGATCCAAGTTGGAAGCGTGTGGTCCGCTCAACGCTGCCAGGCGTCCCCGGAACGGAGCACAGTGCGCATGCACTGATTTGGCCACAGCTGTTTATTAAGCTGTTTGTTAGACTGCCGTACACCTCTTCAATCGTCAAAGTGGTACCGATGTGCGTCTCGCCCCACAAGGATAAAAAACTGTATGCATAGTCCGTTTTGCGACGCGTTTCGTCCCGGGATTGGGACTTTTTCAAGCATGTGAACGGAAGGCTTCCATCAGCAGCACCCTACCTTAACATTTACGCACCGGCCCCAGGTAACATGCTAGTTGTGTAAATAAGGATCGTTTGTAACCCCAAAAAAAGTAACTTCACACATACCTATGGTTAACCCTCTCATGATAAAAAAAAATGCATAGATTCTTACTAAAACATATAATAAAATGGTAAAAAGTAATACACAGCACTAATAGGATAAGGAAATATTGAAGTAAGAAAATGCGGAACTCCAATTGTTTTTTACAGAGCCGCTGACCTTTATTGCCTGAGTGGATGTTTACACTGCAGAAGTCCTGATACCAAAGCTCCGGGTGGCCACCGTTGAGATGGACGAACTGGTTGTCTGCTGCATCGGGTGCCCTAATACCATAAGTGACCTGTCTGGATTCTAGACCCTCTACAACTGCCTGCTATTTGCAAATAATGTACACATAGGTCCGGATTTACAGTTACGTAGTTTTCATCTTCTGTAAGTTGTTATAAGAATTGAGCTACTACGCATGCATAGTAGCTTATTTATGCTATCTACGTACCATTTCTTTCTAAAGATCGCGCTTATGCAATCTATGTACAGAAATGGTACGTAGATAGCGTAAATAAGTTACTATGCATGCGCAGTAGCTCAATTCATAAAACAACGTATACAATATGAAAACTACGTAACTGTGAATCCAGACCATAGTTACAGCTTTTTAGAAGGTCCGAGGATACAGTGAAAGGTCCTTCGGTTCTCTTTCCACTCTACCGTCCCTCTTGGGACACTTGTATTCCTAACACTATCCCTTGGATTATTTCTGAGTGTTGGATCATATATTGTTTCAATTACAGGCACACAAGGGCATGAATATAAACTGGAGGGTGGTAGATTCAGAGGAAATGTGCAGAAAAATTACTTCACTGAAAGGGTGATAGATAAGTGGAATAACCTCCTATCTGAGGTGGTTGAGGCTAACACAGTAGAACAGTGTAAACATGCTTGGGATAAATATAAGGATATGCTAAATCTCAAACTAAATTGATGGTAAATAGGGTCTAGGGGCAGTATAGTTTTAAATAAACAACTGGGCAGACTGGATGGGCCACGTGGCTCTTATCTGCCATCACTTTCTATGTTTCTATATGATAAAAAAGTTAATTCCAATAATGATCTTCACTTCAAAAGCAGTCATTTTAAGACTGTGGCCTGGATTCAGAGCTGGGCTTCCGGCTTTTTTTCAGACGGAAGCGCAACAAAAATGAACACAGCGCATGCTCACAATGGGAGCGAGCACAGAAAGATGGGCGCAAGTGTATCCATCTCTCTTTGTCTGCGTCCAACAGCACTGCGTCTGTAGAACTGGGAGTTCCACGATGTTTAAATGAGAAAAGGGGTGTTTTTCTCATTTAAATATTACGTGCAGGGCTGTCCGATGCCTGCTCATCCACCTTACGCTTACCTTACCTTATGCTTACACCATCCCAGGGGATGCAGGTTACCGAAGCTGTCAAAAAAAAAGTAGCAACAAGGGGTTAAGCCGCACCAGCTTATAAATAGAATAAGGGATATAGGGATGAAAGGTGCTGCTCTAATCTCTCTAAAAATGATGCATACAAGGGGAAAGGGAGAGGTGCAACAATAGTTGCAGCCAAAAAAGAGGGATTCACATGAGCGCACTCAAATATAAGTTGGAGACAGTAAGCACTTAGGTTAGTTAAAACTCATATTTTTATTGTTGCTAGTATTAAAAAACACAGTTGGTTCGGCGAGAAAAAGGGGTTCTTTTATGAACACAATTGATTATGGACTATGGTTAAGCTTTTGCCAAGACCCCCCCCCTCTCCCCTTTCAAGATTAAAAGCTTGCAAGACTGGATCCCAGCAGAGCAGGTAAGTGTTTTTTTTTTTTTATGCTTTTTACTGTAATATTTATTTTTATTTTTATATTGGCAACATTTATATGGCATAGCGGGTCCTGGATGGCAGGGCATGCTGGTGCTTGTGGTTTTCCAAGGAGTGCAGTAATGTGCCCTGCATTAAGCTATATTGTGGGGTGATGGAACTCCCAGGATATTACCCTCACTGACCGTAAAGTTGACAGGCATACAAAATTGGAACCCCTCCGTGTGTGCTTCCAATGCTGACGCGTTTCATATGCAAAGATTCTTTCTCAGCCTATATAAGACTGACTCTAACGGGACAAAAATAGCCTGTACTGTGATTTATATAGATGTGGAAAATCAAACTGTTTGACCTGTTGCTTTATTAAACACAAAGCCTCCACTTCACAACAATCGGCATCAAAAGCCTCTGGTCAAACGTTTCAGTTTTAATACAATACTTTCTTCAGGGACAATTAATATGGTTATTGTCCCTGAAAAAAAGTTTTGTATTAAAACTGAAACATTGGACCAGAGGCTTTTGATGCCTCACTTTATGACCGGCTAGCTAACTGTATAAACATTTATGTGCAAAACAGAATCACAAGCTGCAATATTTACTTTGTTTTGTTGGCTTGGCCTCGGCACTGATATATCTTGCTAGGAGCTTTTTTGTCACAGACATTTCAGCATTAACAGTTTGTTATACTGGTCCGTTTATTATAACATATACGTCCGGTGTTTAGCGATTTTTACTAATGCGCATGCGTTGTAATTTTTTTAACGTAATCTACGTATCAATTTATGTAAGAAAAAGATACATAGATTACGTTAAAAAATTACTACGCGGCTTCCGGTGGGTGGCGCATCTAGAATGGCCACGTTTTAAATGAGCTCCGTCCCGCGGCCCTTATTATCGCACATTTGGACCCCCAAAAAGCCTGCCCACAGCACCAGTGACCTTCCCAGACTAGGTCCGGAACACCTGGACAATCTTTAAACTGGGTTCGGGGCAGATCGGTCAGCGGGACGCTTGTATTCCCCGGAGTCAGGCCTGAGTGCGGCCACCACGAGGTCAGCGTTGCAGGGGGTACGGTGGGCATCTCTACTTACCCCTAAGCTGTTTATCGCACTCTTCGGGCATAGATTGGAGATCCAGATGCCTGCCGGGTCTCAGTGCCGCAGGGGGTGGAGGTGCGGGGAGGAGGTGCCGCCCGCCATCGTACAGCCATGGTGGGAGTCGGAGGGGAAGGCCTGCACGTGGCCACCACGAGGCCGGCGTTACAAGGAGCACGGCGGACGTCGCTGCTTACCCCCTAACTGCACATCGTGTTCTCCTGGTGTCGGCTGGAGATCCAGACACCTGCTCCCACCGTCACGGTGGGAGCAACGGTTGAAGGTGCGGGGAGGAGGTGCCGCCCGCCATCTTGCGGCCGTGGTTGGACACGGTGGAGAGTGCGGGAACCAGCCTTGCCTATCTAACAAGAAGCTGCAAGGGACTCCAAGACCCACAACCCTGATCGTGTACAAAGGCTCCGTGAGTACCCTCGTGGGGAGACTGTCAGAGATAGAGAGGCATTGGTAGCGGGACCTGTAACCAGCATCGCCAGTCCAGCGGCGGGGTACCCGCTTTTCAGCCAAGTTGCCTTCCCAGCAACCACATCTATTATATTTCCCCCTTACCCCGCTGTACATGGCCATCGGTGCAACGGCTAGTTGAATACCCCACACAGGATATAACCACTTCCCGGCCTGCACTTTTGACACTATTAGTGTTTCAGTGGGTTGGAGTGCGGTTCTGGAGGGAGCGGACATCTTGACGGCGAGTGCTTTGGCCTGCGGTGACCCAGGTCCACGGCTGCTATCTTTGGGATCACTTGCATCTTAGAGGCACTACCTGGATGTCCCCTTGTGACCTCTTTGCTGTCTGGAAAGGGGATAGACCAGCCTGTGTCTACTGCGGTCTGGAGAGTCGGCGCCGGTGTGCAGTGATGGGTTCCCGCCAAGTAACCTTCTTTGGGATGCCATATTAGCAGCATATCTGGCAGAAGAGCCCCATCTTCCCCACCACATTTACCCTGAGTCTGGGTGTGCAGGTGTGTCTATCGGTCAGCAGCCGGTGGACCAATTAGAAGATACAGAAAGACGCCTATCTTAATACTGCCACCAAGAGGAATCGAGCCTAGTTGCCTCTCTAAGTGACGCTTACCTTGACACCCTTCCCCCCTCCCCCCCCCTTTTTTATTTTATTTTATTTATTTCCTTTTCTTTCTTCTTCTTTCTACCAATTGCTCTACAGGATCCGCGGGGCTGGAGACACCTCTCCGGACTGGCCGTCGTAACGGACATTCCTACACCTGATTGGACTCTGGTCAGCTTGTTTTACATCGTAGCATTTACATAGATGCCTTGGACTTCCATGGTACAATATTCAGTATCCTATGTATGTTGACAGGTATAGCTAGGGGGAGGGAGGTGGAGAGGGGGAGGAAGAGGGAGGAAAAAGGGAAAGAAAAAAGAAAGGTTCTGTTGAGCTCTTAGGGCTTTCAGGTATAGTAGCGATACAAAAGTCAAATCATTTGGGATATTTGTGGTCATTTTTGGTGTAACAAATTTTTGAAAATGTAAATGCATTAATGTAGGGAATCTAGCCCTGAGACCATTAATCCTTTGTGCATGTAGTTCTGTTTTATAGTGACTCACAATCATCTACCATTTATTGTTGGTTCCTGTGGTATGGATACATTTCTTGACAGATCTAGATCAGGAAAGCAATCGCAGGCATCCCCTGCTAAAATAGGGAAACACAGAAATGCGAGTAACAGAGCGGGACCCCCGCCCTCACCTTCTCCCTCCTCAGATGGGGAACCACAGCAAGAGAGTAGTTTACAAACGAATGCCCAGCTTACGCAAGATAGTTTGATAAGTATGGCCAATGAAATTTCTAAAATCATTATTCCTCAGATTGATATCAAATTTGAACGCATTCAATCTACTTTCGATGCTGCCCTCACGAGAATTGAATCTAATACATCTAGAGTAAATGCTCTGGAGGAGAGGGCGAGTGATTCTGAGGATCGAATTGTTGCTCTCCAAAATTTGGTTGAAGGTCATGTCACCACTATAAAGTCTCTTACTGAAAAGGTTGATGACCTTGAGAACCGACACAGAAGGAACAATCTGAGATTTATAGGGGTACCTGAAGAGATACAAGGGTCTCAGTTAGTCCATTTTTTATCCTCACTTGTCCCTTCTGCGTTGGGTTTGGCGGGGGATGTAAATCCCGCTCAAATCGAAAGAGCACATAGGTTGGGCCCGGAGAGACCGAGGGGGAATATTGTCCGCAGACCTGTGATAGCAAAGTTCATAGATTTCAGGGCAAAAGAGGCGGTTCTTGCAGCCTATCGTAAAACTCAAAACCTAACAGTGGAAAACTCACGTATTTTAATATTCCAGGACTTTTCACAAATGGTTTCGCAGAAGCGCAAGGCTCTAATGTATGTAAAATTCTGTTTGACGGGAAAATAAGATTTGCCCTGTTGTATCCGGCCAAGCTGCGGATCCTAGAAAATGGTCGGAATGTTTTTTTTACTGACCCGCAGGATGCTATGCATCATATCCAGGGTATTGGACCCCCTCGGTCACCGGCCCCACAGGAGGCCAACGGTGAAAATTAGTATAATAGGTTTAAACGTGAGTCATAGTGAGTCTCAGGGCGGGTGCCCTGCTGGATTTGATCCAAAGGGGGAAGGAGAAAAGAGAAAAAAAAAAGTTAATAACAAAGAATTCATTGCAGTTGGTTATGTTAACACCGACAGTTGAATGGTTTGTCTTTAAGTTTCAGTATGCTTTCATGGGGGTGGGGGTAGCCGGCCCCATGGATCTTCGCATCAGGGAGGTTCGGATGTTCTCTATTCGTGACCTCCTTTCTTTTTGTTTGAATAGGAAAATTGTAGAAAATAGGTGGTTCACACTTTGTACAAGCACATATAACTTGATTAGCAGACAGTTGGTATTATTGTTTTTTCCTCAGTTAGTTTGGGGTCCTTTCTTTTGTACGATGTCGTCAGGAGGCTCAGCTTGGATTCTCCAGATCGCTGCAGTGGTTTTGCAGATTAATCAGCAGATGTATGATAGGCGGGTGGGATGGCCGCACCGGATTTGAACTCAAATTTACATACGCGCAGAGCGGTAAGAGGCTTTAGAGTGACGTCATGGAACGTAGGGGGGCTAAATACAGCAATTAAGCGTAAAAGGGTATCCACACATCTTAAATCTCTGAAACCTGACGTGGTATTCCTTCAAGAAACCCACTGGAAGAGGGGAGGGGAATCTGTGTTGCGTGCTCAATGGATTGGAGAATGCTTTTCGGCCTCGTTTCGCAATAAAACTAGGGTGGTGGCAATAGTTTTTAGCAAGAGTTTACAGTACACACAGGGGGAAGTGGTCACTGACCCAGAGGGGCGCTATGTTCTAGTGGACATAACTATTCAGGACATCAAGTACACTTTCTTAAACGTATATGCTCCCAATTCCTCTTCACATACATTCTTTAATTCCCTGTTACAGGTTCTGACTTCTAGACTGAACGGATATCTAGTCACGGGTGGGGACTTCAATCTTGTGAACGACTTCTCCCTAGACAGAAGCCCTCCTGTGGCCATGAGGGACTGTAATAGTTGGAGATCCTTACAGACGTTTAAAAATTCTCTCCAGATAGTTGATCCATGGCGCCTATTGAACCCCAATGACAGGTCCTTTACTTTCCAGTCGGCGGTTCATCGCTCGGTTTCGAGAATAGATTACTTCTTGGTTTCCGAAGCGTTAATAACACAACTGGGTTCTTCGGACATTCACGACATAGTGGTGTCTGACCATGCTCCTACATCCATATTTATACACTATGCTCGGCCTGTGGTGACGGGGTATAGCTGGCGGTTCCCATGTTATTTGACTGGTTCTGAGGACTTTCGTAGATTTTTAAATGGGAAATGGCTCGAATATGTTGATGACAACATTGAACACCTTGACGACCCTGTTCTGTTCTGGAGAGCTTCTAAAGCTGTGCTCCGTGGGCATATAATAAGTTATGTTAGCAGGAAACGTAAGGAATCAGGGATCAGAGCTAATTCTCTCCGGGATACAGCGAAAGAAGCATTTAAAAAATTTGTTGATGACCCCAGTGATGATACCCACAGGGAATATAAACAGGCACGCAGGATACTAGAGGATCATCTCAGCATGCAGGCGCAGCGCTCTCTGGAGTTTAGAAACCAGAAATATTACAGATGGGGGAACAAACCGGGAAGACTTTTGGCTTCCCTAGTGCGCACTAGGAAGCCCAGACACACCATCACAGCTATAAGAAAAGATGACCACTCCCCTATTTTGCACGATTCCAGCTCTATTATGGCTAGCTTCGTCGACTACTATAAGGCGCTTTACGACTCCCCACCCTTTGACTCAGCAATGCATGCCCATCTATTGGAAAAGGCACAACTTCCCACACTAAGCCCAGATCAAATTGAATCTTTAAATGGCGATATTATGGAAGGGGAAGTCACTAGCGCAATCAGAAAACTGAAACTGGGTAAATCTCCTAGCCCTGATGGGCTTTCCCCCCGACTATTACAAAATATTACAGTTACACATTACCCCAGTCTTGCTTGATCTCTATAGATCATTGCACAGAGGAGTCCAGACTTTCCCTGACTTTAATGAGGCGAATATGGTTTTAATTCCTAAACCAGACAGGGATCTCCAATTGGTGTCCTCTTATCGCCCCATCACGTTGCTTAACTGTGACTTTAAAATCTTAGCCTCAATAATGGCAGAGAGGTTACAAATATTAATGCCCAACTTAGTAACCCACCACCAATTGGGGTTTGTTCGCGGACGACATGCGGTCAAGGGTATTAGGACGGCCATTGCTACAATTATAGCTTCCAACACAGACAAATCTTCCAATAACGTATTAATAAGCCTTGATACAAATAAGGCATTCGATACCGTCTTATGGCCTCACTTGTTCCGTACTTTACTGGCTAGGGGTATTGAGGGTGACTTCTTGAATTTGATTAGTGACTTCTACACTGCTCCCTTTACTCACATACTTGTTAACGGATTGCGCAGTGAAAAGGTTTTTATGAAGAGGGGGACTAGACAGGGATGCCCCCTGTCACCCCTCCTCTTTGATCTAGCGATAGACCCCATGATTAGAACATTACAAAATTGGCAACCATTTCAGGGAATTAGAGTGGGAGGAAGAGAAGTCAAGTTATATGCCTTTGCTGATGATATTTTAATTTATTTGTCGAATCCTATAGAAATTCTGGCCCCGTTGATGCGAAAAATTAGGCTATTTGGCAGTGTCAGGGTTCACAGTTAACTTTGAAAAGTCAAAAGCTTTGTGCCTTAAACCAGGGTTGGTGGTCCCAAATTGGGGGAGGAATATTCCGATCAACTGGGTGGCAGATCACCTTAAATATTTGGGTATTTTACTGCCAAAAAATAGTGCGAACATCTATCGTTTGAATATCACGGCAAATATTGAGCTGATGGAGAAGGAATTGGGAGGTTGGAAGGGATTGCCACTTTCTTTTACGGGACGGGCTAGTCTGATCAAATTAATGTCGTTCCCGCGTTTACTCTACCCCTTGCAGGTACTCCCATACTTACTCTCTGCAGCTGACGCCAAGAAGATCAATTATTTGTTTAGAAAATTCATATGGCAGGGCAAGCGCGCTAGGATCAGTTTTCACAAATTGCTCCAGCCACGCTCAAACGGAGGAGTTAATTTGCCTGATGCTGCTAACTATTGTAAGGCTGCCCTGATGCGACATCTTAAGGACTGGCTACACCACACTGTCATATATACAGACACTGAGTTGGAGGAGGGTTTCTTGGGCGGTTTGAGTTTAATAGCCTTTTTGCATACTCAAGATCATTTGCTCCCGCAAGAATTGAGGGACAACCCTCTGTTATGGCAAGTCAGAAAATTATGGATGCTGCTGCGTAAAAAATGGGGGGTGTCCAATACCAATACCATTTACTTACTGTTCCTGCGTAATCCAATGTTTCAATCTGGTGCGGCATCCTATCCTTTTGATAGAAGCAAGGGGAGAGGGTTAACTGCTATTCATCATCTACTGAACAGAACTGAACGTAGACTTCTCTCCTTCCAGGAAGTGTCTAATAACAACAGGGATCTGAGCTTGGGTCACATGGCTTTTTTACAAGCAGCGCACTACACTCAATCTGTTGTTTCAGGTTTCTCTGCTGTGGATTGGAACAATGAGTTAGATGTGTTCTTGCTGAAATGCCCACTCCATAGACATGCAGTGTCCTCATATTATAATTTTCTTAGGGAACCCTTAGACCATTCTACCTCGTCCTCCGGTTTAATGATATGGACAACAATATTTCCTAATCTAACCTGCTCTGACGTTCTCAAAGCTTTTATAAGATCTTGTCGTTTATTGCCTTCCAGTATATATACGGAGCTGTTTCTTAATCTTTTCCATACCACATATCTGACTCCTAGCAAGAGATTTAAAATGGGCCTGCTTGAATCTGATCAGTGTTTTCGTTGCCGGAGTCCGAATGCTGATCTATATCATTGTCTATGGGGATGCCCTGTAGTGAGACCATTTTGGCTAGCTATCAAAAAATTTGCAGAATACTGTTTGGTTAGCAATCTGCCCCTCACAGCAGAATGGGCCATACTGGGAATTTTGCCCTCTAATCAGAGAACATCTAAAGCATTAAATCGTCTTTTGCTGGCAGTAAGTGCAGCAGCCCGTAAAACGATCCTTCAGCAATGGCTACACACTACAACGCCCTCCTTCTCCCTATTCCTGGATAAGCTGGCATTTGTGTTCCGCATGGATTGGATCGAGACAGTGCTGGATAAATCTAACAAAGTGGAAATGTTCTTTGAAACATGGGAGGGTTATATTGACACTCTTCCCTCAACGGTTAAGAGGCAGCTCCATAATTGTTTACAACACACGGAATGGTATTTGACTAGAGAGTGCGCAGGTGACCCTCCTATAGTCATGCACAGCTGACGGATTTACGAGTGGGCTCTTAAGCCAAGGGAACAATCCATAAACAATACTGGTGGGAACTGGGAAATGTTAGTCTCATCTACTCCATAGTGTCTTTAAGTGATCCTGAGCACACTTCTGCTACCATCCTTTATTGTACCTGCTAATCAGTTTGATTTCTTAGGTCTGGTATTGTAACGTGTTTGCTGGCTGATGATTAATTTTATAAGTGTTAAGCTACGGGACTTTGAATGTTTATTCGCTATTCGCAACAATATGAATATAGCCAAGTGAGTTGTAACAAAATCCGTTTTGTTGTACCTTTGTTCAATGTATATTGTAAGATATCCTTACTACACTGTATTTTCTTGTACAATGTGTGCTATAAATAAAAGTTAAAAAAAAAAAAAAAAAAGACTACGCATGCACATTAGTAAAAATCGCTAAACACCAGACGTATATGTTATATGTGCGGTACTGTTACTAAACTCAAGTCTACTGTGATGCAAGCCACAAACCAGAAAGTTGGACTTTACTTAATGTTGAATTTTTTAGCTGACGCAAATTATATAATGTTTTGGGGATTTATTACTTTTTTTATGTGTGCATATGGGCCCATATTATTTTGCAATTTGATTTTAGTATTGTATTTGAATAAATGTGTAGTTTGGGGAATAAAGGAGGGGATTCACCAGTGCCAATTAAGTTCTAAATAGTGTAGAGATGAAAAAAACTGTAGTTATCCCAAAGGTGCACGGGGCAGCTCTAATCCTGGACTAAGTCTGCTGTTGTTCCAGAGTTATGAAGATAAAGCAAATTGGAATTGGTGTTGGATCAAAAAGCGCCAAATTACAGTGTTCTTTAGTTCAGTCTCTCAAATGTTGTGCAACGTGCTCAGAGGATATATTGGAAAAATAAAATAAAAAAAGGGGGCAGGGAAAAGAAAAAATAATGATGATATAGTGTAGTAAGTTTGAAATCAAAAGCATAATAATTATAGGGATTGTGATTGATCACTTAACCCAGGAGTGCAATATATATCGTAAAGGGACACTTGTTTCAATTCTGACAACCCCCCCCCCTGAAGAAGTCTGTAAGCGGTGCATGTACACCGCTGGATGAAACGCATTGGGACGTTATATGAATCATTAACTTAGATATGTTATCCACCTTCCTTTACTCTGGATAAGTCGGGAGAGACACCTGTCTGCTGCTGAGGCACGGACCGGCCAACCCGACGGGAGAGCCGCACAGCGGAGGAGACGGAGCATCCAACACCTAAGACTTTCAATAAATAAAGAGAAAGAATTCGACTAGCGCTGTGATAATTGCTGCAGCTAGTCTCTGCCCAGAGGGGATTTCTACCAGCCCCCTAAAGAACAAAGGAATAAATGACAATGGTGGGTGAGACAAGCGCTGCAATCACTCTTGCGGGTGTTGGAAAGAAAAAAAGCTATTTAAAACAGTAAAGGCTCACAGTCCATACAATTCAGAAAACGCTCTCCCAGATCCCTGAAGAAAGGTTTCCCTTTAAAACAATATAGGAGAAAAAAGGATTGGAAAAAGCAAAGAAACAATTTATTAATTTCAAATAAATGATTAAAAAACAGTAAAAAACAGTAAACAGTCTCGCATGGGAACTTCCCTTAAATAGAAAAAGTCTCTCCGCGGGTCAGACGAAGTGAAGAGTACTGGCTGGACTAGATGTAACGGGAGCTCCGGAAAGGGGGCTGGTAGAAATCCCCTCTGGGCAGAGACTAGCTGCAGCAATTATCACAGCGCTAGTCGAATTCTTTCTCTTTATTTATTGAAAGTCTTAGGTGTTGGATGCTCCGTCTCCTCCGCTGTGCGGCTCTCCCGTGTGCAACTCTGAATCAGCCCCTTGCTGTGGTCTCCTAAGCCACTGCTAACATTACAAAAAAGCTGACTAATCTCATGCCATGCTTTGTTTCCACTGAAGATTGATGACATGCTATATACTCTGTCTGATTATGACATGACAAATTTGCCGTCTAGGGAGATAAAGATCAAGGTTTCATGGTTATGAGATGAATTGCTTTACAGTTCAATTGCTGAATCTGTCGGAATATGCAAAATGTAATTTACTAATTAATTTGTGGCCAATTTAAATTGCATCATTAAAAAGGCATTAAGTCCATCAGAAATAGATATACAGTTGTTGAAGTGACAATTTTTAAGTGGCAGTATGGATACTTAAAAGTGTCGTTATGGAAACATAGAAAATAATAAGTAAGTGGAGATTTACAGCTTTTAATTGCAATCAGTGGTAGAAGTGGTGGTAAGGTATACCACTGTATACCCCCTCACTTTGAGCTCTGTATATATAGTTCTATTCTAAGCATTCACACCCCATTCAAACTCTCCTCAAATCCTATTAACCCCCTTCAATCCGGTCCACACCTTATATACCTTACTTGCACTTCATCTTCCCTCCTGCAGCGTTGACTCCACCCCTATTGACTGACAACTTTAAACTTAAAAAAAAACGCAACCCGCAAGTGAGAAAAACCCTGCAAACTCAGGAAAAAAGAAGCCCAATTGCACTTGTTATAAACAGAATTCTGCAAACTCAGGAAAAAAGAAGCCCAATTGCACTTGTTATAAACAGAATTGGCAACTATGCTTGTAACATGTCTAAAATATGTAATTATTGTATTATTATTTATTGATATTATCAGCATTATTGTGCACCTCAGGCCCAAAGATAACAGAGCCTAAATAAAACAGGCATTCTTGGTAATCAAAATCACAGGAGATATGAAAGTAAATAGGAAAAATCATAGATTCCAGTCATCTAGTTTATCCTTCTATATCTGAGCACATGGACATGGGGGGGAAAATCGGAAGTAAGGACCTGGTCAAAATGAATTAATAAAATCTATCTAATGACCGGATCCACATATCATAACGATAGCCCACTAATGCAACTACCATCGTACGGAAGGTGAGAAGGGGGAAGCATTAAAATTTTATAGTGTGGGTGTGATCGGACGCTCGGACGGACTACTGATCTGCAAGTGGGACTTAAGGCTGCCTTGCGGCAGTGTAAGTCACACTTTTTACACACAAGAGAGGGGAGTGATAGGAGGAGTTCACTCCCCTCTTTCATAAGCAATTAAACACAAACACATGTACGGAAATCATGCAGGAGTGAAGGTCCGGTCTGGTCCTAAATGATTAGCTTGCTAAAGTTGGTTGTTTGTAGTTATTATGTGTGCACCAATAGATAAGAGTTGTGTATGATATGAATCGGATTTTCTAAAAATGTTAGAATAAGTTCCAAGTATAGAACTAGATTTTCAGCATTTTTGCTGATTACCTTTTGAAGGTCTCTTGCTCTTGTCATGTTTTTCTTGAAACAATACAATAAAATATAATGAAAACTAACTTGAACTTTTTATACTTATTTTTCATACCATCCGATTATGTGAAAAATGCTCTTCCAGATATTGCCATTCAAAGACCTGATTCAGAGGTGCGCTTCCGTCTATTTTTCAGACGGAAGCGCAGTGAAAATGCCCACTGCGCATGCCCAGATCGGGAGCACGCACAGCATCCGACTGTGTGCGCCTCCGACCGGGCTGCGCCTGTGGAGGAATATTTAAATGAGAAAAGAGTCGCTTTTCTCATTTAAATATAGTTTCCACAGTGGTCCGCTGGCTGTTTAAT
>WWET01000027.1:1658343-1671442 GCA_011038615.1 Limnodynastes dumerilii
TCCGGTTGTATTAAAGATATCATTTACATGCATAAAGCCCAAGAGGCAAAAAATGTGAGTAGGAGGAATTTAGATCATTACCCTGCCATTGTGGAGAAATAAATGACACTAGGGGAATTCTTCTTCTTTTTTATATTTCTATGTACCCGTGTGGAGTATTAACCCTATAGGACACGTCAAGGGAGGAAGGAGAGACTGGACACCTCATAACTCTCTATATACCCACAATTTAAGAGGAGTAAAGCTCCGGTTGTATTAAAGATACCATTTATAAAAGATACCATTCATATGCAAAAAATGTGAGTAGGAGTATTTTGGATTAATACCCTACCATGGTGAAAAACATATTACACTAGGGGAATTTTTCCTTTTTTTATATATTTTCATGTACCCGTGTGAAGCATCAAACCTATAGAACACGTTAACAGAAGAAGAAGAGGCTGGACATTTCACAATCTTCTATAAGCTTACAATCCAAGAGGAGGAAAGCGTGAGTGCAATACATGAAGTACTTTTACTAAATTGTTTGGAAACGTGTCACACTAGGGTCTGTCTCTGTTTTTTCTTCTATGTGAAAGGAACTCTTCATTAACATAAACAGATAGAAGAAGGGAAGAAAAAACACAATTTTTGAAGATTAAGGGACACAATAATCATCCATATAACCTTTGGAAATTGAGAGAATTGGTTGGACATTTTCATATTTTATACTTGCATTTGTACTGTCATACTATATTAAGCGCAGTCATATCTCTTTTTTCTTATTTGCATAGTTAAAATTCATACAGGTCTTAATTCTCACTTAATTAAAAATAAATACTACTAAAAGAGGCTCAGCAAATCCACATTGTACATGTAAAATATTATAAATATTCAATATACATCCAGATACATGTATCCTTAGATTTACGCAATAAGTTAAATATGTAGAGTACAACAATTAAATTGTAGATCAAGAAACAACAATATATCCAAGAAAAATGGTTAATTTTAAAAAATATGTGTAAGATATGTATAAATATAACTATTTATTCAATATTAATATTTAAAACCACTGAATAGGGCAATTAAAACATTAAGTGTAATGGTGTTAATAATATACATATTGGTACATTAAAACCAATGTGCAAATATATTATATCGAGTGTATAAGTTGTAGTAAGGTGGTGTATAAGTTGTAGTAAGGTGCGGGTGATGTTGATATGTGGTGATCATGTATTTTATAAATAAATAAATACACAACGTGAATATAAGTGATATGGATCAACTAGGGGAAGGTTGTTGTGCAAAGGTTCCATCCAAAGGTTACCACTTACAGAACTTGATATTCCTGGGTGGTCTCCCAACCCAGTACTGGCCAAGCCCTATCCTGCTTAGCTTCCAAGATCGGACAGATTTGGGCTTGACCAGGACGGTATGACTGTAGGTGATATACTTACTTCCATTTCCCTTGTCAACCTTCATATTAAGATCCACTTTACTATGGTGATAATAGTGTGGCTGGAATGACAAAAAAATATTATGTTAAAATAAATAAATATAAAAACCAAATGTGAAATTAAAACCATTATTATAAAAACCATTTGAATTCGAAATCTTGGTTAATACCATTGGGTTCTAAGGAGTTAAGGTCGAAAATCATTTTCATTTCCGTTTTCGCCAAAACCGTACTCAAGTCTCTACGTCTCCAATGGCCAATAACTTTCCTGATACCAATACAGAACATAATTTCATTGGGATTACTGTTATGTATTTTTCTAAAATGTTCAGATAGTGCGTGGGTTTGGACACCTTTCTTAATATTACGGAGGTGTTCCGCCCAACGTACCTTCAATGATCTTGATGTCCTACCTACATACTGTAAATTACATGCACATTGAATCATATATACACAATTCTTGCTGTCACAAGTGATAAAAGAGTCTATCTTAAAAAATTTTCATCTTTAGACGCTCTTTCAGACTTTCATCTTTACATGCTGTGTTTTATCTGATGCCTGTACGCAGATTTTATTTGTTTCTAGTAAAAGCATTGTGTGTGTTTAAACATTATCACACTATGATCCTTTCATTTTCTTTACTGTACACATGCTGAGCTGCTGTTGGAGACGAATCCTGCTGAGACCCAATATGCTCTATACAAAAGTGTGACCATTAACAGTGTCTGGTACGCAGATAATTATTACCCATCACACAGTGGTGTCCCTTTACCATATATATTGCACTCCTGGGTTAAGTGATCAATCATAATCCCTATAATTATTACGCTTTTGATTTCAAACTTACTGCACTATATCATCATTATTTTTTCTTTTATTTTCTTTTATTTTTCCAATATATCCTCTGAGCACGTAGCACAACATTTGAGAGACTGAACTAAAGAACACTGTAATTTGGCGCTTTTTGATCCAACACCAATTCCAAATGTGTAGTTTGTTTGAATTACTAAGACAACTATATCAGACTTTTTGTACACTAATTATTTTTTTATATTTCTATATATATATTTTTCTTAGAACTGCTTTATGGTTTTCTGATCTATGCTGTAATTGTCACTTTTTGCTCCCAATTCATTAATAAGATTTTAGAATTAGCGCATTTTCGAAATAGAGACAGCTGAAAATTAGCTTTCGGCCGTCTTGATTTTGAAAACAGCATTTTTGAGGTGGCGACTGCATCCCCCTCCCAATGGACACTCTAAAATTTTCTCTCTGTCCCGTAATCTGAACAAGAGGATTCTTGTAACATATATTCAGTAAAGATAACCAGTATTTTCCTCAGAAAAGAGAGACACGTGAGAAGCCCACTTCAAAATCATTTCAACCTTCTGTAACTCATTCAAACTACTTTTACAGAGAGAAAAGCGTCATATTAATCTCATTTGAGATGTACATGCAAAAATAATGCTACACTGGGCTTCAGACACATTATGATTCTATTTGAAACAAAGATTATCTCTTGAACTACTTTAATACCCGCTGTGGAGTGCCCTGTTTTGTTCAATTAACTACACTCTGAGTCAACTTGGACACCGCTGTTATTAATTTCAATGCTGGAATGAAAAGCAGTACATCATCTATAATTGCGGGGTCACTGCGTAAAGAGGCAGTAAAAGCTTTTAATCAGATGTATTTTGTTATGGCTATGATCTGGAGTATGTTTAAAGTCTTGTAAATGTGTATGTATTCATGAAGGACAGACTATCAGAACGCACAGAACTATAGCTATAACTGAAATTGTTGTTTGTCTAAACATTCAGCGCAATTTATGTGAAATAAATATTATAGTTATTGTACACGGTTACAGGAAAATCATTTTAAAAGGGATATGAATATATTATGTTTCTGGGCCGGATCCGGAGACCGAAACGCGGCAGCAGCGAATTTATGTGTTCCTCAAGTCCATACATGTGAGTGGAGATTATAGACTTTTATACCTAGGAACCTGACTTAAATGTTCCACAAAGATGCCAAGCAATAATAGGGCCTATTGTAACTGAAACCAAGCCCTTGCTGTACAATTAGCATACCGATTAGTAAACCCACCATCGGGAAGGCTTATGAGGATCTAGACCTGTGCCAGAAACCTTTTGCTAATGCATACACAGTTCCGAAATGTGGGCGTTTTCCGCAAACTAAATGCGGCAAATTCCCACATTTCGTAATTCTGTATCCGGCCCTTTGTCTTTACTTTATTACTGTAGATGTTAAACAAAAAATCAAGGGTCATTTCTGTACAGCAAGATAAGTCTAGGGCCACCTGGATGTCAACACAAAGTAAAGAACTCTGAGCACTTGTTTTGTACATTTCAAATCTATTTTGAGCCTCTATGGTGCAGAGCAGTGAACAAAGTAATAAAGAGCTGAATGTTCACAAAGTTTCCATTCATTATAGTCGGATTGCTGACGCTTTTCCACACTATGCAAGTGCGCAAATTCATGCTAACCAATCGGAGCGCATTATGAACTATCCAGAATAAAGTGCAATGAGAGTTCTGATAGAGGGGAGACAGTTTCAATTTACAGTATAACGTAAGTTTGCGTCTGGAATTGTACACAAGTGAAGTCATTTGCAAAAAGTCATTTATCAGTCAAGCACAATTACAGATGTGGCCCTCTGCATAGGCTGTACAGGCAACTGCCTAAGGTCCCGCGACTCATAGGGACCTGTATATAAACGGAGGGCCCCCATCGCCACAAAAAGGAGGAAGGGAAATTCATCCGAATTATTCATTCACAAAAGGGCAGATAACAATTTCTGAAATAAAAAATATGTAGGCTATATCAACCAATCAGATACTAGCTCTCATTAGCTAAACCAGGTATAAGCATCCTGTGGCACTCCAGGTGTAGTAATCCACAAATTCTATCATGTATAAGCCAGTGCTGTTGAGTGAATAATTCTGCTGCTCGGAGTAGTTCAGTAGGAAAGAGGCGTACTTTTGCCGCCAAGGGGAGTGTTTAGTTAGAAGTGGGAGGGGGGCAGGGAGAGGCACGGTTAGATAAGGTAGCCCTATGGCACTCTTAAGTGCCATAAGGTACCTAAAAACGGGCGGCGGGTTAGGGCCAGAACAAGTGAGTTATGTGCGGATCTGTCGGCACTTAACTTACTCTCAGTTGTGAATATAGGGCCGTATTCAGAGCTTTGAGAAATATGCTACTGCGCATGCGCAGTCATTTTGTAACGCAATCTACGTTACTTCTTGCAACGTAGATTGCGTATACGCGGTCTTAAAGAAGTAACGTAGATTACGTTACAAAATTACTGCGCATGCGCAGTAGCACATTTCTCAAAACTCCGGCCTCAATTGCACTGCGGTCGGAGCTCTGAGTCCGGCCCATGATCCATAATGTTTACTTATAGTATTTACAGGCGTAAAGATCTGTGCAATGTTTTCAGACCATATTATCTTTTGTTAAAGGTCGTGCACTACAGTCTCATCCTGGTGACAAATGGTTTCCTTATTTTAATGACCATGGAGCAAAGTCTAGCCACATTCTGCTATTATCCTGTCCTGGTGGCCAGTATCCAAGGCAGAATGCATTCCAGTGATGAGCATACCAAACAGAACCTTGTTGTAGTGAATATACAAATCCCAATTCTTGTGATCAGTGTATAAAGCAAAATACTGCTCGAACACAATCTAGAAATGTGAGATAACGATATAAAATTGCCACAGGTGTTTTTCCATCTGCCACAAATTGCTTAGCTGCTTGCTTCTGACATTGAAGTTGGAATCATGAGGGATTACACAAAGGCATTAAAGAAGTAAGCAAAAGCAAGGATTCAGCACCTGGGGAACTAAATTCCAACTTTGCATGCAATGAAGGTGAAGGGTGAAGCCCTTACAGATGCTGCTTACAAATGAGCTATATATTTCTTAGCTGCCCTCTAAAAAAAGTGCTGATTAAAGTAAAAGAAAAAAATGTTCAGGTGTAAATGTTGAGATCGCGGCAATCAGTAAATCGTATTAATGTGGTTTCTCGCACAATGTCTTTGTGAAACTATGGGGAAACAATACATCTTATTGTAAAATTCATAACATAAATAGAACATAAAAACCTAAAGGTGATTTAACCTTCTGACTTTAAGGCACAGTTCATTAAACCATTAAACTATTAAGTAGAATATTAATGGAAGAAAAAAAATAATTTTATATTTATTCAGAGATAAGTATATTGTATAAATGGCATATTGCAATGATACAAATCAATATTTGACAAATATCAGATATCACAAACTGCTTTACATTAAAGAAATACAATGTGTTTTTCGGCAAAGATTTTTGTGCGCGCCTCATAGAGGTGCTCATAAAAAACAGCTACCGGGAAAACGCACAACGCATTTTTCCCGTCTATTGCGGCACGTATTTCTAATTGAATTAGGCCCCTAGTGTGCGTGCATAAGTGACATAACGGGCCGTATTCAGAGATCCGGTTTTAACGAAAGTTCCACGCGTATTTTTAGGATCGGATCGATTTTGCATCAACTGCGCATGCGTAGTAATAGTCATACGCCATCTACGTTGAAGTTAAGGTTGGAAATGGCTAAGGGACGGACTTGTGAATCGGGCGGAGACTAATGCGACCCTCAGTGCTGCGGAAATATACGGACCTAAGGATTTGCATAGAAATGGGCGGGGGGAGGCATTGAGATGAGGGAAAGTGGGCGCGCTTACAGAGTTAGGGCCCTAAATATACGCAACTAATAAACATAAGGCCGGAAGTGAGTGCGGCCAGATAGGGCAAGTCAACGCAGGTGGAAGTTTAGGTCCGGCCGGAGGTTGCGAGGGGAGTGACTGTTTTTTCTGGTGGGTGAAACCTGCTCCGACCTGCCACTTAGTTGCGTATATTTGAGGCTGTGGATCTGGTCCATAGGGAGCATTTGTAATGGATACAGCAATTTTTGGAAATAGATCATTTTAAGCAAGTTAGCTCTCCCCAGAAAAGAGAGTGGAATTTTTGCCAACTATTAATGAATGTATTAATGAATGTATTAATGAATGTATTAATGAATGTATTAATGAATGTAGTTACACTTTTGATCAACTTTCCAATATTTATAGAATATAGGGTATGGATGTTTATGGGAATTTGTGATTTCAGGAGTAACACTTTTTATGCATTTTCGTGAGTGGGTGACCAGAGAAGAGAATCCGACAAATCCATATGTTGTATAAATGCTCTAGCTGTAGAAGCATCATCAAAAAAATGATCTCTACCACCACTGGTAATTCGCACTATATCCGGGTACAGCAAACATCATGCTCATAAAGGAATTTACACAAAGGAGTAATTCACGCCTCCTCTGTGTGACCTGGGTAGAAAAGTCTTGAAAAATCAAAACTGTTTGTTTTTTGATCAATAAGGGGTTATGACTTCTATAGGTTTGAAATATTGTCTCTTGATCCAGACTTAAGTAAGTGCTTGGAATTTGTTACTCCTCTGGGCTAAACCATGGTGATTGCAGGGGGGTCATATTTCATCTGTTGCAAACAGTATTAGAGTTGAGAGGTGATGTTTCCTATCCCAAGTCTAAATAACAGTGTGATAGTAAAGCTGGTCAGTATCTGTGTGCAGTAAGCAATCCAAAGATATATCCCTGCATGCAAGGAATACAATTAACTTGACGCCCCCTGAAATCAGCATGGCTTTGCCCAGGAGTAACTGATTTCAAGCACTTCCTTAAGTCTGGATCCAGCCCATTGTCCCTAAAGTAAAAAAAAAAAATGTAGCAATCAGTAAACTCGGCTTATCATCTCCCCATTGACGCTCAGGATGCCGCACTTCCCGAGGCGGCATAAGCACGCCTCTTTATTCCTAAACTACTACTCTTTAAAGACCATGCGGAAGCATCGATGTACCTAACTGGTACATAGATTGCGTAAATGTACTATTGCGCAGTAGTTACGGACCGTATTCACAGATCCGTTTTCACGTGGAATTGCGCGCATATTTTTGGGTATGTTTTATCTGCGCATGCGTAGTAACTTTATTTACGTAAGTTACGTTGAATATACGCACGTTGCTTTAGGCACAGACATGTGAATCGCACTTGGGGATATACGTACGGATGGGCGGTGTAGAAATACGGACTTGAAAATGTACATGAAAGTGGGTGGGGGGAGGCATTTAAATGAACACTTGAGGGCGAGGCTATAAAGAATCACACGCACGGAAGACATACACGCACGTAAGTACACACGTAAAGATCAGAGTGGTCTATGGAGGTGTAAGTCTACAATTGCACGGCCGGGAGAGGGGAGTGTCGTGGGTGTTGGTGGGTGTCGCCTTGCTACGTGCGTGCGTATAATTGTGTACTTTTAAAAAACGGATCTGTGAATACGGCCCTACATTCTTAAAATTACACACCCAAGAAGCCGGAGCTTCTTAGGTATGAATCCGGTCCTATATGTGGATCCCTTGGACCTGTATTTGAAAAGGTCACTAGATTGATACCTGAAAATGATAATGGGGTAGATAAAGTTATTCAATACGGTTGTGGAGCTTTTTTCTGTGTGTTAAATGGACGAGGAACATATTAAACCATTAATTATTATGAGAAATAGAAATTTCACATGTTAAGTAGAAATGTTTTGCATACAGTATTTTGCATAATGTTCGGTAGTTGATGGAGGAGCAGTGAGGTGTTGTGAAATAATACATGGTGCCACAAGTTGCTTGTGCCTGACCAACACATGTCATTTTGGTACAAGTAATAAGGAGAATGTTGCCACACAATAACAGTTTCCCCGGGCATGACCCATAGGGGTAGATCCAGAACTACGTTTGCCGTACGTTTATTCGTGTAGTGTATTTTCGTGTGCGTACCTTCTATACACTCCCCTAGGCACACCCCTTGAATGTACGTATTTTGTCAAGATACACTTTCCAAACCCTACCTTAACCTTTGCCAACGTAACCGCAGTGATCCGCACACGTACGTATGGCCAACACGTATTTACACAGCTAAGCACGCCCATACTGTACACTTTAAATACAAACCCCCGTCTACTTAACGTATTTCAGTCGTATTTTGGACTCACATAAAATAGGCACGCCCACACGTAAGTATTTACGTGACACATACGTGAATGGCCCATACATTCACAATTACGCTACGTTACTGTGCGTATTTTCTATGGTGCGCATGCGCAGTACTTACCAAAAGGCGATTTTACGTCTCCGCCACGCCTAAATTCACTCACAAGCGTTGTTCTGGATCTGGCCCATTATACTTATGATAGTTGATGAATTTTGCTGCCCTGTCATTGTTTGTCATTGAAATCAGTTTTCCAATTATTCAATGAACTAATAATCTATGTTTCTAAAAACATCTTATTATGAGTAAATTACTGGCAAAAAACAGACAGTGGGCCGTATTCAGAGATCTGTATTATTTATGTACACAATTATACGCACGCACGGCGCAAGGTAACACCCACCAACAACCCTGACACTCCCCTCTCCTGGACGTGCTGTCTGCCACTTACGAGTGCCTAGTCCACTCTGTTCTTTCCGGGTGTACTTATGTGCGTATATGTCCTCGGTCCGTGCGATTCTTTATAACCGCGCCTCCCTGCGTTCATTTAAATACTTCCCCCACCCACTTTTACGTTAATTTTCCTCTGCATCGGAGATGCATGCGTATGTCCCCAAGAGCTCTTACGTGCGTGTACTCTACGTAATGTACGTAAATAAAGTTACAACGCAAGCGCAGTTGATTCGATCGCAAAAATACACATGCAAGTCCCCGCGAAAACGGATCTCTGAATACAGCCCAGTATATGATTGAGGATGCATTCATAAAGCCCGCTGCAATTATAGAAAAAGATGTGTTGCTCATAGTGACCATAAGGCTGTAAAGCTAGTAACCCACTCTGTATACTACTACATCAGTGGGGCACCAAGATATCTGTGTTAGAAGCATTGGTGTAGATGGTATGGACACAGGATATGGAATTCTGCCTGAACCGCAGAGGGTCTGGAATGTAGATATGAAATAATGGTTATATTGGGAAAATTGCTATTGGAAATGGGTAACTATTTCTATCCATTCCCAATATCAACAGGCTGTAGCAGCTGTGCCAGGCTCAGGTTAGGGCTCCAGAAGGGAAGGTTAGGATTCAAGAAGGAAAGGGTTGGGCTTAAGCTACAGGACATAGAGGGTTAGGGCTAAAAAAAAATAGGAAGGCTAGGGTTAGGCTGCAGGAAATGAAAGGTTAGGGGAGGATTAAGAGTAGGGCTAGGATGCAGGTGCTTACCTTACCTGTGACCATCGCACCACCAAACCACATCTTGAAACAATCGATTCAGACCACTGACTCAACCAATATCCTCAGAGACTCAAGGAGAGAAATGGAATTAAAGAATTCGCAAGAGGAGTAAAAAATTTTAAGTTTCAAACAGTATATTTGTCAGCTGGTTAGAGTAAAGATTTTTCAAGTTAATATTTGTGACACCCCAAAAACTAGGCTTTGTGACCAGAAGCATAGTATGAAAAATACACAGGTTATTCAATTTGCATAAATTTTTGCATACAACATTATTATCAGATAAATGTAGCTCTAAGATAACTAATATCATGCTGAGTATCTTCTGACAACACTAATGGGCTTCAGTGTAGGATAGAATAGTGCTCAATACTCTTTCTGTGCACCAAACCTTTGGCTCTCATTCAATGTAGTCATCAAAATTAAATTGTCATTGGCCTCTATGAAGCATACCACCAGAAATGCCCAATAATACATGCTGATAACATACCACCAATGGTAGTCTTATTTTATTTTCCAGCGTAGCCTATAGAAGTATGCCTATTGATTATTTCCTAAAGGTAGTTTTGATATATTACTCAATCAGAAGTTGTTACCTAAATTATTAGAAGAGTTCAATAATAGAGTAAAACTAGAAAGACAAGAGAACGTGCAAACCAGACTTGCCACCATTATAAAATATGTGACATAACTACTGGATTTAGAAGGCAGGAGCAGTATAAAAAGCCCCAGAGTTCTGTCATGCAGGCTATTAGGGCTATTCAGTTTGGGAACAGGTTAATTGGAACTCGGAGCACACCTGTGTGCGGTGCTTAAAGGGTCTGTGAAGTTTTCAGCAGGTATCTTTCATCTGAAGTCAGTGAGGAAAGTGGCCTCTGGAGAGACCATATACGAGGTATGTCTATAAAATAACGAGACCGTGATTCCACCTAGTAAACAAAGCAGTCAGAAGCGGTTATAACTGCATACGTAGTGACCTTGAACATGTGGCAGAATGGGTTCCAGAAGGCACAACAGTTACCAGCATTATTATAAGGAAGTTTTAAAAAAAGCTGAGAGAAAGAGTCAGAAAGAAACGGCCGCAATTGTAGAAAAATGGTTTCATTCTTCACCAGGACAATGCACCTGCTCACACAGCACTTTCTGTGACCAACAATCACATTACTACACTTGAACATCCTCCATATTCACCCAATTTAGCACCTTGTGACTTTTATCTTTTCCCAAAAGTTAAATCAGTGCTTTAAGGGCACATTTTGAGTCAGTTGAAGAAAATGGCAGATATGTTGAAACAACTGACAGAAATTGATTTGCTCCATGCCTTCCACCAGTGGAAAACAAGACTACAGCGATGTATTAGTGCAAATGGGGAGTATACTGAAGGGGACAAGCATTACATTTGTAATCCCAATAAATAAAAGGGAGTTATTTAATCAGTCTCATTATTTAATAGACATACCTCGTACATCCCAGTCACAATAAGACAGGGATTGTGTACAGTATTAGCTAGTGGCCAGACAGGCCTAGGATTTACTTTTATTGTTTTTGTTTTCTGGGCTGTGAGTGCTGCCAATTTTGTGTGACAATAAACCACACTTCATTATTTGCATCATATATGGACTAATGTCTGCAGATTTTGGCTGGTAAACAAGAGACTGTGCCTGTGGTTGCCTTGGAAATAGCAACCTAAACCCCTGATCTTGCAACATATATTACTACAAAGCAAAAAAGTACCGCAACAGAATAAATTATATGTAGTTAAGGTGAGGACCTAAACTCCCTAAGTCTGGGAGGTGCTACCCTATATTTTCAATAATCAATTATATAGAAAAAAGTCCAGAAAGAACCTGGACCACAAAGAAAAAATACTTAAAGGTGCACTAGTCCTTCACAATCTCAAAAAATAATATACCTCAGACACATTTGTAAATACAAAATTAAAAAGTTACATTTTATTTAGAAAACACATCTAAAAAGACATTGTATCAGTCTATTAGGCGAAATATTTTTACAAAGTAACCAGGACTCATTTGCATTAATCACATTAGTATCAAGCAAAAAGGTGCAAGAAGTAACCAAGCATATTTTAGATACAAAATACCAATATACATATTCAGGCTCAAAAAGACCCGCTATACTAATTAATCAGAGAACATGCTTACCCTACTCGTGTAACTAGCGGCCTCACGACCTGCACTTCACCCTGCCGGGCAGTAAGCTGTCCCTCCCTAGTCTACCAAACTGTTCGGGTTTCAATGAGACAGAGCAGGAGGTTTACAAAAAAGTGTGCACCATACAGTGATGAGTCTCAGGAAAGGGAGCGCTTCCTCCTGTGCGCACGGAGGAGGCGCCGATTCTGGTCCGACGTACGTTTCGCCAATGGAATCAGCTTTGTCAAGGATCTAAGTTCAGGTGAGACGTAATGGTATTTATGTAGCAGTACGCCAATCAGCGCCCATGTACCAAAAGGTCTGTGATCAATTGTCAAATCACCTGCATGGATGCGTCTGAGGAAAATATATATACAAACAAGAAATAGTCAAAAAACAGGATCATATACTGGTCATAAGATTTGATAAATACATGGACATTTAAATACATAGCAAATGGTAATAGTACTATATAGTTTGCCTCACAAAAAACATATATCTCCGAATATCGGGAATAGAACAGAGGACACAATCCCAATTGCAAAATGAGAACAAATAGGAAAGATAAGAAACAACGTCTTGGATGTTCTTTGGTCAATATCAAATATCAAATTGCATTTCTCAAAAGGTATTTATTAGAGAAAGAAAAACTAAAAAATTTTTTTAAAGGTTACACGTTTATTAGTTCATTTCTTTCTCTCTCTATCTTCATGTATCTAAACCTGTTGTTCATTCCATATAATATAATATAAAATAAAGAAAACTCAAACAATTAGAAGAGACAGTAATATACCTCTGTCATATGTTTATAATGAGCCATGGAAAACCGTGTACAAATCCACAGTAGGTCCCCATATTAGATGCACCCCAAAGTTAGACTCTATAAAACGTCATGGATCATAATAAAAGCAGAGCACATCTTTCTATTGACACCCAAAGGGAATTTTCTATAGATACAGCAGTACCTTAAGTGACGTCAAAGTCATTATATATGTATGAGGACATCAGTATATGGATGTACACTGTGAACATAAGATAAGAAATAGAGAAGGAGAAATCAAAACCATAATAGTAAAAGTAGATGGTAAATAACAGTCAAAAGAAAAAAATTTTCTTTTGTAGAGAAAAAAAGCACATAATGCGCAGACATATGATTGATATTTATAGAGATTACTTCT
>WWET01000027.1:1673564-1692963 GCA_011038615.1 Limnodynastes dumerilii
AGAGTGTGTGCAATATTGGCGGTCACAAAGTCAAAGCGGGGCGCCAGTAAATTTATTTTTAAGGGTAAACTGTTTATTAATTCAGGGTTGGAGGCGCCGTCTTTCCTTTATGCCCCTGGTGCTAAAATTTCTAGTTACGGCTCTGAAGGAATGCATAGGAGGAGATTCTGGCAGCAATCCCCAAATTTTTAAGGTCAGCAGCCTTGAGGGAATGTCCACTCACTATTGTAAGCCAATCCTTCTATCAGAAGGCATCAAAAAAGTCAAAATGCATAGTTATTTGGTAGTGTGGATGGACCTGATCCAGATTTAGGTGTTTAATTCATACATTAACCTCATGTGAATTCTGGTTTCCCAAATTTTGCACGCAGGAGTGTGGGGCACGTCCCTTGTACTCCTGCATGCAGAATTGATTTCAGCGACCAGGACCCTAACACAGTATTTCCCACGCATCCCTGTACATGCGGAATACTGAATTATATGTAAGGGTTTAGCCAACCCCTTGCTATGCGATTTAACTTTCTATGACCACCCGCCAAGCGTACCTCGTATATTTGGGGCAGCTGTGTTCCGATGGGGAATTTTTGTTGCTACATATGTACAGTACCAATTCACAGCTTACTTGCCTACATAAATCAGCTGATATTCTTAATTCTGGACCCAGCCCGATGTAAGCACATGACTGTAATCAAAGGGAAATGCCCTGAAACTATTACATTTCTGGATCACTTTTATTACCATAAATGAAAAGAAAATAAGACATAGGCCCGGATTCACACTACCGGACATATAGCATATACGTCTGTAGTTTACCGTTTTTTGCTATTGCGCAGTAAACGTTTTCCGTAATCTACGTATCTTTTCGTTATGTTGATTGCGTATATGCGGTCTTTAAGACTACATATACAGAATCTACGTAGCGAAAAGATACGTAGATTACGTAAAAAAATTACTACGCATGCGCAGTAGCAAAAAACTTTAAACTAAGGAAGTATGTGCTATACGGTAGTGTGAATCCGGGCCATAGTGTAAAACAGTGTTAGACATCAAAGCACTGCTTGCTGTGTGACATGTCCTGTCAGAGGCTTTCATTTCACCAGTTGTCATTTTTCTTGTTGTTTTCTTACAGATAGACAGCAATAAATTTGCAAAAAACTATTATTTGTAAATTCACAATTGCCAGTATAATACCACCGGAATAATTTAATAAGTAGTAAGTACGAAACTTATGGAGCTGACCCACTGTAGGTTTTATTGAAGCATTTTTGTTGTACACCATTCGTTTTTGTTTCTGACCATTATCCATGCCTAAATAACAACATACAAGGAAATGTTTGAAAGTGAAGAAAATGGTTTGCATTGCCTAAAAATAGTCACTCCATTTGAACGGCCATGTTAAATCATATTTATTTTTCAACATTCATTTTGAGAGAAAATATTTTTACATGTCAGACTTTTTTGTTGTTGTTCGTGTTTTTTTTTTTTTAAACTCATGCTTAAAACATGTAATTTATTACTTAGTTTTGTAACCAGCTAAAGATAAACAATTTACTTGATTAACAGTAAAGTGCAGTTATGTGCTGCTGTAACCTGCACACAGTAAAAGGCAGACATTTTGGGGGCTATGCAGAAGTTAAATCACAGGACCTCGGTGACATCATTGTAGCATAAAGGCATTGTGCTTTAACAATGTCACTAGTTCCCTAGTGAAATGAATAAAGATGCCTCAATGATGCCATTGTGAAAGGCATTTTGAATAAAGTTTTTTTTTATTATTATGTAGGAATAAAGGGCTTGCTTACAAAATGTCTACCTACAACGTACCTCAAAGTACACACGTTAAATGGTGTGGGAGACAAACAGTATAAATTAATCAGGCATGTCAGATTAGATAACAATCAGATTACCTGGGAAATGTTTATGAATAAATAACTGCATTGTAGTGTGTGCTTTAATTACACAATTTTACACAAATTATAGAAATGTAAATATGTACAATACAAATTGGAATATGTGTGGGATGATCTCTTGTGACATACTGTGTGTATGATGACATTTCAAGACAATAGATATAATCAAAATGATTTGATCCAAAGAATACATTAATGTGTGATGGTAGCATTAGTACTGAACTAACATCCCATGATGCATAGCCAGTGAATTATTTCTCCCATGATGCCTTGCAAATTGTAAAATGACATTCATTTGGATTTCTGGCAGCAACACGTTGGGAAGCCCAAGGATTACTATTCATGATTTAAATAATATTCAAAGAGCTTCTTCAAGTCCAACTGTGTACAATGTCCACAAACAGAAGTATATCTTAATAGAAATATTGCAGTAAAAATATCAAAAGTTTGTTCATACTAACAAAAAAACATTCATTATCAGGAAGGTAATTCTTGAAATGAACGGCCTTTTCATTTTTACATCCTATGTTGTATATTAAATTACAATCCGACGAAGAAAAAAAAAAAAACACCCCAAAGAGACAACTATTGCACAGTACAAAACCCATTTGTGAAAGAGTTGGCTTCGACCCGTCTTCTGTGGAATTCTTGAAGCAGCCGCAAGCAGGTGAATGATATTATTTGTAAGGACATCTGTTATTGGAAATGTTCCCGTGAGGTAAACCAATATCAGTCCTATAGCAGCATAATAGTCTGAACATGAATGCAGTGGGAGTCTGGCTTTCACATTTACAGAAGACAAGGTGAAATACATCTTGGTGAAAAGCTGGTACCTGTCTCAGCACTGAAAGAGTACCAAGTGCAGTCAAACACCTTGGAATCCTGTCACATACAAACAACTACTCTATGGCTTTGCAAAATCTCTACAGCAAAGGTTTATTAGAAGGTAACGATGCTGCTCAAAGTGTAGTCTATACACTCCGATGAAACAATGTTTAAAGGCTGGAAGAAAAGCAATGGCAGGTAGTTACTAATCCAGCGCTGATGATGGCGGATGAATTCAGAACTTCCATATTAGACTTCTCTCCTTGATAAATCAATGATCATAAAATATAACACTTGTGAACAATGTTGTCAGAAGAAGTCAGTTATTGATTGTTGCAACATTTTGGACCAACTCGTAACCAGCTCTAAAGCAGATTAGATACGTCAAGGCAATGCTTTTATTTAAAAAAAAATCCCTTAGACGAGGCTTCCGGGCCAGGAGATGACGCTAAGCGTGACTTTGCTTCTTTGCTCCTTAAGCATGGGGACCAGAGCAGAGTGACTCATCCCAATGGTGGATAACCCGTTAACAGCAACAATCATATCACCACACCTGTAATGGAATATAACGCCATTTAAAATGTAGAAATCAAGTTAACTTGTATTAAAACAGCAAATAAAACATCCATTTGCATTAAGGGCCATTGCTGGCTCTCCCGAATACCGGAAATGTGAAAATTTAAAGGGAGTCTACCAGATATTGCAGGAGAGTCGGCATCCCGGTCCGGTGCATAAAGTGACAGGCCACAGAGCACAGCTACAGTAAAGGTGTTGTGAGTAACAACATCTCGCGAGACCTGCAAAACGCCAGCGAGGGGAGAGCAAAGTATATTTCTGCACTTGCTTGTTCGGCCACTGCAATGATCCCTACTATAACTACAACCAATCCTAATACAATGTTAATGTGACTAGTTGTACAATCTTAAAGCCTGGACCATGAGAGATTTACCATGGTGATGCCATAACATATAATGAGAAAACATCAGCCTGTTTCTTCAGTTTCAGTAAATCTAGCCCTCAAATGTTTCTTCCTACCATTACTAGGAATAGCTCCGCTAAATAAATGACTGAAAATAAACATGTTTATTATTATATTCATAGACATTAAGCATTGTGGTTCAAAGGATAACCTCAGCAAAATAACACAACGTCCTCACAACGCAGTGTTGTTTCCTTCTCAATTCTGAAAACTAGGAAACCCTCAAACATATTCTGTGAATTACTTTTACCTCACAATATAAGGTACAAAGATGAACTGCATACAGGAAGTGAGGTCAGTGAATCAGGTAGTGTTGCAATCGAGATCTGTTGATTACTGCTTAGCCTCAGTTGTTTATCTTTATCTTTAACAAAGGCACAAGGTTGGTGCAAACAAAGCTCAAAACAAGCAGTAAAACTCATCTACATTAAAACTTTCTTCATAATATAAAAATGTTTTACACAGTCAAGTACTTAACTAATCTGAAGCTGGAGACATTGAACATAGGGTGGTAGCTCTTACTGAATCTTACTCACTTTAGACGTCCATCATAGTAAGCGGGCGTCCCAAGCACGATGGTCTTAATGAAGAACGGTTGGTTTGTGTGATTCTCTTCATAACCACCAACTATACTGAAGCCCCAGCTCCCCAAACTGCTTCTACGCAAGATGACATCATGACAACTATGGAGACAACTAAAAAAGTGATATCAGAGTCATTGATTTTAGAAGATATAGGTCATAATTACTATACAGCAAATACAAAAATAGGATCATGCTAAATTAATTTGCAAGATTTAGTTGAATTATTCCAATAGAACAACAAAGGCAAGCTATGGACACAATTTAATCTATATGATTAAAGCAATCACTACGTTCACTTATGCATGACACTTCTATGTGTAGGGTGTTGTAACTAAATAAGCGCTTGAAATTAGTTACTCCTGGGCTAAACCATGGTGATTGCAGGGGAGTCATATTTCATCTGTTGCAAACAGTATTAGAGTTGAGAGGTGGTGTTTCCCAGCTTAAGTCTTAATAACAGTGTGATTGTAAAGCTGGTCACTATCTGTGTGCAGTAAGCATGCAAAGAATACAATTAATACAATTATACAATACAAAGAATACAATTAACTTGACTCCCCCCGCAATCAACATGGTTTAGCCTAGGAGTAACTAATTTCAAGCACTTACTTAAGTCTGGATCCAACCCTATATCCGTAAGGATGTGTGAATCACAGGGGCGGATAATTTGCTTGCATATTTTTACGTAAGAACGCAAATTCACACTTAAGTGTGAATTAGGGCCAATGGGCTGGATCCAAAATGTTGGAAAAGAGCAGACTGACGTATGCTACGTACGTAAGTCAGCTCTGTATAGGTACAGCGCATGTGCAGTACCTATTCTTCTGCAACGGAAATCAGTTTCCGCTACAGGGGAAGGGATCTCGTATGCATGGTGGGTGGCCTCAGTGATTTAAATGGCACAGTATGGGCTGGGTTTAGCCCTTATGTATGATCCTCTCTCTTGCATGCATAGAGATATGTGCAGAAGAGTTAAGGTTGCTCTCAGCTCACAAATTAACTCTCCGCACGTAGGAGAGCAGAGGGAATGCCCTGATCAACTATATGCGTCACGGTGAATCAGAAATTCTGTACATTAGCCTACACCGCCGAGGCGACGTAAGTTTCTTTGTAAATCTGGATCCGGGCCTATGATACATTTGACTATGAGGGAATTTTATTATGTAAGTTTAACTAAGCTTGACTTAAAACACTTGGGCTGGTTTTACTAAGGGGCGATTTGGATTTACTAAAGGCAAATCCCCTTTAAATTGCCCAAAATAGTGACATGTCAAAATCGCCTTCTTAAACACCGCCATGGTGATTTTGACAAGTCAAAACATACAAATCCGGGGTAAAAATAAATAGTACTTATGGTGCTTCCTGGTAACAAACTCAAATTTAGTATCCGCAAGCTAAAATAAGCACAAAATAGGGTAATAGTATATTGTATAAACAATAGTCTCACAGTCTTATGCAGTGGGCAAAACACATATGACATATAGCCTCCTAGTTATGAATATGTCAAAACAAAATAAACATGTAAGAGAAAGTAGCAGTGTTGTAAAGTGTGGCAATAATAATAATCTGTATTATTGCCACACTTTACACCATGTTACCACCTTACTATCTCTACCGCCTATAGAACATACAGGCGACCGTTACAGCAAGTGTACAACACTATTACTATCTCTTACATGTTCATTTTGTTTCGGCATATTCATAACTAGGAGGTTATATGTGTTTTGCCCATTAAGAATGTATAAGAATGTGAGACTATTGTTTATACAATATACTATTACCCTATTTTGTGCTTATATTAGCTTGTGGATATTAAATTTGAGTTTGTTACCAGGAAGCGCCATAGGCCATATCTATTGTTTCTTATTATTTACTTTTCTGGATTTTAGTGATATCCAGCCAGTACCATATATAGCGTCAGCACCCAGTGACCTTACCAATTAGTGCAAGTCCCACACACATTTCTTCCACAAAACATACAAATCGCCAGATTTACTAAATGTTGCTTATAACAATTGCTGTAACTCACTGGAAAAAATGACCGAAATAAAAAGCTGGGTGTTAAAATCGACATTCACTAAGAAGAAAAAAAAATCTAGATTTTTTTTTTTAATGGTAACTCTCATGAAACAACTCACACTGTTAACCCTTTAGTACTAAACACTCAGGCATTATTGGTCCCCTATTTATACGCTCTGATGGACAGTTCCTTCAGAGGGTATAAATAGGTAACCAATAGTGCCTGAGTGTTATTTTCGGAGGGACAACTAAGAAGAATGACACTCTCGCAGGATCCAGTCTCAAGAAAAATATGCTCCGAAACAAGAATGAAGACTGCTGGACTGTAAGTATGGCGTTTTTTTAAGTATTATTTTGAAAGTTTTGACTACCAAATCAGACTTATTTATTATTTGTATTGGGCCACACAAGTTTAAAAGAAGTTTCGGTCCACAATATATTTAATCATGTATCCGGGCACACTATATTTAATCATGTATCCGGGCACGCTATATTTAATCATGTATCCGGGCACGCTATATTTAATCATGTATCCGGGCACGCTATATTTAATCATGTATCCGGGCACACTATATTTAATCATGTATCCGGGCACACTATATTTAATCATGTATCCGGGCACACTATATTTAATCATGTATCCGGGCACACTATATTTAATCATGTATCCGGGCACACTATATTTAATCATGTATCCGGGCACACTATATTTAATCATGTATCCGGGCACACTATATTTAATCATGTATCCGGGCACACTATATTTAATCATGTATCCGGGCACACTATATTTAATCATGTATCCGGGCACACTATATTTAATCATGTATCCGGGCACACTATATTTAATCATGTATCCGGGCACACTATATTTAATCATGTATCCGGGCACACTATATTTAATCATGTATCCGGGCACACTATATTTAATCATGTATCCGGGCACACTATATTTAATCATGTATCCGGGCACACTATATTTAATCATGTATCCGGGCACACTATATTTAATCATGTATCCGGGCACACTATATTTAATCATGTATCCGGGCACACTATATTTAATCATGTATCCGGGCACACTATATTTAATCATGTATCCGGGCACACTATATTTAATCATGTATCCGGGCACACTATATTTAATCATGTATCCGGGCACACTATATTTAATCATGTATCCGGGCACACTATATTTAATCATGTATCCGGGCACACTATATTTAATCATGTATCCGGGCACACTATATTTAATCATGTATCCGGGCACACTATATTTAATCATGTATCCGGGCACACTATATTTAATCATGTATCCGGGCACACTATATTTAATCATGTATCCGGGCACACTATATTTAATCATGTATCCGGGCACACTATATTTAATCATGTATCCGGGCACACTATATTTAATCATGTATCCGGGCACACTATATTTAATCATGTATCCGGGCACACTATATTTAATCATGTATCCGGGCACACTATATTTAATCATGTATCCGGGCACACTATATTTAATCATGTATCCGGGCACACTATATTTAATCATGTATCCGGGCACACTATATTTAATCATGTATCCGGGCACACTATATTTAATCATGTATCCGGGCACACTATATTTAATCATGTATCCGGGCACACTATATTTAATCATGTATCCGGGCACACTATATTTAATCATGTATCCGGGCACACTATATTTAATCATGTATCCGGGCACACTATATTTAATCATGTATCCGGGCACACTATATTTAATCATGTATCCGGGCACACTATATTTAATCATGTATCCGGGCACACTATATTTAATCATGTATCCGGGCACACTATATTTAATCATGTATCCGGGCACACTATATTTAATCATGTATCCGGGCACACTATATTTAATCATGTATCCGGGCACACTATATTTAATCATGTATCCGGGCACACTATATTTAATCATGTATCCGGGCACACTATATTTAATCATGTATCCGGGCACACTATATTTAATCATGTATCCGGGCACACTATATTTAATCATGTATCCGGGCACACTATATTTAATCATGTATCCGGGCACACTATATTTAATCATGTATCCGGGCACACTATATTTAATCATGTATCCGGGCACACTATATTTAATCATGTATCCGGGCACACTATATTTAATCATGTATCCGGGCACACTATATTTAATCATGTATCCGGGCACACTATATTTAATCATGTATCCGGGCACACTATATTTAATCATGTATCCGGGCACACTATATTTAATCATGTATCCGGGCACACTATATTTAATCATGTATCCGGGCACACTATATTTAATCATGTATCCGGGCACACTATATTTAATCATGTATCCGGGCACACTATATTTAATCATGTATCCGGGCACACTATATTTAATCATGTATCCGGGCACACTATATTTAATCATGTATCCGGGCACACTATATTTAATCATGTATCCGGGCACACTATATTTAATCATGTATCCGGGCACACTATATTTAATCATGTATCCGGGCACACTATATTTAATCATGTATCCGGGCACACTATATTTAATCATGTATCCGGGCACACTATATTTAATCATGTATCCGGGCACACTATATTTAATCATGTATCCGGGCACACTATATTTAATCATGTATCCGGGCACACTATATTTAATCATGTATCCGGGCACACTATATTTAATCATGTATCCGGGCACACTATATTTAATCATGTATCCGGGCACACTATATTTAATCATGTATCCGGGCACACTATATTTAATCATGTATCCGGGCACACTATATTTAATCATGTATCCGGGCACACTATATTTAATCATGTATCCGGGCACACTATATTTAATCATGTATCCGGGCACACTATATTTAATCATGTATCCGGGCACACTATATTTAATCATGTATCCGGGCACACTATATTTAATCATGTATCCGGGCACACTATATTTAATCATGTATCCGGGCACACTATATTTAATCATGTATCCGGGCACACTATATTTAATCATGTATCCGGGCACACTATATTTAATCATGTATCCGGGCACACTATATTTAATCATGTATCCGGGCACACTATATTTAATCATGTATCCGGGCACACTATATTTAATCATGTATCCGGGCACACTATATTTAATCATGTATCCGGGCACACTATATTTAATCATGTATCCGGGCACACTATATTTAATCATGTATCCGGGCACACTATATTTAATCATGTATCCGGGCACACTATATTTAATCATGTATCCGGGCACACTATATTTAATCATGTATCCGGGCACACTATATTTAATCATGTATCCGGGCACACTATATTTAATCATGTATCCGGGCACACTATATTTAATCATGTATCCGGGCACACTATATTTAATCATGTATCCGGGCACACTATATTTAATCATGTATCCGGGCACACTATATTTAATCATGTATCCGGGCACACTATATTTAATCATGTATCCGGGCACACTATATTTAATCATGTATCCGGGCACACTATATTTAATCATGTATCCGGGCACACTATATTTAATCATGTATCCGGGCACACTATATTTAATCATGTATCCGGGCACACTATATTTAATCATGTATCCGGGCACACTATATTTAATCATGTATCCGGGCACACTATATTTAATCATGTATCCGGGCACACTATATTTAATCATGTATCCGGGCACACTATATTTAATCATGTATCCGGGCACACTATATTTAATCATGTATCCGGGCACACTATATTTAATCATGTATCCGGGCACACTATATTTAATCATGTATCCGGGCACACTATATTTAATCATGTATCCGGGCACACTATATTTAATCATGTATCCGGGCACACTATATTTAATCATGTATCCGGGCACACTATATTTAATCATGTATCCGGGCACACTATATTTAATCATGTATCCGGGCACACTATATTTAATCATGTATCCGGGCACACTATATTTAATCATGTATCCGGGCACACTATATTTAATCATGTATCCGGGCACACTATATTTAATCATGTATCCGGGCACACTATATTTAATCATGTATCCGGGCACACTATATTTAATCATGTATCCGGGCACACTATATTTAATCATGTATCCGGGCACACTATATTTAATCATGTATCCGGGCACACTATATTTAATCATGTATCCGGGCACACTATATTTAATCATGTATCCGGGCACACTATATTTAATCATGTATCCGGGCACACTATATTTAATCATGTATCCGGGCACACTATATTTAATCATGTATCCGGGCACACTATATTTAATCATGTATCCGGGCACACTATATTTAATCATGTATCCGGGCACACTATATTTAATCATGTATCCGGGCACACTATATTTAATCATGTATCCGGGCACACTATATTTAATCATGTATCCGGGCACACTATATTTAATCATGTATCCGGGCACACTATATTTAATCATGTATCCGGGCACACTATATTTAATCATGTATCCGGGCACACTATATTTAATCATGTATCCGGGCACACTATATTTAATCATGTATCCGGGCACACTATATTTAATCATGTATCCGGGCACACTATATTTAATCATGTATCCGGGCACACTATATTTAATCATGTATCCGGGCACACTATATTTAATCATGTATCCGGGCACACTATATTTAATCATGTATCCGGGCACACTATCAATCCAGTCCCTGCTGTGGAAGATATTATCTGATTGCAAAGAGCACGAACAAAACCCCATCTAAAATCTTCTCCAAAATCCTTGCTATGATAATACTAATATTTACCTGGGAAGTCCCAGCCACATGACCCAAGATGGAGACCAGCTGGCATCATACTCATTTTCACTGATTGTGCTCATTTCTTCATTCACTTGTGTCTGTTCCTCCAGAACCTCCACCTCGAGGGCTTTAAGAGTGATGACTGAGGAGGCCGCACTAGCTTTAAGCATGGCCACCGCTTCACTGTGACTCAGGTTAGTCAGATCAATGCCATTTATACTAAGAAGGACATCACCTAGGAAAATAAACATAGGGTAAGTAATATGAAAATATAAAACATTAGCGTATGCATAACTAGTTACTAACTGGCGACCGTATGTGTGGGGGTCTATCCGTCTGCATGAGAGAGGGGAGTGAACTCCTCCAGTCACTCCCCTCTCTTGTTCGTAAATAGTGTGACTTACACTTCCATAAGGCAGCCTTACTTTACACTTGCGGATCAGCAGTCCATCCGACCACTGATCCACGTGTAAGTGGGATACCCCTCCCACACTGTAAAATCTTAATGTTTCTCCCAACCCACCTTGTCGGGTGGAGGGAAACCACAGTCCTTACTACGGATTTTCTATGGTACAGAACTAAGTTCCGTACGATGGAAGTTAAGTGCGCGAAAACGCATGTAACATCTGGAAGGCGCATACGCCCTCCACTCAAATCACCCCACTTACTCGCTTTGCATGCGTAAGTGGGGTGTCGGACGCGAGTCTGGATCCGGTCCTATGTGTATGCGCCCTGATTGTGGAATGAACACAAACATATAATTAATGGGAAACTCTCATAATATTCAAACTGCGTTTGCTTGGTATATGCATGAATTTAACAACAATGGGGTAAATCCAGACCTATGGGCTTGTTACGTTAGAACGCATAGCGTCTTTACACTAGTGTAATTACTAGGCACTCCCATCGCTCATACGCACTTTGGCTGTTTTACACTTCCCAAACCCTACCTTAACTTTTCATAGTGTAACCACTGACGTACGTAATGTATTTACATACGTGATGGCCAAACTCAGCCCATACTATCCAATCTAAATGCCTCCCTCCGCCTCCAAAGAGTAATTACAGGTGTCATATTCATGCCCCTTCCTTCGTATTTACACTGATGGTACGTACGCTAGGAATTACGCGGCATAACATCTGCCGCACGCATGCGCAGTAAATACTAATAGGCGATTTTACGAAATCGGCTAGAGTAAATACGCTAGCGTACTTAGCTCAGGATCTGGCCTGATGACCGCATCCAGAGTGGCAATTCCATACGTTATCCTCTGGAATGGAGGTTAATGAACGAAATTTGCCAATGTCCACCCACCATGCGTGTCTTGTTTGCATGGTGAGTGGGGACCATCTCCCGTGTGGAGACACCAATATGCATCGGACAGTTGCGTTCTGATGCAGAATTCCATGTGCTGCGCATACGCTGTATATACTGACAGATTTCTATACAAGATGTACGGAAATCATCTGTCATTATTAAATTAGGATCACAACTTATATATGTAAAAAAAATCTGCACATCTCAGCATAAGATAGTGATAGAGAATAGATACTATACTATTTTACCCAAAGATTTTTTTTTTATTTGTGAAAAAGCTCTTACTAGGTTCATAATTAAACTCAAACAGCAAATTTGCACAAAATTATGTTACAAAACAGGAGTAAATATTACGGATGTCAAAAAACAAAACCCAAAAACTGTAGCTCTAAGCAAGTTCATGAGAGTGGTCAAAGCTCCACGAAGTGCAACCTAAGCAGCATGTGTGCCCATAATCACACTCTGATGCCTTTCTATACAGCAGAAGTCATGTGACCCGGAGCATTGGAAACCAGTTATTAGAAAGAACAATTTACTGGCGACTGTGGCTTTCCAAGAGCTAAGGCCCGTGTTCAGAGTACCAGACGTATAACATATACGTCTGGTGTTTAGCGATTTTTACTACCGAGCATGCGTAGTCATTTTTTTACCTAATCTGCGTATCTTTTTCTTACGTAGATTGCATAAATGCATTTACGTAATCTACGTAAGAAAAAGATACGCAGATTACGTAAAAAAATGACTACGCATGCGCGGTAGTAAAAGTCGCTAAACACCAGACGTATATGTTATACGTCCGGAACTCTGAATACGGGCCTAAGTTTCTAACTTCTAACACAAGTTTTATTTTTGCCAAGACCCACTTGGACTAAAGTATTTCAGTATCCCTTTATATTTAGGTGAATAATATACCGGGGTTAAAAGCGTGTGTGGGGCAGTAATATGTATATAAAGTTTAGCTGGTCATTAAACTTGTGTATTTAAATTTTCACAGTCGTACAGCAGCAGGCTTTGAATGGCAGGAGATGCTAGTACTTTTCTTTAGTTACGTGCCAGCAGGCCCTGATTATGCTGGTATATTAAGTGTGCCCATGACAAAATCATTGAAATCTATTTTTACTACTGTTACCCCATGCCCACCATGGCTGCAGGGAATCTCATGCCTTTTCTTCCCCAAATTTTGAAGAAAGTATCACTAGTGCTGGTTATATAACCACGCGGGAAAAGCACCTGTTTTAATTAAAATTTATCTTAAACACCTTTTGGGCTTTGATGTACTATTAAACCAATGATAGGTGAACTTTGATTCTGCATGTCCGAAGCATTCAACATTTAAAGGACTACAGGATAGCCACACAAGTCCAGGGCTGAGCAGCATAATGCGATTGAGTGTGGTTTGTCGATAAGATGGAATTCATTTAAAAAGACCATCATACTACAGCTGAATGCAGACTGAATAAAGTCTGCATTTTAGAAAGTGGGGGTGCTGTGACTCCTGGAGTCGCGAAGAGTCATTTGATGAAAGGTAAGTTTTAGAACCTAACCCTACCCTTAACCCTTCCGTAATCTTTTCATTTTCCACAGCCTAACCCTAACCTTCACCTTCTTCAGCCTTAACCCTCCATGCACTGCAGCCTAACCCTTCATACCCCGCAGCCTAACCCTAACCCTTCATGCCCTGCAGCCTAACCCTTCAGCCTAATGCTAACCCTCCATGTCCCGCAGCCTAACCCTTCATACCACCCAGCCTAAGCCTTCATGCCCCTGCACTATAACCTTAACCCTCCATGCCCTGCAGCCTAACCCTTACCCTTCATGCCCCACAACCTAATGCTAAACCTCCATGCCCCACAGCCTAACCCTTTATACCCCGCAGCCTAATCCTTCATGCCCCGCATTTTAACCTTAACCCTCCTTCCCCCGCAGCCTAACCATCCATGCCCGCAGCCTAACCTTAATCTAACCCTTAAGACCTAACCTTAGCCTGCCTCAGCCTAACTCTTATCTACCCATCACAGAGAGCAATTTTCTATTTTTAGGGATGTTCGAACAATGATACAGCTGGAGGCTGTACCATGTTAGAAATACAGGGCCGTATTCAGACCGATATGAACTACTGCGCATGCCCAGTAATTTTGTCTGAATACGGCCTACAGTCGCTAAGACGGTCCATTGTATCCCTAGTGACCAAACATCAGCTTCAGTGTTAATAGCAAAAACAATTCAACCCAAAGTTATTTTATGTAATTCTGAATTCACATCAAATAATCTGTGGGTGTTTTCTGCTTTTATTAATTACATTTCCATTTCAGCAAATCATGTATTTGATATTCCTTTATAGTAAATTAAAGTGTAACTGAACCTCGTTTAATTCTGCTGTCTCTTGCAAGACACCCATGAGGCTGCACGCTGGTGACAAAGATGGGGAGCTCTCCGCTCTTACTTCCTCTGCCGCCTGCCACAGTCATGCCTAATGATTCCATCGGGGCCTTCTTCACGGTAATATGCTTCTCCTGGCATGTGACACACTGGGACAGATCCTAAAGGATAAAGGTCAAAGCAACAATATGTTATTCAACCGATATATAGTAACAACAACACTATAAAGCTTATTATGGACATAGTATATGTCTGGTGGAGAATACACAGCTAATACACTAAATTATAGTATATGTTGCTTTATAATGCAGCTCTTCAAATATTACATCACTTATTAGGCTTAGCTGAGGATACTAATTATTATAGTTACCTGACAGCAGTAATGTTCATTCTAGAAACCTTATGTGAAAGAGCATCGTGTAAAAAAATTGCAATAATATATCTTGTACTTAAACACTTTGGCCTGGATTCAGACTTAAGTAAGTGCTTGAAATGAGTCACTCCTGGGCTAAACCATGTTTATTGCAGGGGAGTCAAGTTAATTGTATTCTTTGCATGCAGGGATATATCTTTGAATTGCTTACTGCACACAGATACTGACCAGCTTTACTATTACACTGTTATTTACACTTGGGATAGGAAACATCACCTCAACTCTTGGGATAGGAAACATCACCTCAACTCTAATACTGTGTGCAACAGATGAAATGTGACTCCCCTGCAATCACCATGGTTTAGCCCAAGAGTAACTAATTTCAAGCATTTGCTTAAGTCTGGATCAAGCCCTTTGGGTCTGATTCAGAGTTGCACTTAAACCTTTTTTTAGGTGCAAGTGTAAACCTGAGCAATACTATGCTGAATTGCAAGGGGAGGCAGTTTTAGATTGTGAAACCAGAATTAGAATGAAGAGGTGAAGTTTCTTAGCTCAACTCTTTTTTATAGAATAAACATAAAGCTATGCAGTATTTGAGTTCTATGTGCAAAAGTAAATTATTTTCCCTGCATTCAAAAGATTTTAAATTAATGCCCCTTACTTTGAAAAATGGTTTAGCCGAACTGTACACTTGCACCTTTTTTTACCCTTACTCCCAAACTCTGAATGAGCCCTTTTATAGAGAGGTTGGAATGGAATGTGCTAAACAGAATCAAACACTAGACATTATGGACCGGATCCAGAGTTTAAAAATAAGAGGGAATCAGGTGGAAAGTTACACCTGGTCAAAATCACATTTAATTGCAGGGTGAATCAAATTCATTTATTCTTTGCATACAGGGAGAATACTAAGATATAGTTATTGCACACAGCTACTAACCAGCTTTACATTCACAGGCTATTTAGATGGAGACTTGGAGACATCACCTCCCCACTCTTTACTCTTTTCTAATACTATTTGCAGCAGATGAAATTTGCCTCCCATGTAAATCCACATGATTTTGCCCAGATGTAAATTTCCACCTGTTTTCCCTTTTATTTTGAGTCTCTCTGGATCTAGTCCTTTAACCTTATTGTAAAGTGCCCATAACACAAACTGATCTGACCACATGGCCAAACACTCTTAGAATTTAGCCATATATCAATCTGATGGTGAGGTTGAACAATGATTCAGACAGATCTTGTTATCAGCTAGTTAAATCTCTGTGTGGAACAACTGATGAAGACTGGGATTGCCGTACAAAATATATGGCTATAATAATCCGTTTTAGAGTTAGGCCTAACAAAACAGAGACGCCTCGTAAGTGGCTGGTGGCTTATCGTATATTTGCAAATGTATGTAACAAATCTCTCTGTGTTTTGAAAGATAGAATGAAATGGTTAGTTCCTGTGTAGATCCCTAAATCTTACTAGCACCTGCTCTAGATTAACTTATAAATTGCTTTGAGCAACCACCATCTTGTGTGTGTGTATATAGATCTCCTTTAATGAAACAATACAATAAACATAATGACTAGAATTTTATTTGCTTTACTGGAGCATATTTGTATAACAGTGAAGCCATGACGGGCTTGTGGCATGTTATCATCTATTACAGCTCCATTGTTATCTCCTTACACCACTATGAGATTTCAGGAGAAATGGGCGCAATTAGTGTTCCAGTATTTGAGTAAACCCCACAGTATTACATTTCTCTAACCTGTTCTTGTGTGACCAATCACATCCCTTAGCATTGGTGTAAAAGAAATAATTTCACAAAGCATTTACCCTATGCGCACTTGGCCGGTGATGGTAAACTTGCTGCATGTGGTGATGAGTTTGGCTGTTTCCCACTTCTCGGGTTAAGTTACCAGCTGGATGCTTTGCAGGTCGAGATACCGTCAAATGGACTCTTTCTCCACTACCCTTTAGTAGAGCACAGAAAACAAGATGATTCTTACAGTTTTTTGTAAGAAATATTGTTGCCTGGATGCCCAAGAGCCTGAGGACAGAAGTATTTCTCTGCAGTGAAAGTCTGTATAAAATAATGTATAAATACAATATGTACTGTGAAAGTACTTTATAGAACTTACCGTAAGTTCTTTATCAATAAAGATATATAAATATAGCAAAAATATTGCAACACGCTGCTTATAAAATAAAGATTCTATAACCATTCCAGCAGGAGCCAGTGAACCAAAAGCAACTTTGAGCTTTAAGAGGGCGGGGGGAGAATGTTGCATATCCTCCTGTGCACAGATCTGTTGCATATCCTCCTGTGCACAGATCTCCATTCTTTTATTTACTGCCTGCCCATCTTTCTCACTCACCTGTAGTATCTGCAACTTAATTTCTAAATTATTATTCCTTATAATTCCCCCTAAATCTCCACTCCCACAATGCACTGTACTGTCAATGACAGCCACCTGACCACTTATTACCCCTTCTTACTATCCAGCCTCTGCTTCTCCCACCTTGTTCTTGTGTCCACCTATTCCCCTTAGAATGTGAGCCCTGCTACTATTATGTAAATATCTTGTGTAAACTAATATATATATTCCAAAACAAACTTTGTGTGTTGTCCACATATGCTTTTGTTATCCTTTATTAGTTTACCCCTTGCATAGTGCTATGGAACCCTTTTGCATTATAATAATAAAATCTACTAGTGAATATTGAAATCAATATGTAACACACACACATAATTCTATACTTCTACGTATCCCCACATTCATGTGATCGCTCCACTCACCACTCCCCTAACACCAAAGGACTTGCGATAGCCACACCTTGCATTTCCCAACTTATATGAATGCAAAATGGTGGCAGTTTGCAAGTCTGAAACGATATGTTGTGTGTTGGCACATCTATTCTATACATTGTAAAGCCAAGGCACTACTTGTGTGCGCTACCTGTCCCCCTCTGTCGCCAATAACATAGCACTGGATCCAACCGTCTGTAAATGTGTTGCACTTCTTATACGGATCAGTGCCCTCAGGATTCAGCATTCCATACCAGAAGCGTTTCTGATGGCGAGACGGGGCGGGATGCGGAGATCACAGCAGCTAAGTCGGAAGGGGAAGTATGGAGATTGCACAGTAAGGACTCGCTAAGCTTCCTCCACTGCATCCAGACTTCCGAGCCATCCACATTTTAATTGGAAATATGTAGACAGGGTCCATGGATGGTAAATTTGTGCATACAAGGGGAGTAGCCCCTGTCACTCGCACTGCAGGTTGGATACAGCATTGATTTGGTATCAAGTTCTCTCTGCTGCTGCTCTCCAGGCTTTAGATCCTTTCCTAGGCTCTTAAGTCTGGATAGGCAGAATGCATTCTGATTGAATAGCACAGATATGGTTTAATGGTCTGATGGTTCTGAATTTCGACAGTGGCTCTAAAATGCCATCAGCGTTCACTCATCAGCTGTTTTCTATTAGATGTTACAGCCACTCCTATCTGATCGAATATTGTAATGCTGACATGTTTGTCCATCATTACAATAATCCTAAACTAAGTTCCTAACCCTACCCACTAAGGGCCTGATTCAGAGGCTGAAAATAAGAACTTAAAAGTTACACCTGGGCTAAACCATGTTATTTCAGGGGAGTCAAATTTCATTTGTTGCAACAGTATTATAGTTAAAAGGTGATGTTTCCCAGCTCAAGTCTAATTAGCAGTTTAAAAGTGAAGCTGATTAGGTATCTGTGTGCAATAAGTAAAAGTAAAGCATTCTCCCTGCATGCATAGAATAAAATTAACTTGACTCCCCCTGAAATCAACATGGTTTTGCCCAGGTGTAACTTTAAGTTCTTATTTTCAGCCTCTGAATCAGACCCTAACTGGGTATGTAGAGTAGAGCACAGTGCACGGGTTTAGCAGTAGCAACTTAACTTTTTATGCCCGTGCCAAAATATAATTGGACTGTATTCAAAGATCCGTTTTTCCAGCGAGTCCCGTGCGTATTTTTAGGTACGTTTGAACTGCGCATGCGTATTAACTTTATTTACGCAATTGCCGTTGAATATACGCGCGGAAGTCCCTCACGGACGGACCTGGGAATCGCACGTGGATACGGAGGGGGTGTCCCCCAGCGTTACTATGCTGAGGTCAGTGCAGGGAGGCGGGGGGAGGGAGGGTAA
>WWET01000027.1:1693583-1714799 GCA_011038615.1 Limnodynastes dumerilii
AGCTATCTACACACACACACATATATATATATATATATATATATCTATAGAAGCAATTCTGTCCACACCGTTGTCACGCTACTGCGCATGTGCAGTGGTCAGGAGCAGAATTGCTCTCACGAAATGTCCCACCGCCAAGCGCTCCACCTCCATCTTTCCATCTTTCGATCCCTACTCCCCCCTCCATGATATTGGCTCTGGGTCCCCGTATTATACAACCACTGGCACAGCTCATCCCTCCCCCCTATACTTTTTTACACACGTCTCGCTGCCGATAAAAAGAAAGGGCGCAGAGGTAATTGATGGATTACGTGTATCCGTGTTGCGCTGCCCGCCCCCTCGCCAGTTGTAGGTAGTGCGCAGTCAGGAGATGAAGGAGGAGTGAGGTACATGATATACAGCATCCAGCCAGGAGGCAACGCCGGGACGGATCTCACTGTGCCATCACTGTTACAACATGGTTGCCCGCTGGTCAAAGGCTGTCTCCTGCAACCCTCCTGGATCCTAATCTGCTTCCCTCGCTCATTTCCCCTCATTTTGCCAGACATTTTGCCAGTAGTTAATATAATGTGGAATACAAGCAGCCTGCAAATATAATAGAATACTATGTTTGTGCTGTTACATATTGCTTGGTGTGAACGGTGGTAAACTAGGTCTGTAGGAAAAACCGAAATCCCTGAGCGGGATGAGAGAACCAGGAACAGATTTGTGTGTGACTAGTATATGCCGTGGAAATATAGAAGAACGGCCAAAGACAACAATAAATGGCCATTGTTATAGACAAAGCTGGCCAAGAAGTCCAGAGCACTGTAATGGAATGACAAAAGTGCATTATTTCTATCACACACATCCAGTCTTATCACTTCTTTCAGCACTAACAGGCATTAAGCAAAGTAATAAGAATATAAATAAAACGTGGTCCCTCTTGTGACACCGAAGCACCAGCATTTTTTACAAGGCATAACAGCATGTTCTGGCACACGTACACATGCTGGCGAGCTTTATAAAATGATTCACATCTTGTAAGCCAGATTTGATGATTTAATTAGTCCATCTGTGAAAAATTATTTCAGTGCTCACTGTTATTTAATCTCATGTCTGAATCCATATTTTATGATTTAAAGGGACATTGACGACTCACATGGTCTTGATGCTGTGCTGTTTGCTGTCATGTGCTATGCTGGGTGTGAAGAGTCCGTGATCAGCGTGTGATTTTAAGTCCAGTGTATGTGAGGGAAGAGCAATCCACTACCACAAACGGGACTATTAGACCCTACCATGAATTGTATGCATTAGCTCCACAGAGGAGCCTTATGCTTGTAACCAAGCCCCTACAGTACGAGTAACGTACACCCTGACCCCACCATGTGTAAGTGCTGTACACATCCCGTCCAGCCGGAAAGACGTTCAGATGTTTGGACTGTTTTGATTTCCCTGCCACTTATACACAGTGGGTTCTATGCAGAGTTGTGTGTACCCAGAGGCTGCCCTAAGCATAGGTCGTATATAGGGAGTTGCGTAAAGCCATGAAGCTTGGGAGGCCCCACATGTACATGGTGGCCCCCCGCCGTCTCCACAAACAGGCCAGTGGAAAGCTGGAGAGCACAGATCATGTTCACACCTAAGAAAGCTTTAAGTAGGTGCCGATAATGTATCCTAACTTTAAGCTCCCTCCCCCTTTTTTAAGAACCTAGGGCACTTAAGAGTGCCCTAGGGCTTCCCTAACTTAACCGTTTGTATTTGCTTAAGAAGGGGAATACATGCAGTGTGTCCCCTACCCCGCTCTCCCTGGCTCCTTTCCATACCTCCCCCCACTCTTCTTAAAACCTCTTAGAGGCTGCCGTGGCTTCTTACTTTTTCAGAAACTATGTACCATCTTTAAAGACCGCACGTAGTCAATCTGTGTACCTAAATGGTACGTAGATTGCGTAAATGACATACTCGCATGGGTAATAGATCATTTCTTAAAAGACTGCACTTAAGATGAAGGTGCTTCTTAAGTGTGAGCACAGTCCAATAACTCTAGCCATTTAAGTGGTATTTTTTCATTTCAAAGTTCAAAACACTTTTTACAGTTAAATTATTGTTTTTGTCAAACAAAAAACTAAGCAATAAAAATCACATATTATCAATGGACTTCACTGAATATAACATGTGATAGAAACAGTGGTTTCTATGAGATAAGACTGATATGTTTAATAAAACCCCAGGTTGTGTGTGTTTATTGCAGTGTGGTACATACAAGGTCAGTTGCTAAAAGACCGTCAAGGGTTCCTGGGGTTGTGGATAAGAGAGAGTAGGACCAGCTCCATCCACCAGACCTGTTTCGGGTCTTAAGGCCATCTAGCCTGTAAGCAGGCTGACGCAATAACACCTGCTTCTATGCAAAACCATTGGTGTGCAATATGTGTCATGTGAGCAGTACTGCCCCTAGGGTGCTTGAACCGGGGCACATTCTCTTCTCCCCGCCAGCTTCATTTACAGAACTGCAGCCGTCTGCTAAAGTATATTAGCAACAAGCTGCGGCTCTGTAGATAGTGGTGCCGGGGAGTTATAGCTATTACTCCCCAGCAGCAGCATGTACAGAGCAATGACATGCTACTAATATAGTGTAGCAGGCAGCCGTGACTGTGTATAAACGACCCAGCAGCTTCCATTGCTGATTACTTTCTATAATCAGCCACAACAGCTGAATAATTGTCTGCTGCTGCAAGTAATCGCTGCATGCGCAGTTCTGGCTACCGACCTGTGCATGTGCTGGTTGGAAGAGGGAGGGGGGCGAGAAGCTGGTGTGTGGTGTATAAAATAGAGAAAATAAATCTTTATATTCATTATGGAATTGTTTAATTGGGCCCCTTCTAATATTCTTTGCATAGAGCCCTGCAAAGCCTAGGATCCCCTCTGTGCACCTGGTGTTTTCTTGCGTGGGCTTTACTAATATTTTTGAACACTTGCACACTTTGCAGAGGTTTTGCTTGTATTTGTTTTTATACATCTCCATCATACATCTTATCAGTTCTCTAGTGTGGCCAATCAGACGCCTCCATGCCTGGTATTCTTACAGCCTGATCAATATGGATGAGGGGCTTGTTCCTATTGAACTGATGATCAGAGGTGATGTATAGAGTTCTCACTAGGACTATCACTATTTGTTCCCGATGCCTCATACCTGCAGAGTACAGCACTCACATTCTCAGTAGTTTCATTGTATTAGTCACTTTGTATGTCACTGTTAACTTAATCCACTATCCTTGTGCTCTTAGTATGGTGTAAATTAGATTATTGCATTTTCATATATACATGAAAATAAAGTGACCTTTATCATAGACACTGTACATTTAATATGCATAGATCATCCTTGTGTGGCCATTAGATTTGGTTTATTGAGCATTGAGCAGTGACAATACCTGAATGATCTGGGCAGCGAGTTCCGGAGTGCCGTGTTTCAGGTCAAGCCCATTGATTGCCAGCACACGGTCATTACTGTGAAGCCTCCCGTCCTGAGCAGCCAGTCCTCCTTCCAGGAGGTCCAGGATAAAGACTCCAGATTCATCGGTTCGTCGCACTAGTTTGATGCCCAGCTGTTCATTGGTCCCTCTCTTGTTCAGAGTGACATGGAAGCTTTCTTCTCTCTGCAAATTGCTGTCCAAGTGACCCTGCGTTCTGCTTCCAAAGCGCCTCTCGCGGAGCACGGTGAGATGCAGCGCTGTACATGGCTGGGACAGAACCACTCTAGCGTAGTTATGCGACACGTTGCTGATATCAAAGTTATTCACCTATTAAAACAATAATCATAGGACAAAAAAAATTAGCAATTTTAATGGTCTCAGAAAGAGAGGTTTTTAATTCTGTCAGTCAATTTACTGACAAATGGCAAACACGTCATGGAGTGGAGAGCACTGCATATATAAGCAAACGCCTATTTCATGTTTCATTTCATGTTTCCAATTTAACACCGTTTTATTCGTCCTCTCAGTCCCCAATACATTTCTACAGTTCCATTCGGTTAAACCATGACTAGGCTAGTGTGCCTGGAACATTTCAATGTCCCTCAGGGGCTTGTGGGAAAAAAAAGTATGGCCTCAGGTTAAAACTTCAAGGACAGTTTGTACTTCCACTTCCCCAAGCCTTAATCTCTACTGATTCTTAAACTCTTTGCTTAGAGACCATTCACCTTGAATATAGAGCAGGGTTAGTAGTAATAAAGTCTGCAGTGACAAGTGAGACGCAGACTGAATACTGAGAGAAGATTGGGATTACACAGTGAAAGTAGATTAAATGTTAAGGCTGGAGCATTAGGTTCCGTAAGCAAATGATTCCTAAAGATCTCCTAATGCTAACATTCGTATGACTGATGCACCACTCAATCATGTGAGTAAGAGCATTGAACAGGAATTAGTACCATCAAGCCTCTCTGTGGGCGAGGTGTGGCAGAATGGGTCTTTCTTGGGGGCCCAGTAGCGCTGCTTCCATCTCTCCTGGAGAGACGGCATTGTTTCCTGGGAAAGCATGAAGATTTCCAGATACTGGTCCGTATCCTGACCTAATAGTGAAATCCGTACGTTTGCCTCTGCAGCGGGGGCAAACATGTGGATTTAGCGATCCAGAAGTCCGTACGCACAAGGTTAGTTCACGCCCCCCTGCACTCTCCTCACATGTATGGCCCTTCCGCATACAGAACCCTACTTTAAATATCCCACATGCAGAAGGGCACGTATGGTATTGAAGATCTTATGTAAGAGCTTAGGAACGCCCTTACTGTACCCATGTGTAACTCCTAAGCATGGTGGGGGCCCCTTGCGGAAGCTAATTGCAAACAGAACATATTGGGTGGTTGCATTCTAATGTGGTAACATTTGGAGTTTATGGAAGTCAGCTGGATTTCTTAAATGTGGATCCAGCCCATTGACAGAAAAATTGTTGCAGGTCGTGGTGCCAATAAGTAACTATAGTGAGGGGCACTGAGCCAATGGCAGATTACATTCCAATGAACCTCTTTGCTCTGAAAGCAAAATCGTACATCGGTTTCACTGTGCTCTGGATAGGGAAGGCACTCCATGTGCTATCCCAGCGTGCATTTGCTGTACACAGCAGTCTGGGGACTATCATCACATTAAAACAAAGATTCATAGACTAATAAAGTAAGTGTCAAATGTTTATATGATCACTGTTTCTCTGGCTATATAAACACTTGGTAGACGTGCTGCTGATTAACATGTTCACACATCACACACCATTAACAATGGGAGAAAGTGCAATCCTTTCATTTATATTTATACAGCTTGTCATATTTTCTTCTTCTAGCAGCTAGATGGGGATAAATGAAAAATATTCCAGCAGCTTACTTGAAGTATTTGATCGCCAGCCAATAGTCTTCCATCTCTGGCAATGATGCCATCCCGATATATCTCTTGGATGACAATATTTATTAAAGGAGTCTCGTTACCGCCAACAATGCTGATCCCCAGCTCGATGTAGGGGTTGGAGCGGTGGATTTCAATCGTGGTAATTTCTCCCTCAGGTAAGCTTGCTGGGGGGTGCAGAGCTGTCAAGTGCAAGCAAACAATGAAAGACATGGTTCAGTGCCTTTCCCGATCAATACACTGCAGGGATCAATACTATGCCACATTCCACAACACAACTGTGTCATTTATTAAGACCGACTCCAAAGTACATAGTGCATTTTACAGTGTAAAACAATATTATAATTACAGTGCTAGTAGGACAACCACCTCAGGAACCCACAACACCAGCATGCATAGTAGTAACCAAAGACTGATGTCATCAAACAATATTAAAGCAGTCACTAAGCACTGGAATGTCTATGTGGCTCCGAGATGTAGGGTATTTAGTTATTATTAACACCACCAAGTTTCCACAATGCTATACAGAGAATATTTAACACTCACATCAGTCCCTGCCCCATTGAGCGTCACTTTAAATTACACACTATACACACAGACTAGGATAATTTATACAGCATCCAATTAACCTACTACCAAACCCATGGGGAGAACATAAAAACTCCTCACAGACAAGGCCTAATCATTGAGCCACCGTGGAATGAGGAGAGACAGGGGGAAGTGAACACGAGAGACCAACCAGTCACTGGCAAAGTAAAATTAGAGTCTAGCTTTAAATACCTGTGGTTCAAGAGCTACACAAAATCCTCTAGTCACACAGACTTAATGAGTTTTAATGCACATGGCCTAGGCCACCATCTACTAATTTAGGTCAGGAGAATGTTAAGCTGGGTAAACACTTATCCAATTTTCATCCAATTCGACCTACCAGATGGTCCGACATTGGAAACTGTGTCTGCTCACATGACTGCTGGCTACACTCAGGGAGAAGGAGAAGGACCAGGAAAGAAGTATGTAAAGATTGGATGACAGAAACCATTAAAACACTCTATTATAATAATGGAAATATACTGTATTTATTCTGAGAAAATACAATTAATATTGATCACACAGAGCATTCCAGGAAAAATCACTGCAGCTATCAGTATAATATATTACTAGCACTTTAAATTTAATATAGCCAAATAGAGATCTTGGGGTATATTAGTTTTTCTTATCATATAAATCAGTAAATACTACATTTAGAGGATATGGGGTGTGGTTTGCTGCTTAAAATGGCGGCCTAACCTTAACCCTTCCTGTCCTGCAGTCTAACCCTAACCTTCTCCTTCTAGCATCCTTAACCTTAATCATCTTTGTCCTGCAGCCTAACTCTAACCTACCCACTATTGGGAATTGGTAATTAGGGGCATTTCTACAATCTATCGGTTTCCAATAGGAATTTTCAATTTTCATACTATTTCTTGCACAGCAGCGATTCAGCTGTGTGACTGTATCCAGAGAATATGGGGTTCATTTCACACTAATAACAGCTGAATGCAGCATAAGTCCTAAAGCTAGGGTTTTCCTGTCCCTGGTAATCAGCTGCAGGCTCCTTCTCCAATGATCTCAAGATCCTCAGGCTTCCCCGGGGCTGTTCAAGGACAGAAGAAAGGAATCCTGAACTCACTGATCACTGGTGACGGAGCGCTGTCACCGGTCACAGGACAGTTAAGTTGTATAAACAACAAAGTTCCATCTTGGAAAACAGGTTATATAGTAAAAGTGCTCAGTATTCTCTATGATCCAGTCCCAATATTATTAGTTGTATTAAAGAGTAAGAGAAAGTGACTAAGTTTGTGTTAATGATGTAATAGAAAGGGAAATTTGAATAGCAAAATGCTTGTAAATAGGGGAGACTAAGGTTAAGAAGTAGGTCAAGAGATTAGGTAAGCTTGTGTGAAGAGGTGAGTTTTAAAACAGTGCTTGATAGTTTGGAGAGTAGAGGATAGTCTTAATGGAAGGGGAAGGTTATTCAGGACAGTGGGTGCAGCCCGGAAGAAGTCCTGTAATCGGGAATCAGATCATTTGGGGCCGTATTCACATATCCATTTTTGCAATTATGCGCACGCACGTAGCAAGCCAACCCAACCAATACCCATGACACTCCCCTCTCACGGCCGTGCAATCGTACACTTACGCCTCCATAGTCCACCTTTAACTTTACGTGTGTACTTACGTGCGTATATGTATGCCGTACGTGCGATTCTATGTAACCGCGCCCTCAAAGACTCATTTAAATGCCCCCCCACCCTCTTTCACGTAACTTTTCAGACACGTATTTCAACCCCTCCGTACATATGTCCCCAAGTGCGATTCACATGTACGTGCCTAAAGCACTAACGTGCGTATATTCTACCTAACTTGTGTAAATAAAGTTACTACGGATGCGCAGTTACACCGTACCTAAAAATACGCATGCAACTTCACGTGGAAACGGATCTGTGAATACGGCCCTTGGTGCAGAAGAGAGTTGCAGATCCTTGTACTATATTCATTCATTAACAATAATTTAGAATATACATGAATAAAAATGACGTACCAGGGGTATCAGTATTACTACTGTTAGAACACTAAGCTTTCTTTAAAATAAATTATAATTAAGCATTTTCCATCAGTGAATAATTGAGATAAATGAAACTGCATTTACTTTAAGAGTAGAATATTTTTTTGTTAATGCTTGTAATTTACGTGCATATTTATTACAGCAGATTGTGGATTCATTATTTATTGATGAAGCCGATGTCTAAGAAACTATCTTCTAAACATTTTTTATAGCACAGTACATTTCCCCACATTGGTAATTTCTAAATATATAATTTAAATCAGAAAAGGAAAAATCACCAAGGGACTGACCTTGAGTTTTAATAATTGAAAGACAAGAGGGCTGCAATTATAACAGCAGGTGCAGCTCTTCATACAGTATAAAAACTGATAATGAAAAACTAGATGCCCAGTGAAGGACAGGCAGACAGCAATGAAAAAGAAGCACAAAGAGAAAAGGGGACAAGTAGAGACAGATTCCTGTTCTATACTACTGCATGCTCAATATAGAAATGATAACACTAAACTACATTACATGAGGAGTGAATGAAATGTTGCAAGCGACATAGCATGATACATTCAGGGGTAACCAACAGGTGCAACCTCTATTGGTCCTAGAGGTTAGGGGTGCCCCATTGGAGCTACATTCTAAGTTCTCTAACACATATATTCATAGATACACACAGATTAGGGTCAGAAGACAAGTAACCTACCAGCATGTTTTTGGCTTGTGGGAGGAAACCCACATAGAGACGGGGAGAACACAGATAAGGTATAATCCAGGATCAAACTCATGACCTCGATGCTGTACGACACAAGTACTACTCACTGAGCCACAGTGTATATATGCTGGCCTATTATTACTGCCAGCAAGCATGGACCTGAGCCTCAATTAATAAAACATACGCAAGTCAGCTAAGAATAGGCATTGCACATGTGATGCTACGTTCCGTGCGGCATTCAGCCTCACCCACCGTGCGTACAAGATACACATAGTGGGTGTTCTTAGGCATTTAGGGGCGTATTCAGAGTACCGGACATACAACATATACTTCCGGTGTTTAGCGATTTTTACTACTGCGCATGCGTAGTAATTTTTTTCTTATCTTACGTAGATTGCGTAAATGCGGTCTGAAAAACCGTTAAATCATATAGTAAGGTTTGTTTAGTCCTCAGCTACGATCCTGTGTTCCGCATGCACATAGTTGCATGCTGAGTATATAAGGTAAGGTCCAGGGTGTGGATCCACCATCCATTCTCCTGCGTGCTGTATTTTGGATCACATATTCCGTGCATTTGTTTCCGACGCTACGTACAGAATTTGCTTTTAAGTTCTGGATCAGGCTACTTGTCTTCAGTTTTTTTAGTGGTAAAGACAATGGGGTAGATCCAGAACTACGTTTGCCGTACGTTTATTCGCGTAGCGTATTTTCGTGCGCGTAAATTCGTTACACTCCCCTCGGCACACCCCTTGCACGGACGTATTTTGTTAAGATCAGCTTTCCAAGACGTATTTTGTTAAGATACGCTTTCCAAACCTTACTTAACTTTTTCCAACGTAACCGCAGTCATATGCACACGTACGTATGGGCTAGACGAATTTACGCAGCTAAGCACGCCCATACTGTACACTTTAAATACAACCCCCCGCCTACTTCACGTATTTCACACGTATTTTGTTGCAACGTAAAATTGGCACGCCCACACGTAAGTATTTACGTGACACATATGTAATTGGGCCATATGTTCACAATTACGCTACGTTAATGTGCGTATTTTCTATGGTGCGCATGCGCAGTGCGTACAAAACAGCGATTTTACGTCTCTGCTACGCGTAAATTCGCTCCGAGGCGTTGTTCTGGATCAGGCCCAATGATCATTTTCTGACCTGGTAAAGTTCATTTTTACTAGTATAAAAAATAAGCAATAAAATTACTTCAAGAATAGACGGTTACTAAACAGGTTGCACACCAATAACAGTAAAACCAGTCCATTTACCATAGACAGTGTAAGTGAGGCAAGATAAGATGAAATAGGCCAATAATCAGGAGGAAAGCCACAAACCTGAGCTGTAGAAGTAGCCTGTGGGTGCAGCAGATGAGGCAGAAAGTGAAGTGGTAGAGGGAGTACACAGGGAATGAGGGCCCTGCTCATGTGAGCTCACAGGGGGAAGGCAGAAATGAAGTCCTAAACATTTGATAGGAGGTTATTTCTATGAAATGCTTCTTTAGTTTTGCTCCAGACAAGGGACCTGAGTCAGATTTGCGTTCAGAAGGGGACTTACGCATGTCAGTTGCTTGACAGGTAACATCTGCGCATGTGCGTGGCAGATAATACGTATCGGGAGTTCTTCTTGCTTGCGGAACTGAGTTCTGTACGAGAGGACTTCCGTAAAAGGAGCCAGTCCTTCAGATCCGTATGCCGAAAACCCGCAGGGGAGTGACAGGGGCATGCACTCCCTCACTCCGTGCTTACTTTCACATTTTCTAATTCTTTAGTCATCTGTACTAAAACATTTGTTGTAAAGCTGTGTTTGGGAGAAGAGCAGCTTGTCTGACCCATGTTTACATGGAGCACCAGTGCAAAGCAGTGAAAAGGCGTTACTTCTATCCTGAGCTGCATAAGTGGGAACCCTGTGTTGGCAGTACAGGGAATGAGCACGCATTTCAGGCATGCATACGTATATATAGGCTGTGAGGTGCATTGCTGCAGCCTATACCAGTTACATGGCTTTGTTTTTTTTTGTTTTGTTATTATAAGCAATTAAAAGAGGAATTTTATAAGTAATGCTTAATTATAAAAATATAGGGGCCGATCCAGAGCTGTGCATCAGTCTGTTCTTCAGTCAGCTCAGCCTTAATGAGTACTGTGCCTGCTCATAACAGGAGAGAGCACAGGAGGATGGACGCACAGCTGCACATCCGCCTGTGTCCTCATCCAATTGCACTGAGATAGTGGAACAACTCAATCCACGATATGTAAATGAGGATAGGGGTGTTTTTCTCATTTAAATAGGAGTAGAAGAGCAAGATGCCTGCACTTCCGTGAAACGCTTACCCCATCTGAGAGGGTGAGTGGCAGGCGCAGGTCATTTTTAATGTAAAATTGGTTTAATAAATAAAGATGCAAATATTTTTCCTTTCTAATAAAAAATGTTTTAAATGCCAGCATTGCAGTGGAATACCTCTACTATGCTCTGGCATCAATGTACATGATCTACAAAAAATTAGTCATTAAAAAAACCAAAAAACATTTAAATGTATTGGAAACTGGCAGAGGCTGCAGCTGCCTATACCCATACAGCTCCGAGCTGCGGGGGGAGAGAGGGGGATTCAACACTTTCCTACGTCCTTTCCGCAGTTGTGTGTTTCTGCAGGTCTGTGGTTTTAACTACTATGTATAGTGGCTTTTATAGAAGAATAATCTCCTCCTTCGAGCAGTTACAGAAACAGTGAGATAGTGCAGGGTTTCTTAAGGAAGGTGACAGAAACATGACTGCTAATCTGCCCAGATTGTCACCTAAGTATTGAGTATCACCCCTTTCCACTAGGTCTCAGCACACGGATGCGATCGCAGGCGGAGCGATCACTTTGCGCTCGCTTTTATGTGTGTAAGTCACAACTCACTTTCCAGATACACAAAGAGCCCGATTCAATTAGCCGCGATGACGGGAAATAGCTTGCGGTGGGATTTTCCCCATCATTTAGAGTACCTAAAAATCTGCGATTTTTATGTGCACCTCTATGGGGAATTGATTCAGGCCCTCTGTCTTTATTCCGTAAGATGAAATGTAACACAGTGTGTGGCTAAGGGTGATGCCTTTTTAATGTATTTAAAGTATTTCATCAGATCAGTTTAATTAACCTTTAACTGATTTTAGTTCACCAGATCAATGACCTGTTTTACAACACAAAGAGATTGGATCACATCACCATGGTAATGAGTCGTTTTCTCATACATACTGTAAAAATATAAAGGACACATGAGGCCAATTGACAGTTATCAACTAACTCTATATGTAGCTTCATTTCAAACACTTAGAAAAAAATAGGCGGATTAAAGGCACATAATACATGCTCTATTACATGTAACCTGGAAACAGAGACGATGCATAAACCAATTTAACGTAAATATACAGAATATTAGGAGCATTTATGTGTTTTCTGTAATGTAAGGTATCTTGCAGAGAAAATGGATCTATTATCAGCAGTTAACTGGAAAAGGGTGACTTTCCAATACAAATGTATTATAGATTGATGGCTAAAAAGGTTGCATTTTGTCTCTGTATGCACCTTTAGACATGTATGTAGTTTGCACATGGATGCTTGATGGTTTCTTTACGCCAGGCAATAAATTCAGGGAAGTGGATTATGGATCAGGCGGAATGTGACTGCACAGCAATTTGCAGCATGAGATGGGGTCCACTAATATGTTCAGAGGCATCAGCACCAAACGTTATGGTTCATGGTTGGCTGAGAAATATGTGGTGACAGCTATGAAATACTTTCTTGCATATCTTGTCTCTATTTTAATGAGCTGAGCAATACCTACTACTAAATACCAGGGCTAGAGGTAAAAGACATAATTGTGTGCACCAAGTCATAACTGGTGCCAATCGCAACAATCAGAGCAATATTAGATCTCACCCCCACATCCCATATCCACACCCAGTGTCAAGCCTAAAAACCATATCTAGTACCAGGACAAAAAAGCAGAATTATAACTAGTGGAAAGTATTATATATAGAGTCATATCTGGTATCTGGTCTAATGCACCATTCTTTACTATACTGAGCAGTGACCAACCACCTCAGTTATTAGAGCATCATTTATTAAAGCACCTAATTTGTTACTTAGGGCTGTAACCAGACTTAAGAAGGAGCTTGAAATTAAGGGCCGTATTCAGAGAACCGTTTTTCCGGGTATTTGCGTGCATATTTTTAGGTATGTTTCAACTGCGCATACCTAGTAACTTTATATACGCAAGTTACGTAGATTATATGCACGTAAGTGCCTCATGGACGGACTTGTGAACCGCACTTGAGGACATACGCACGTATCTCTCACAGACGTAGAAATTTACATAAAAGTGGGCGGGGAAGGCATTTAAATGACCCACGGAGGCGCGGTTTTAAAGACAGATATGCACGTAAGTACACCCGGAAAGATACAAGTGGTCAAGGCACTCGTAAGTGGCGGACAGCACATCCGGGAGAGGGGAGTGTCATGGTTCCCTGAGGGGGTGCACATACCTGCGTACTTTAAAAAAATCGCATCTCTGAATCCTAAGAGAGGAAAGTTACTCCTGGACTAAACCATGTTGATTTCAGGGGGAGTCAAGGTAATTGTATTCTTTGCATGCAGGGATGTATCTGTGAATTGCTTACTGCACACTATCACTATCACACTGTCATTTAGACTTGGTCTGGTCCCTGCAATCAACATGGTTTAGCCCAGGAATAACCTTCCTCTCTTAGGACCTGATTCACACTTAAGAATTTTCTTAAAATAAAAACTTAAAGTCACTCCTGGGCAAAACCATGTTGATTGCAGGGGGAATTAATTTAATTGTATTCTTTGCATGCAGGGATACATCTTTGAATAGCTTACTGAAAACAGATACTGACCAGCTTTACTATTACACTGTTATTTAGACTTGGGCTGGGAAATATCACTTCTCAACACTAGTACTGTTTGCAACAGATGAAATATGACTCCCCTGCAATCAACATGGTTTAGCCCAGGTGTGACTTTAAGTTCTTATTTTAAGAAGATTCTTAAGTGTTAATCAGGTCCTTAATTTCAAGATTCTTCTTAAGTCTGGATCCAGTCCTTATTCCCTATCAGCAGAATGGCCATAATAATATGAATGTCAAAGCTCAGTCAAAGCAGCCATTTCATGTCATACAACAGACTCCAGTGAATCATAACATATTCACTGGCAATCACAGATTTATGAAGCTCTCCTATTGTGTAACACTGACATATTTATAGGTATTTTATGTTAAGCTATTTTGTGGTGATGATTATCTTAACCATGTGAGTGAGGCTGTATACTCACAGTCACCTCCAGTGCTCTCCTCAAAGGCAAGGTTATCAAACCCTTGGTCATCGGACCACACAGGCAGAACCGTCGGTGTCATGTTTCTCTCCAGCAGAGCAGACCCAGGTCCTGCTTTATCCACATCTGGAGAACCAGCCGATGGATGGTCGGTCACACCAGGGCCGTTTTCTCCTTCAATCTCTATCTGCAGCTTGCTGGCTCTTCGCTGGTCCAATACCTCTCTCCGATGAGATGCTCCGGGACACCTACAATTAAAATGTTCCCTTTAACAAAGTGCACTGAACGGTTTCATTATACATTGCAGGGTCTGCTTCCACCGGGATTATGTGGGATTAGGAGAGTGTAAAGATCACATACCAAGGTTCTAATGATATAACTGTAATATATAAGCAAACTGCAACATTCATGACACAAGACACAAAGCTTTATTATATTGTATTTTATTTTCAATACTTTATGTAAGCTTGTAATGCAAAGTTATCACAGAAACATAGCAAATAAATGTCATAAAACCTTTCTCCCCAATCCTTTGTTGCTAGGCAAAGACTGAGTGCACACTGCAGCATATTCCAACGATTATCGCGTCCATCACACAATAAGAGTGTTTGATACGGTAATATATTAGAGTGCACGCTCCATCAATCCTGTGTTACTGTTCCAAAGTATATCACAGCTTTTCATTTGATTTTCTAACCTTTCTAATTTTATTGATCAACGATGGAACAATGTCTGAAGAACAGATGGTAAAGAGAGAGGTCTGGATTCACAGTTACGTAGTTTTCATCTTACGTACGTTGTTTTATGAGTTGAGCTACTACCCATACGTAGTAGCTTATTTACGCTATCTATGTACCATTTCTGTATGTAGATTGCGTAAACGCGGTCTTTAGAGCGCGCTTACGCAATATACGTACCGAAATGGTACCTAGATAGTGTAAATAAGCTACTACGTATGTGTAGTAGCTCAATTCTCAAAATAACGTACGTAAGACAAAAACTACGTAACTGTGAATCCAGACCAGAGAGAGAAGAAAATAAGAGATTTGCTGTAAATTGTGTCAGTGTGTATGCATGAATCAGGTCATCTGTCAGTGTGTATGCACGAATCAGGTCATCTGTCAGTGTGTATGCACGAATCAGGTCATCTGTCAGTGTGTATGCACGAATCAGGTCATCTGTCAGTGTGTATGCACGAATCAGGTCATCTGTCAGTGTGTATGCACGAATCAGGTCATCTGTCAGTGTGTATGCACGAATCAGGTCATCTGTCAGTGTGTATGCACGAATCAGGTCATCTGTCAGTGTGTATGCACGAATCAGGTCATCTGTCAGTGTGTATGCACGAATCAGGTCATCTGTCAGTGTGTATGCACGAATCAGGTCATCTGTCAGTGTGTATGCACGAATCAGGTCATCTGTCAGTGTGTATGCACGAATCAGGTCATCTGTCAGTGTGTATGCACGAATCAGGTCATCTGTCAGTGTGTATGCACGAATCAGGTCATCTGTCAGTGTGTATGCACGAATCAGGTCATCTGTCAGTGTGTATGCACGAATCAGGTCATCTGTCAGTGTGTATGCACGAATCAGGTCATCTGTCAGTGTGTATGCACGAATCAGGTCATCTGTCAGTGTGTATGCACGAATCAGGTCATCTGTCAGTGTGTATGCACGAATCAGGTCATCTGTCAGTGTGTATGCACGAATCAGGTCATCTGTCAGTGTGTATGCACGAATCAGGTCATCTGTCAGTGTGTATGCACGAATCAGGTCATCTGTCAGTGTGTATGCACGAATCAGGTCATCTGTCAGTGTGTATGCACGAATCAGGTCATCTGTCAGTGTGTATGCACGAATCAGGTCATCTGTCAGTGTGTATGCACGAATCAGGTCATCTGTCAGTGTGTATGCACGAATCAGGTCATCTGTCAGTGTGTATGCACGAATCAGGTCATCTGTCAGTGTGTATGCACGAATCAGGTCATCTGTCAGTGTGTATGCACGAATCAGGTCATCTGTCAGTGTGTATGCACGAATCAGGTCATCTGTCAGTGTGTATGCACGAATCAGGTCATCTGTCAGTGTGTATGCACGAATCAGGTCATCTGTCAGTGTGTATGCACGAATCAGGTCATCTGTCAGTGTGTATGCACGAATCAGGTCATCTGTCAGTGTGTATGCACGAATCAGGTCATCTGTCAGTGTGTATGCACGAATCAGGTCATCTGTCAGTGTGTATGCACGAATCAGGTCATCTGTCAGTGTGTATGCACGAATCAGGTCATCTGTCAGTGTGTATGCACGAATCAGGTCATCTGTCAGTGTGTATGCACGAATCAGGTCATCTGTCAGTGTGTATGCACGAATCAGGTCATCTGTCAGTGTGTATGCACGAATCAGGTCATCTGTCAGTGTGTATGCACGAATCAGGTCATCTGTCAGTGTGTATGCACGAATCAGGTCATCTGTCAGTGTGTATGCACGAATCAGGTCATCTGTCAGTGTGTATGCACGAATCAGGTCATCTGTCAGTGTGTATGCACGAATCAGGTCATCTGTCAGTGTGTATGCACGAATCAGGTCATCTGTCAGTGTGTATGCACGAATCAGGTCATCTGTCAGTGTGTATGCACGAATCAGGTCATCTGTCAGTGTGTATGCACGAATCAGGTCATCTGTCAGTGTGTATGCACGAATCAGGTCATCTGTCAGTGTGTATGCACGAATCAGGTCATCTGTCAGTGTGTATGCACGAATCAGGTCATCTGTCAGTGTGTATGCACGAATCAGGTCATCTGTCAGTGTGTATGCACGAATCAGGTCATCTGTCAGTGTGTATGCACGAATCAGGTCATCTGTCAGTGTGTATGCACGAATCAGGTCATCTGTCAGTGTGTATGCACGAATCAGGTCATCTGTCAGTGTGTATGCACGAATCAGGTCATCTGTCAGTGTGTATGCACGAATCAGGTCATCTGTCAGTGTGTATGCACGAATCAGGTCATCTGTCAGTGTGTATGCACGAATCAGGTCATCTGTCAGTGTGTATGCACGAATCAGGTCATCTGTCAGTGTGTATGCACGAATCAGGTCATCTGTCAGTGTGTATGCACGAATCAGGTCATCTGTCAGTGTGTATGCACGAATCAGGTCATCTGTCAGTGTGTATGCACGAATCAGGTCATCTGTCAGTGTGTATGCACGAATCAGGTCATCTGTCAGTGTGTATGCACGAATCAGGTCATCTGTCAGTGTGTATGCACGAATCAGGTCATCTGTCAGTGTGTATGCACGAATCAGGTCATCTGTCAGTGTGTATGCACGAATCAGGTCATCTGTCAGTGTGTATGCACGAATCAGGTCATCTGTCAGTGTGTATGCACGAATCAGGTCATCTGTCAGTGTGTATGCACGAATCAGGTCATCTGTCAGTGTGTATGCACGAATCAGGTCATCTGTCAGTGTGTATGCACGAATCAGGTCATCTGTCAGTGTGTATGCACGAATCAGGTCATCTGTCAGTGTGTATGCACGAATCAGGTCATCTGTCAGTGTGTATGCACGAATCAGGTCATCTGTCAGTGTGTATGCACGAATCAGGTCATCTGTCAGTGTGTATGCACGAATCAGGTCATCTGTCAGTGTGTATGCACGAATCAGGTCATCTGTCAGTGTGTATGCACGAATCAGGTCATCTGTCAGTGTGTATGCACGAATCAGGTCATCTGTCAGTGTGTATGCACGAATCAGGTCATCTGTCAGTGTGTATGCACGAATCAGGTCATCTGTCAGTGTGTATGCACGAATCAGGTCATCTGTCAGTGTGTATGCACGAATCAGGTCATCTGTCAGTGTGTATGCACGAATCAGGTCATCTGTCAGTGTGTATGCACGAATCAGGTCATCTGTCAGTGTGTATGCACGAATCAGGTCATCTGTCAGTGTGTATGCACGAATCAGGTCATCTGTCAGTGTGTATGCACGAATCAGGTCATCTGTCAGTGTGTATGCACGAATCAGGTCATCTGTCAGTGTGTATGCACGAATCAGGTCATCTGTCAGTGTGTATGCACGAATCAGGTCATCTGTCAGTGTGTATGCACGAATCAGGTCATCTGTCAGTGTGTATGCACGAATCAGGTCATCTGTCAGTGTGTATGCACGAATCAGGTCATCTGTCAGTGTGTATGCACGAATCAGGTCATCTGTCAGTGTGTATGCACGAATCAGGTCATCTGTCAGTGTGTATGCACGAATCAGGTCATCTGTCAGTGTGTATGCACGAATCAGGTCATCTGTCAGTGTGTATGCACGAATCAGGTCATCTGTCAGTGTGTATGCACGAATCAGGTCATCTGTCAGTGTGTATGCACGAATCAGGTCATCTGTCAGTGTGTATGCACGAATCAGGTCATCTGTCAGTGTGTATGCACGAATCAGGTCATCTGTCAGTGTGTATGCACGAATCAGGTCATCTGTCAGTGTGTATGCACGAATCAGGTCATCTGTCAGTGTGTATGCACGAATCAGGTCATCTGTCAGTGTGTATGCACGAATCAGGTCATCTGTCAGTGTGTATGCACGAATCAGGTCATCTGTCAGTGTGTATGCACGAATCAGGTCATCTGTCAGTGTGTATGCACGAATCAGGTCATCTGTCAGTGTGTATGCACGAATCAGGTCATCTGTCAGTGTGTATGCACGAATCAGGTCATCTGTCAGTGTGTATGCACGAATCAGGTCATCTGTCAGTGTGTATGCACGAATCAGGTCATCTGTCAGTGTGTATGCACGAATCAGGTCATCTGTCAGTGTGTATGCACGAATCAGGTCATCTGTCAGTGTGTATGCACGAATCAGGTCATCTGTCAGAAGCAAATCCCAATGAAGTGCACTCCACAAACGTCCTGAATATACGTGCAGTGGTGCTCAAACAGGAGAACATCCAAATATATAGCAATATAAATGTCTTTTTGTGGGTCAGTGAATGCCGGACATTTATATTACTATATATATATTTATACACACACACACACACACACACTGAATACATAGGAACTGATCCACAGTTAAGAAGGGAGATAAGAACGAATGGGTTCACATTTATACGCATGGCAACTCCCTTGACACACCTTCGTTTTTATTGTTCTTAACTGACTTAAGCATGCCATAGGCAGCCTTATCTTCCCGTGCGTATGTATCTACTTAAGTTGCTAAAGAACAAATGCACTTAGCAAACCGCACCCTGTCTGCTACATTTACATGCTTCCCCCCACCCACTTTTCTTATCCTGGGACCGGATTCACAGATACGTGTGTAATAAGTACGCACGTACATAGCACAGGAACACCCATGACGCTCCCCTTGCACGGAAGGATTTTTGGTGACTTACACTTTCATAGGGCAACCTTAACTCTACAGGTGTGCTTAGGTACGTGCGTACATTACTAACCGCGCCCTCAAAAGGCCATTTACACGCCCCCCACCCACTTTCACGTAACTTTGCACGTATGGAAGACAACCACGCCCCTCCGTACGTATGTCACTAAGTACGATTTTGAAATCCGTGCCTAATGGACTTCCGTGCCTAAATCCTATGTAACTTGTGTAAATAAAGTTACTACGCATGTTCAGTTACTCCGATCCTAAAAATCCGCACACAAAAATAGCAAAATCGTATCTGTGAATCCGGTCCTTCCTTCTTAACTTGGCCTGGCCCACCACTTCTTACTATCTCATTACGAACGGCTTTGTAAAGCGCTTAAGGGATCACCAATCCTAAAACCTACGTAGATTGCGTGAACAAAGATACGACGCATGTGCAGTTTATCCATTCTTAAAAAATACGCACAGAAATAGCAGCAGCTTCTTAACTGTGAAATAGGTCCATACTTATTACAGGAGCATATACATACCTTCCAGTCAAAAAAAACATAATAAATAAATGAATAATTAATGAAACAATGTTTGGGGGGAAAGGCACCATGAATGCATTAGCCCAAGACGGCTGAGACCTTTATTCGGGTCATGGTCAGAACTAAAATGAACTAGTTTTCTTTGGATGTTGCCGTAGGCATTTACAGAGAGCCCTTATTATAATCTTCCGTGTTTCCTATTAGTGGCCTGTATCTACTCTTTTTACAATACTGTGTTTAATCCCATTCCATTTCTACAGTAATAAGTGGCTTAGCTATTGATTCAGAGTGGTCAAATAGAACCATCTCGTCCAACCAATGAAGTGAGAGTATTTGTGGCTCCATTTGAAAGCAGCGACTCACATTCCTTGACCAACATAGTGGTCATTAGCCTCATTTTTGTCTTCTCAATGGTCTCAATCATAATAACATGCTGCCAATTAGGCTGGTAATATGGCCCTTATTTCTGGCACAGTAAAGTGATTAAGCAAAGCTGATATAAACTGGTACATTGTGCTTCGTTATGTAACCTGACTTATTTACTTGTGTTTGATGGATTAGGGAATTTACTCCAATGGCTACAGAACAATGAGGGCAGCATTCCAGCGTTATTACCATATTTCCCCATGTATAACATGCTCCCTTGTATAAGACGCACCCTGTTTTTGGAGCCTAAATTAAAAAATATATATATTTTTTATGGATTTTTTAAATATTATTTTTAACCTTACTTAAAAATCGGGTGCATCTTATACAGGGGATGCAACATGGAACTTACCTTTGTTGTCCCTCCGCCGGTCTCTCCGGCGGTGTCAGGCTCTCTCCCTCGCAGCTGTGACTCCGGCTGTCTCCCCCGCGGTGCGCGCTGCACAATGACGTTGAGGTGAACTTAGGTCATGCAACGTCTTTGTGCAGTGCGTGACGCGAGGGAGAGAGCCAGAGGCACAGCTGCTGGGGACAGAGCCTGACACCGCCGGAGGGACAGCAAAGGTAAGTTCAATGTTGCATCCCCTTGTATAAGACGCACCCGATTTTTAGACCCATTTTTTGTCTAAAAAAAAGGTGCATCTTATACATGGGGCAATACGGTATATTCAAAGCCTCAGCTCTCACTATATAGGATGAGCTCTGTATATAGGATACACATCCCTTGTTCATCAAGATATTTGTGTTTCTGTGACTTACAGATTTATGAAACATATCAGGAGTAACAGCAGATGGAAGTGATGACAGGTGCAGGTGACGCACAGAGAAGAGTGTATTCACATAACTGCAACTCAATAAGATATTAA
>WWET01000028.1:0-12101 GCA_011038615.1 Limnodynastes dumerilii
ATGCTTAATTGAGGATCATATAGAAGGACTTAATCAAAGTAATAGCATATCCCCCCTCCCCCTATGCATACATGCCATTAGAAAGGTTTCAAGCACGGAAAAGGGATTGGGCGACACAAGAACACTACAATAGAGGGTTTATAAGGAAATATGGCTGCATTTTCTATGCTATTTGCATTATTTTGGTTCATTTTTTGTATCTTTCTATTGAACAATGTCCGAATTAGCACTGAACTAGCACCTTTGCTGCGTAATTAGCTAAAGAATACAATATACATTTTATTATTATTAATAATAAAGAATTGCAAAGTTCCATTGTTCACACAGTTCACAGAAAAACACCATATTGCATGCAAAGCTATATACAAACAATTGTGTAAACCAAGCAAGAGACCTATAATAATAAAGGCAACTGTGTACCGGTGGGAGTCCCTGCCACGATGGCTGTCTATCCGAAGTAGAGACAGACGAAAGTTCTTTTTCGGCTGTCTCTATTTCAAATAGCAGCCATTTTAGATTTTTTTTTCTGAATGGGTGAGTATGCCGATTGGTATACCCATTTATATTCGGAAGCGCCACCAGACCAGCTGCAGGAGAGGTGAATTACCACTCCGGGGACTTTTTGTTTTAAGGTGAGGGTTAGGGTTAGGGCTGTGGAAGGGGCAGATAAGGGTTAGGATCAGGCTGCTTGAAGGGAGGGATAGGGTTAGGCTGCAGGGGAGGGAAGGTTAGGGTCAGGCTGCAGGGAAGGGAGGGTTAGGGTCAGGCTGCAGGGGAGGGAGGGTTAGGGTCAGGCTGCAGGGAAGGGAGGGTTAAGGTCAGGCTGCAGGGAAGGGAGGGATAGGATTCGGCTACAGGGAAGGGAGGGTTATTGTAAGCATTAGGAAAAGGGTTGGGGATACTTACCATTCGGAACACCATATTCGGTGCTCCGGGGATCGACTGCTTTGACTCTTTGAGACAAAAGCAATCAATTTCCCAGCCAGTTCAGAACTGGCTGGGCGAGAACAGCCCTATCTTCTTCACGATGGGGACCAACATCACTGTTTACTTGAGAAGATTTGCAAAATAAAATTAACTTGAAAAACTCCAAAAAGATAATAGTGTCCCAACAGGGACTAAGAAATATGAGTCTCCAGTGGATTTCGGCATTATACATTTCTTAACCTAATCTGAAAAAAAAATTGAGCATAGATATACCGACACGAGTGAGTCAAATGCATTTGCCTAGACTACATTTTACATAATGCATTATTGCCTTACCGCAGCCTCCCCGGCACTGGCTTGAGTATTTTTTATCTGCCGATTCTGATAAAATTCCAACTGTTTCTCTGCTAACTCAACCCGTTGAAGGAGGTTCTCGATAAACTGCTGAAGTCTTCTCTTACCCCGAAATTCTTTTTCAGCAGCCGCTTCCAGGAAGTGATTAATAGAAACCACTTCTCTGTAAGGAAAAACATATTATACAAGGGTGAGGGAAAACACATTGCTTTATTGTCCCTGCACACACCAAATCATTCAGGCACTGGTCAGTGATAGCGCTGTTTATCTAACCCATGATCAGTCCTGTACTTTAAATTAATAATAAAGAAACTACCATCTAAACAATACTTAATTTACACAGACTAGAATATGCGCGGTGTTATAACTGTTTTCTGATCACAATTGGCCTCATATGTTAAGATCACAACAAAAATGGAGCATATTTATACCTTAACAAAGCTGTTTTACTGCAGAGGAGGCAATTTTTATTTTTTTAGATCAGACTGACAGCATGTTATTATATTATTTGATGTATGTCTGAAAGATTGTACAAAATGGGTCACATAAAATGCCTAAGACAAGATCTGTTGCTGCATTTGTTTCCGAAATGGGATTCGACCTGAAATGCCTTTGACTTAGGGTTAGGGTAAGGAAGTAGGGAAGCATTACCTTTCAGAGAGCACCATGTTCGGTGCTCCGGGGATCGATTACTATGCCTCTTTGAGGCACGAGCAATCGATTTCCCAGCCAGTTCTGAACTGGCTGGGAGCGAGCGGCCCTTTCAAAATAGGGCCGTTCGCTACGGGGACCTACACCCCTTTGACGCACCCCTGAAAATGTAAGCTGCACCCCTTTTTATCTTACACTGCTAAATTGGTTCCTGTCAGATAACTACAAACACGTTGCCTTGTGGGTCTTAGCCAGAGTTTGGGAGCACACTGAACAACTGGTAGATATGTAGCCATGATGTACTGCAGGGAAAGGCTCATTTAAACTGTGAAAACAGAATAAGAGTTGAGCAGAGGCAAACACAGGATTTTGAAAGAGGGGTTTCCAATGCTTGTATTACATGTGGGATATATTAAAGGCCTGGACATAACACACTATATTAACTACATGTGGTGATACATTAGGTGTCTAGTTATGGCATATACTATAATATATTGGGTATATATTAGGCTTTGGGATTTGCACACTTTATACAGTATATAGTATGCCATTCCCAGACCCATAATATATTCCATTATATTATAGTATGTGTCATTCCCAGACCCATAATATATCCTATTATATTAAAGTATATGCCATTCCCAGACCCATAATATATCCCATTATATTATATGCCATTACCAGACCCATAATATATCCCATTATATTATAGCATGTGCTATTCCCAGACCCATAATATATCCCATTATATTATAGCATGTGCTATTCCCAGACCCATAATATATCCCATTATATTATAGTATATGCCATTCCCAGACTCATAATATATCCCATTATATTATAGAATGTGCTATTCCCAGACCCATAATATATCCCATTATATTATAGCATGTGCTATTCCCAGACCCATAATATATCCCATTATATTATAGCATGTGCTATTCCCAGACCCATAATATATCCCATTATATTATAGCATGTGCTATTCCCAGACCCATAATATATAGTTTATAGTATATTTCCAGATCTGTGGTGGGATTCCTCCTGCCTATCCACAAAGCCACGCCCCTTTTAAATGTAACAAACGTGTAAAGCTACACACCTTTACAGGCACCGCAAAGCCATGCCCCTTTTAAATGTAACAAACCTGTGAAGCCACACCCCTTTACCGGCACTGCAAAGCCATGTCCCTTTTGGGGTTTCCAGGGGTTTTTTTTTTAATACATTTTCTTTCCTCTTTTTATATTCATTGTGGGGGGGTTTCTGGGTCACTGGGCCATCACTGTTGCAGTGTGTGAGTTCTATAAGCAAAAGCAAAATATTTCCCCTGCATGCAAACATATGTAAATTCATTTTCCCCCTCACACTGCAATATGGTCATGTTCAGGTCTACACTTGCACACATTTTGCCCTTACTCCCTAAACCCCTATGTATTTATCCAAACATAGAACAGTGCACGTGATGATGCCTGATTCCAACCCGAACGCAACTCAAATTTTAAAGGCATGACGTGAGGAAAGAGGAGAAGGCATGAGGTCAATGTACAGTATGGCCATGGAGCATTGTGTAGGAGTAAAAGATTTTATATATACAGTAATAAAATAACTTTTTCATGTATAATTTTGTATTATTTTAGAGCATCCGCATTGAGTTTGAAGTGCTCACACTATTCATAAGCTATGTTTCCAGTACACAATACAGTGTACTACTCTGCTCTTGCGCAATGATCACATAGCTGCATTAAGCTTGCCTGTTTAGCGCCAGTACTCTATATGCCAGGGGTGGCCAAGCTCGGGCCTCGTGAGATACTAACGGTCCATGTCTTCCAGGTCTCCTTGTTGGAGCACAGGTGTGTTCATTACTGACTGATACATTTAAAAAAAAATCTACTAGTGGTAATCTGGTACTGATTATCTCACCTCTGACTATCTGAGGAGACCTGGAAAATATGAACCGTTGGTAGCTCACGAGGCCCGAGCTTAGCAACCCCTGCTATATGACATGCTGGCATTGCCATCCAGAGGTACTGATGGGAGTACCATGTTGGAAGTTGGAAGGAACTGTTACACGCTGCATATGGCAGCAGTGTGTAATCATGTCTCTGTACTTTAGCTGGGTACTTCGGTCCTGATTTCAGTGTCAAACGCAGGATTTTGAAAGGGGGGTTTCCAATGTGTGTAATACATGTGGGGTATATTATCATAGCTGCAAACCTTTTGGAGCCTGAAAACACAGCAAATTAGCTTCGCCGTGTCCTGCCCAAGCTCTGCTCCTGACCCGCCAACACTGTCTTACTGCACGAGGCAAAAATTACCCCGTGTCTGTGTGCGTGTGTGTGTGTTTGTTAGGGAATTAGACTGTAATGTGGCAGAGGTTGATGTATGTAAAATTGTAAAGAGCTACTTAATATGATGCACTGTTAAAAAATAAAACATATGTAAAATGACAATACTGATAATATGGTCATACTATCTGACTGCCTAGACATGTAAGACATCCATTAATGTTCTCTGTGAAAGCAGGACGTTTATAATGTAGATTTGAAAATAAGAATAAATTCTACATTAAGGAAATTTCAAGCACTTACTTAAGTCTGGATCCAGCCCAAGGGCCATAAATGAGGCACTGTCCACCTAAAATAAGCTCCATCCCCAATGAGTTATTTGACTACAGACATTTACCCCAATATTCCACTTACCTAATATAATGGGATACAGGTACAAATACTTTTCACTACTGTGTTTTATCTAGATTCCCATTACTTGACAAACTGTAATAGTATTGCATAGGATACTATCCTGTATTTAAGTTATTCCTCCATATCTGGTGGATTACCATAGTAATTGATGTATTGTAAAATATTTTTGGAACCAATATGCACTCGTCATGGCCATACATTTTGTTATAGCCATACTTTTTTTTCAAGTGGTCTCAACATACCCCCCCAAAAAAGTGTATACAGTGGCCATGCAGTTGTGATGTTGACGCTGTGAAAAAAGCATGCCATTAGATGGAGCCTATGGGCCAGATCCTGAGCTACGGACAATAGTGTTTTTACGATAGCCGCTGATGTAAAATCGGCAATTTGTATGTACTGCACATGCACGCGGCAGATGTTACGCTACATGACTCTGATCATACGTAACTTCAGCGTAAATACAAAGGAAAGGGCGTGTCTTCCATACGACACCTGGAAATACGCTTTTAAGGCGGAGGGAGGCATTTAAATCGTACAGTATGGGCCGGGTTAGGCCGTTACGTACGTCCATGCATTACAGACGTCAGTACTTACGCTTAGAATAATTAAGGTAGGGTTTGGCAAATGTAAATCGAGTAAAGTACGTACGAGCGAGGAGAGTGTCTAGGGGACTGCATAGTACTTACGATAGCGTAAATACGCAACGCCAACAAACCTTAGGTCTGAACAACTTAGGTCTGGATCTACCTCTATGTTGGGAAGTGACAGTAGTATTTGAATGTGCCTCATAATAACTGTCTCATTTCATCCTATGTAACATATCTGAGGTAATATGTGATATACCACAGCATTAACACAAAATGGAAAATTCAAACAACCTTAACTAGGCTGATCCAGAGCTGCACTTACTCCTTTTTTTTTAGGTGCAAGTTGTACAAAGTGTCTGAGTTGTACACATGCCCCTCTTTTCCCCTGACTCCCAATCTCTGGATCAGCGCCATTATATGCTGCATCTGTGGAGACCATTTTTAATTTAAACAGAGAATATTGCACAATGGTGGTAAGAACAGCGATGTCCGTGTTACATACAGAGCCTGACAAACCTGAATAACCCCCTAAAATCAACCCTATGGGCCAGATTTACTAAGGTGTGGGGAAAGGAAAAGTGGAGATTTTGTGAATAGCAGCCAATTAGATTCTAGTTGACATTCTCATGTATGCAATAGGAAAGTGAAAGCTAGAATCTGATTGGTTGCTATGGGCAACATCTCCATTTTTCCTTTTCCGCAGCTTAGAAAATCTAGCCCTATATGTCAGATATTTGATAGATAATTCAACCATGAAATACATTACCTACCAAAGGAAGTTGGAAGGAACTGTTACATGCTGCATATGGCAGCAGTGTGTAATCATGTCTCTGTACTTTAGCTGGGTACTTCGGTCCTGATTTCAGTGTCAAACGCTAATTAGCTGCCACCTGTTACATTCTCTGCTGGTCATAGCTTCTAGTTTCTGTTTGCTTCAGCGTCATGCTTTCTAGCCCATAGCTTTCAGTTTACCTTCTAGCTTTCTGCTCTAGTGTCTCAGTCTGTCCTGCCTGCTGTTTGTGATCCCTGTGTTTGCCTTTCATTTGTTTGCCTTTTATGTATTTTCCTTCCAAGTCTCCTTCTGTGTCTTCTCTATTGTCCAGCCTGCCTCCTGTCCTCTTGCCTGGTTGTGAGTGAGAGTAAGTGTTTTCCTGTTAGTTGGTTCTCAGTCTGTCTGTCTGCTACTTACCTCTGGCACATAGTGCCTTGCCTCAGTATACCTTTACTCTGCACTATACTTACCTAAGCTGTACCTGCCTCCGGCACATAGTGCCTTGCCTCAGAATACCTTTACCCTGTACTAAATCTATCACAGCGTTTTACCTACCCGTGTAGTACTTACCTCTGACACATAGTGCACGGGCGGAATGACACTTTCTCTTGGTACATAGTACCACAGTAGCTTCACTTACCTACGGCACACTGTGCCTCTGCATTGCTTGTTTACCCTACTGTACTTACCAGTACTTCCTGTACCAGTCCTGTATATGTTTAAAGCCTTATTCTTTCTCGTTATAGTAGTTTCTCCTTTTATTTGGTCTGATTGCTCTGAGTGGTTGTGTTCCTTACCTGTCTGCACTAAGGGTGTGTTCTTTCCCATCTCCACACATGGTACTCCAAGGGTCACGACCTACTACTTGGGGCGCAGCCAAGCCCAACCCCACCACCAGGGGCAATGGTGAACACCACCGGAAGGTAGACCTTGCATCCTGGTGCTACTGTGCGTCACACCCTAACGTGTCTCTCAGCCTTGTCTGTCTGTATTTTACCTACAATCTGTACCTGCAAAAAATCTCTTATCATTCGCATTAACTTCTGCATTTCCTTGTACCTAGCTGCAGGTATTCATAACAGGAACCCTTTAAATTAGGGTTTTTATAGGAAACATCTCTTATACTATTTCCTATGCTCATTGCTAAAAGCTGTACAACACAAAAAGCATGCCCTGTAGCCAGAACATGCTTTCATGTGATTTACAATAATACAAAAACCTCTGTGAATTATACCCCAAAAAAATCTAATACTGATATTTAGCATAGATGCCGACTTTTACTTTTTATCTCAGAGAAAAAAAAGAAATTCTGGCATGGGGGCGGACTTAATGATATGATTTTATGCAAATTGTGTCCTAAAGCCCCACCCCTATCTGTCAAAGCTACACTTTATACTTTTACTAGGAATGGAGCGAAGCTTAGGAGACTTCTGAGGAGAATCTGAGATATTATTTTTCTACACTGAATCTCCAACAGGAGAGATGGGGGCAGCACAGTGATTCAGTAAGTAGCACTTGGGCCTCACAGTGCTAAGGCCTTGGTTGTATGTTTTCCCTGTGTCTGTGTGGGTATACTCCGGGTGCTCCGGTTTCCTCCTACATGCCAAAAAACATGCCGGTAGGTTAATTGGCTGCTGATTGAATTAACCCTAGTGTGTGTATGTGTGTTAGGGACCTTAGTATGTAGCTCCATTGCGGAAGGGACTGAACGTCTAATGTTCTCTGTAAAGCGATGCGGTCAATTTTTGGCAATATATAAATAGGCGTTAAAAATAATACTAAAAAGTTAGAATTTTACAGTCTAGTCATGCGACACACATCGGCCCGTATTCAGAGTGTTTAGCGATTTTTTACTACTGCGCATGCGTAGTCGTTTTTTACCGTAACCTACGTATCTTTTTGTTACGTAGATTACGTAAATGCGGTCTTTCAGAAAAATCGCTAAACACCGGACGTATATGTTATATGTCCGGTACACTGAATATGGGCCATCATCCTATCCAAATTAAATGCCTCACCCTGCCTCCAAAGCATAATTACGGGTGTTTTATGAATGTCACGCCCCTTCGTTCATAGTTACGCTCTTGATACGATGCTTTACGTCACCGGCTAGCGTAAATACGCTAGCGTACGTAGCTCAGGATCTACTCCCAGGGAACTAATCTAAGCTCTTATAAGGTGAAAACTTAAATGAAACAAAGCCTAGGGAAAGTACTGCTATTAATTCAAACAGGGACAGTCAAACATTACAATAGTACTAGTCTAAAACCCATCATAAAGATGGGAAAAATACTGCCCATTTATTTCTCCCATCCCCCCCAGTATCCTCATGTCTCCAGTATCCCCCACCATGTGTCTCCAGCCCGGAGGCGGGATCCTTAGGATCCTTAGATGTGGCAATAATTACTTCAATGCGGGCAGGAGGAAAGGGTGGCGGGTCCCCATACTGGAAGCTTTCTGCCGCCGCTAAAGGTAAGTAAAAGGGACTCACAGGGGGTGGGTAGAATGTGTGTGGTTTTTTTTAACCTTTTTTTCTGCCCCTCACCGTTGGGCATGCGCAGTAGCGTCCCATGTGGATAAAGGTGAGGAGCAGAATGGCTTTTATATAGATAGATGCATGATATATGGATTAACAAAACATGGGTATTTAAATGTTTAATGCAGAAAAGCCAATAAGATTCACAAAATCAACTATGGTTGTTCTAAAATCTCTCTTCAGCAGTTTTTTTTTTTTTTATAACGGCAACTAACCTTTTTCCCATTGCTTAATGGCAAGGTTTAATCTGGGATTAGACACTAAGGAGGTGGTTGGGATGTGTATAAAAAGATTATCCTATACATAGTTTTAAGATTAAGTGCTAAGCAATATATATAGTATGTTATTTCACATGCAGTGAAAAAAATCCCTATGCATTCTGAGTCTGTTGAAGATCATAGAAAGTGACGGCATAAAAGAGACACATGGCCCATCCAGCCTGCCTAGTTGTTTATTTAAAACTATACTGACCCTAGATCAATTTTCTAAGAGAAATCCCACACTAATCTATAAGCATTGATAGGGAAAATGAATCATACAGCTTAAGCTGGCCACACACTAGAGCAATTATTGGTCCGATCATGCAATTATCGGTAGATCGGACCAATAACTGCTGTAGTGTGTGGTGCGGATGGATTTTAAAAACTCTGACAATACAATTCTCAAACGCTTGTGTCTGATTGTCTTATTATTTGTGACTGGTGACTGGACCCATGCCAGCAGTATTTTTTAATGCACGGAGTTGTTTTGGGGGCTGCCACAGCAACATGCCAAACACTACAATTATTGTTCACAGCAGCAAGTAGAGATTGGCACAGATATCGGGACCTTTCCCCAGGATGAAATTGTCCGGTTTATTGGATACTTCCTGCTGTGAACAAAAATCTGTCTAGTGTGTGGCCAGCTTTATTCCCCTGGGTAGAAAATGATGGGTGACCAATTAATTTGTAGGCAGATTGAATGGATGTTAACTAGAGGGCATTGGGTAACAGCGCTTCAAATACCACTGGAAAGTGACCATGTGCCCATGGATGGTGATGTAGACGTTCCCCTATTCTGATGTAGACAAATCCTGCTCCCACAGTTTCTGCACTAGAAATGTAAAGTGGTAAGCAAAGGTGTAGTGTGGAATAATGGCGCTCAAAGCAGGTGATTGTTACAGCAAACCCAAACCCAACTACATTACATACCTCCATTCTTGTCAGAGCCATCTTAACAACACTGTAGGCAAAGCAATGCACAGGGTCCCTACCTATCCATTCATGGAAACAAACATGTAACTTAAACTTTCAACCACTATAAGCCTTTAAATACACAAACATTACAACATACAAATTATACTTCATCACACTGGGCCATATCCACAGAAGAGGGAACTGAACGCCCGTGTCCCCCTCTCTCATGCGGATATGTCCAGATACGCGTGCATAAACCTACTTTAGGTTCTTTGTACAGATCTGTGTCCATTCACAAGCAGATACCTAAAGAGTGCCTAAAGCTGTCCACACTGCCTCATTAGCATGAATATCTCCACATCACCTGCAGGGTTTAGGCATTTGGAGGCCAAGTCAAGCCCTGTCATCCTCATGGAATGAAAGGAGTTCCATACGCAAGGAGATCACCTATTGAGCATCTGGCGTGAGCATGCCCAGTTATAACGTTAAGGGAGACTTAACAGCAATCCAGCTTTCTGCCTAAATGTTATGTGTCCAGCCAGCCTTCTGCCTCCTCCTTATGTGTCCAGCCAGCCTTCTACCTCCTCCTTATGTGTCCAGCCAGCCTTCTGCCTCCTCCTTATGTGTCCAGCCAGCTTTCTGCCTCCTCATGTGTCCAGCCAGCCTTCTGCCTTCTCATGTGTCCAGCCAGCCTTCTGCCTCCCTCTTATGTGTCCAGCCAGCTTTCTACCTCCCTCTTATGTGTCCAGCCAGCCTTCTGCCTCCTTCTTATGTGTCCAGCCAGCCTTCTGCCTCCTCCTTATGTATCCAGCCAGCCTTCTTACTCCCTCTTATGTGTTCAGCCAGTTTTCTACATCCCTCTTATGTGTCCAGACAGCCTTCTGCCTCCTCATGTGTCCAGCCAGCCTTTTGCCTCCTACTTATGTGTCCAGCCAGCCTTCTGCCTCCTCATGTGTCCAGGCATCCTTCTGCCTCCTACTTATGTGTCCAGACAGCCTTCTGCATCCCTCTTATGTGTCCAGCCAGCCTTCTGCCTCCTCCTTATGTGTCCAACCAGCCTTCTGCCCCCTACCTTTGTGTGTCTAAACAACCTTTTGATCCCTCTATATATGTGTCCTGGCACACCATGCAACTGTGTTGCTTTGTAAGGGTCCAAGTCTCCACTTTGATCTCCAGCATGATGCATATACTAGTACATGGTGCCAGAGATCTAAGTGGAGCCTTCGATCCTGGGGCGGAGTCAATGGATCATGGGGGTGGAGCTATGGTTCCCCGGAGCACCAGCTCCATTGGTTCCACCTTTGCTATTTCCCTGGTGGTAAGCAGATCCTTTTCAGACTGTTTTGTAGAGCAGGTTTTTCAGGTCTGTCATTGGGGACAAATCTTTTGTTTAAAAAATAAATAAATTCCTATATGTGATGCTTATGAGAAAGTATATCCATTGGTTGACAATAATATGTTTCAAAAGTTGTGTGAGAGTTTTTGCTTTTCCTTGATTTGTTTACCATCTTCTATTTCACTTTTCTGCTGCAGGCTATCATGTAAGGAGGAAGGTATTTTATTTTCTTAAAGAAGAAATTACTAACAGCTAGGAAGAATTGTTCTGCACAAATGTCTTGTGTGGATTAGTTGAATCATACACAGAACCAGACAATTAAGTTTCCATTGTTATTTTTACTTATAAATTTAGAAAGATCTTGGATTAGACATTTGGCCGATCAGGAAGTTGGGAGTAAAAGAAAAACAGATGAAAAACTATACCTAAGCAAAACAAAAACTGTTGCATTTCAGGACGGGGGCAAATATACTTACTTTAATTGTGTTTGCACATTTGAACTTTTTCCCCTCCTCTAAAATCCATTATGGTTTTCCCAAATCTACATTGTCACATGTTTTCATCTTAGTCTCAAAGAACTCTGGATCTCTTATATTGAAGTTGTAAAGATAATAAGTTCACAATAAACTGTCAGTCTGTCTAAGCATTATGCCATAGCTGTGAAGTGCATCAATTATCATATTTATTACTTGTGGTGGTGCCATTTAGCTCCACAAATTTCTATAGAATTAGGGGGGAAAAAAAAGTTATGGTCTGAAAATATATTTACCTTAGTACTCAATGGGAATTGCACCTTTCATTCTTTCAGAGAAAAATAATAATAAAAATAATAATAAACTGTCAATGAAAGAATAAAGCTAATATTTGATTGTATAGCACAGAGGTAGAGAACTGCACTAGTAGCCAACTCGCTGTGAGTTCAAAGCACTGTAAACTTAAAACATCCAGGGACAGATTTACTAAGCTACGGGTTTGGAAAAATAGAGATGTTGCCCATAGCAACCAATCAGATTCTAGCTGACATTCTCTAGTATGTTATAGGAAAGTGAGAGCTAGAATCTGAT
>WWET01000028.1:25879-50876 GCA_011038615.1 Limnodynastes dumerilii
TAGCCAGTGGTTCTAGTACCACTGTTCGCTGGTACTCTGGGCAAGCTTGTTAGAAGATATCCGCCGTATTTGTACTACGATAACAGATAGCAGAGGTCATATTTAACTCTTAGTTTCTAGAGGTCTTATTGCATTATGTAGAAACTATACTTTAAAATCACTGCAAAATATATAAGAAAAAAAAGATATATTATACAATGATGATCTGAAAACTGCTGTTCTATAGAGTGTCTATTTGGACTTTCCCATTGCATCTGGCCTTACTCCTAATGTATTTACTTTTTTGTATGTGTCTCTGTGTTGAATGTCATTGGAATGTTGTCAGTAAAGTTGAGGTGTAAAAAAAATATATATATATGTCACTGTTTTGCAAACATTGGAGCTGGGCTTTGTGATTGGAATATGTGTACAGCTGTATGTGAGTGTTTTGCGGTTCATACACTTAATTACACCATTGTTTGTTTGTTAGTTCATGGCAAATACTTGTGAATAATGTTAATGGTATTCAACTCCTATGCCTTACAACAATTCTTTATTGGGGACAACTTTCTGCTTGTGTGTGTGGGCTGTTTTTCTATCAACCATGCTAACAAGCCCTATTCTTGCCAGAGAGGCCTCTACTGATGGGGTAGATCACATTTGGCATAGAGCTGCATTGATTTCTAAATGGTTTGGAGCCTGAGTTATGGATTATTAAATGGGGGAGCGTTGCAGAAATCAGTAAGAAGTGTTAGCAGGTAACCCTGTTATAATCATACAAATATGCTGCCCAAATGCCATGATGATATGCTCTGTATTTTTCTATATGATAAAGTATCTACTGCATAAATTTGAACTAATCAGCGCTATCCCCCCATGTTTACATCCTGATGTGCTGTTACAAAGAGCAATAATTATATTATGTGTATACCACCCCCACCCCAAAATTTATCAAATGTAAAATTGTTTGAGTTTTGTTAAGGATATTTGTCACAATACGTTAGCTTATTACTTGCATTTTATCATGTTTGGATTTTATGATTCGTTCTTTTATGTGCTTATATTCAATTTAAGACCATTTTTATACTGAGTTGATACTGTTAGCATTCTTTCTGTGCTACTTTTGAATATAGCCTCCGATTTAAGAATTTTATTTTAGGAGCAATGTAGCAATAATTTAAAGAAAGGGGGAAAAAGAGGAGATGTTACACTAGTGTTACGATCATAACGCTAGCATAGCAAGAATCATATAGAACTTCATTCCATATGAACTCATTTCCGAAGAAATGGGTTGTGCTTCCCTCCAATCTCAAGTGGGCGGGGGAAGCATGATAATTGTACAGTGTGAGAGGGGGCTTCCACACTTGTGTGGATCAGCGGTCGTATGGATGGACAGACCCCATACGGAAAGTGTGTAGGGGGTCTGAATCTTGCCCTTGATTATGAACTAACCAACACAGTTATGGTATAGTGTAAGGTAAGACTCAAGAAGTTAGCAGCTGTGTATTTAGTCATTGCCTGGACTGCTACTACTATTATTATTTTGCAGAGTTGGGCCTGCCAATGTCATTATATGTGGGCTATAGATCCCTGTTATGGCTTATTATTTGAGCACAGTTAAAGAGAAATAGAGTACAGTTATGGAGCATATACAGTTTATACAGTGCCTCAGAATATTACTTATAGGGATGATTTTTGACACAAAGAGAAATAAAAAGCTTTATCATGGGGAATATGAATAAGGTTTCTTTATGAAATATTTTATTCCTTCTTAATTGTGCTCCATTGATCCCCATTCTCTGTCTGATAAAGAGATATGCTATCAAAATGGTCCAAAAGCGTGCTTGCCCAATAATCTGATTGTTCAGTTTTCCCAAATGTTCTATCCAGCACTGCACTGATGTTGCTAGGGTTTGAGCAATCCCAACGTGAATAGAGACGCAGATATCGATCAGTGCGTGTCCACTATGTAATGTCCCCAGCTATCCGAGTGTTTTGTCGTTAGCCAGCTTTACTGTTGTCAGTGCTAGTCAAATCAATGCACGAGTAATTATAACGCCATTCAGTCAAATATTTTAGTAAATTCATTTCTTGTAATTTCCATGTGGGAATAAACAAAACTGGCACAATAAATTATTTGTTAAAAACAGTTACAGCAAATATTATTCGCATTCTATTAAAAGCATATAAAATGTGTCAAACTTTAGTCATCAATCTATATATTTTATTTTTTTGTCAAAATATATTTATGTAATTTCTGCTTCTCAACTAATGATTCTTTGTTTCTTTTATTCACTGTTAAACTTTCTAATTTGTGAGAATATAATCTGGCTGTACCTACCCATTCCAAGCCCCAAGCATATGAAAGTATAGACTAACCTGAAATCCCACTTGTACTTAAATATGTATGCTGCATTCAGAATGTGCATAGTATGGGGCAAAGCCCATAGTTTAACTTAGGGCTCTATTTACTTACCTGCCTTGTTCCCTGTGAACGAAGCTGCATCAAGCTGGCTTATCATCGCAGCGAGTCTGGCAGCTTCGTTTACACTATTTACTAATACTCACCCCTCCTGTGAGGTCCCGTGATGATCTGCCGGGTCCTCGAAGTACTTCTCATTCATGCGATGCATGAATGAAGTACTGTACATGCGCAGTAACTCTCATTCGGGACTTTGAAACTTTCAAGTCCTGACATGAGAAACACTGCAAATGAGCAGTTTATTCGTGCCGAGAATAAACGCCGTCAACGCCGGAGCGGAGTGTAAAACTTTGCTTCGGCGTTTTGTAAACATGATACACTTCATTTTAATGCGATAGTGCCAGTTTTCACTTCAAAACTGGCACTATCACATTAAAATGATCTTTGTAAATAGAGCCCTTAATTACTACTTATGCAGGTTCAGAAAACAAGCCCTCTAATTTTATATACCATGCATGTATTTTTATGTTTATCTAACGTGTATATGTATTATATTATACATTTTTTCCTACTTGGGCTTAAATCATTAAAACAAACTGTGGTTAGGGCTGGGCAGAATAGCATATCATTTGACTTGCATAAAAACGTTGATTTAAGCAATACATATTGTATCACATCAGAAACTTTTTATTGTTCCTTAGTCAAAATAGCATTGAGTTAATCTGTTAGAACAACTCTTGTTTCTTGCCTATAAGATTATAATAACAATATAAACCCAAGTTGTAACCCAGTGCAAAAGTAAAACAAGTATACAGTATTTTATAATAATGGTTCATCTAAATCCCCTGACACATGTCTCACCGGTTGCTAGATTGAATAAATTATCTTCAAATTAAAAAGTTACAATTTTTTTTATTATTTTAATTTATATTTTGTAAGCAGCATTTTTTGGCTTTTGCATTTTTTTTTCTTTTTTAACCTTCTTTTTCTTTCAACCTTAGGACAACTGTCTTCAAGAAAAGCTTGACTTTGAAACTCGTATACGGGAAGGCATAAGCAAGCTGCTATCAGTGAGCACTCAGAAGGAGCAGATACTGAATGCAGTGAAAAATCTTATGATCTGCAATGCACGCATCCAGGTGTATAGGGCACAGCTTCATTCTACTTTGGAAGAAAGTGGCACAATGAACAGAGAGCGAAGGTGAGTCTATATGGAAGAATTATTTTGAAAACCTGGAAAGAACAATGTTTAGGCTCCAAAGTAAATACTGTTTTGGCTCCAGTAAATACTGATCTTAAAGATTCCTGTCATGAGCTGGGCCACAAGATGAATGTTGTCGAAAGATTGCATATTTTCACACTTGTTTCAAAACTTTAAGTAGAAATAGAGGAAGTAGACAGAGGATTGATAAACGGTTGAATCGTTTGTTGTGGTCTGACCCACCTGGGGGGACAAGCCCTGATGCCAACTGGCCGCCTGCTCTTGGGAATTATTGTGGTGGTATCCTACGCAGGGGGTGCCCCTCCCTATGGTCAGGCTGGTAAAGTTTAGTGCTGGCAGTGAGAAGATCAGGAGGAACCATACTGCTAACCTCTATGTTTTTGCTACTTTAGGCTTGTAAACTACTAGTACTGGTTACAATGTGTAGGGGACCCACTTCAGCGTTACAGTCCTGTTTGTAAACATTAGCACCACCCAGATTTTGACAGACCAGCGCAACGTTCAAATTTTCTTTACTTTTTTTTTTTTCCCGCAAAAAATCTGATCAGCGTGTATGGGAACACAATACTTTCTTTCAGTGAACGGATTGTAAAAATCACATAATAATAATCTTGCCAAGAAGATATCATTATATCAGTCATATTGTCTGGGAAATCAAGAAGTTTGTACCCAGCTTGACAAACATACTGTGGTATGCTGCTTATCTGAGATCCATAGCTATAATGGGGATTGCTCAACACTCATCATGCACATTAATTATTTTATATTACAAGCATAAATAAATATAGATTTATCCTGATATAAAAATGTTAACATTTATTCATATATACAGGGTACTCTGTGCTTTATCTCTATATATACCCACTATTAGCCACTCTCCTCCTCAAATTCGCTCAGCTCTTGAAGTCTTTTTTGACGTCTTCCTCTCTCCTCCACAGTGTGCTGACTGTGTATGTCAGAGAGCAACACTAACACCACGTCAGCCTCTCTTCTCGTCACAGCCATTTCACCAGACACAGGAGAAGTAGCCGCGGAGTGACCTTTACATTTACCCCATGTATAAAGTGCTATTTCTTCCGTATTTCCCAACCCATTAAACCTTTCCATGTTATCCTGAGTGCCAGGTCCAAACTTCATGTTGTCCTGGTGACCAGGATGCATTGGATAAACATAAATAAGAAAGAAATCCAGTTTCCTAGATTAGCCCTTTGCCTTTAGGGCTAATTTTCAGTCCATAAATACGTGTTACATCTCCTTTTTTACTTTTAAATATAAATGTATTTTTAATATTCATCTATAAAACTTGCTGGTTAATACAGAAAAACCCAAAAGTGGTTTCTTAGTGCCATCTGCTGGACACATAATGTAACATCACTGTGCTGTTAAATTACATATAATTTATATCAGTGCTTGAAGTGGAAATCTAGAAGTGCGGGTATGGAAATTTCAGCACCAGATGTGTCTTGAGTTTGGCAAGTAAACAGGTCAACAATAAGAAATGACATTGTGTACATGTCATGTGGGTCACGATTTCTACACTGCACACTTCATGTTTAATTAAATGATCTGGTTACCGCTAGGGAAAAACAATCATAGCTCCCCCACAGGGCCGTTTCTAGGGGCGGACAAGTCCAACCAACCTTATTGCCCCTTCTTTTGTGTCCAGCCAGACGTCTTGCCTCCCTCTTTATGAGTGTCCAGTCACCCTTATTGCCTTCTGTGTCCAGCCATCCTTCTTGCCCCCTCGTTATTTGTGTACAGTCAACCTTGTTGTCCTCACCTTGTTTGTCCAAACAGTATAATTGCCCCCTCATTGTGTCCAGCCAGTCTTATAGCCCATTCTTTGTGTGTCCACCAAGCCTAATTATCCCTACTCCTGTGTCCAGTCAGCCATATTGTCCCCTCCTTCTGTTTGTCCATCCACCCTTATTAACCCTCCTTGTGTATGTGCCCAGCCAGCCTTATTGCACCCTCCTTCTGTGTCCAGTCAGCCTTATTGCCCCTCCTTTTGTGTGCCCAGACAGCTTTATTGCCCCCTTTTTATTTGTGTCCAGTCAGCGTTATTGCCCCCTCTCTATGTTCAGCCAGTCTTATAGACCCTCTTTATGAGTGAACACCCAGCCATATTGTGTCCAGACTTTATCACCCATTTAGTTTGCCCAGCCTTATTGCCCCTTTTGTGTCCAGACAACCTTTTTACCCCCCACTTTGTGTGCAGTCAGCCTTATTGCCCCCTCTGTGTTTACCCAGCCTTACTGCCCCTACTCCTGGGTCCAGTCAGCCATATTGCCTCCCTCTTTATTTGTGTCCAGACAGCCTTATTACCCCCCACTTTGTGTGCAGTCAGCGTTATTGTCCCCTCTTCACTTTAGCAATTTTTATTGCCCCCTATGTATCCACTCAGCATTATAGCCTCCTCTTTGAGTGTCCATCAAGCTTTATTGCCCCTCCTGTGTTCATCCAGCTTTATTGTTTCCCACCTTAATTGTTTCCACCCAGCCTTATTGCTCCTTGTTTTGTGTCCGGCAAGAATTAATGCCCCTCTGTGTGTGCATTTAGCCCTATTGCCCTTTTCCAGTCCAGCTTCCCAATCCCCCTTCCCAAACTACTTTTTAACCCAACTAATAAACTTACCTTTTCCTGCGTCTTCTGGCTCTCTCCTCTGCGGCGCGCTCTGCAGTCTAAAGACACTCACGTGACCTTAGGTCACACTTGCGTCTATTACCCAGAGCTGCGGCTGTGCGGCAGCCAGCTCTGTCAACGGGTGACAGTGGTCCTCTGTGAGACCGCTCTGAGTTAAAATACAGCTGCTCATGGAATCTTAAAACTCCATGAGCAGCTGTGTTTTTACTCCGCTGTCTGTCAGTGCAAGAAGTGCCGGTATGCCATAGCACCACATACCGGTCCACTTCAAGCACTGATTTATATAATACCTTTTCTTTCCCCTTTCTGGGCTCTTTTTTTAAGAGTATGTATTTCTGTTTAGTTTTTTTTTTTTATTCTCTTTATTTATTCAACAATGCAGCAAACAGAAAATAGAGGGAACATAGATATGATGGTTTACAACAATACCAAACTATTAAACACAGAAGAAAAATAGACTTAAGAACAACTGTGAATATTGCAGAACCCTCTAACAAACTAGAGAAAAAATAAAAAAGGAGCAAACCGTCTACATAGACATACTGTTGTTGTTTTTTTGTTATTTTAAGTAAAATGAAACCTTCAACAGGTTTGGTGGCGGTGCAAATATGGGAAAAGAGCTTTCTTGCCGGTTTGGTGAGGTGCATAGGAGATTTATTCAATGGGAATATCAGAGGATCTTCTGTTACGTTAGAACTTAAAACTTCAGATGCTAGTAATCTGATATCTGCCAAACTTGTTTTATTTGAGGGCAGTCCCACCAAATATGTAAGTAAGTACCTCTAGAACCACACAGTCTCCAACATAGATCTGAGGATTGGGGAAACAACTTCCTCTTTAGTTTTTATTGTGAATGCGGGTTGCTTTATTTTTATTTATCTATTTTTTTTTTTAAATAAGTTTTAATCTTATGTATTGTTATTGACATATAATATGTCCAATTATAGCCTTATTATAAGTAGAAGTTTGGAATGCTTGTTCAACCAGTCTGGAGATTAATAGTTATGAAAAAGCTATTCTACAAAAGTTTATCCTATAATGCTTAAAATGTCCTCTAAAATTCTGTAAATACACTGCATATTAATAAATCTAACAAAAATGTTGTTGTGTTTTCTGCTAATCCAAATGTGTTTATATATTAAATATCGATGTATCTACTATATGGACAAAAGTATTTGGGCACACTTGTATTGAATTCTGGTGTTTCAATCAGACCTGTTGCCACGTATAGATCTGCAGTCTCCATTTGTGGTACAAAGTGAGTCATTATCAAGAGCTCAGTGACTACAAGCGTTGTACTGTGATAGGATGTCACCTTCTAATAAGACGATTCGTGAAATATCATCCATGCTGCATATTCTACGGTCAACTGTAAGTTATATTATTAGAAAGTGGTAGTGTTTAAGAACAACAGAAACTCGGCAAAAGACAACGTAAAATCGCAGATCGGGGTCAAAGACTGCTAGGGCGCATGGTGAGTGAAAGTATCGAATGCTCTGCTGATTCCATAGCTAAAGTGCTCTGAACTTCCTCTGGCATTAACGTAAGCAAATCAAACTGTGCATCAGGAGCTTAATGTAAGGGTTTCCATAGATGTAAAGCACACAGACACTAGACTGTGGAGCTGTGGAAACGTTTTCTGTGGCGTGATGAATCGCGCTTCTCTATTTGGCAGTCAGATGGACATGTTTGGATTTGGCGGTTGCCAGGAGAATGTTAACTGTCTGAGTGCATTATGCCGATGGTGAAGTTTGGTGGAGGAGGGATCATGGTATGGGGCTGTTTTTCAGGGGTTGGGCCATACCCCTTATCTCCAGTGAAGGGCAATCTTAATACTTCAGCATACAAAGTCGTTTTTGACATTGCTATGCTTCCAACTTCGTGCAAACAGTTTGGGGGGAGGCCCTTTTCTATTCCAACATCACTGCCCCAGTGCTCAAAGCACAGACTAGTCTGACTGACCTTCGCAGAGCTCTGATTTTAACCCCATCAAGCACCTTTGGGATGAACTGTAATGGAGATTTGTGAACCAGGCCTTCTCGTTCAGTGTCTTACCTCATAAATGCTCTATGGAATGAATGGGCACAAATTCCCACAGAAACACTACAAAATATTGTGGAAAGCCTTCCAAGAAAGCTGTAAAAGGGTGACCGGCTCCATAATAAAGCATATGTATTTGAATGCAGTGTCATTACAGTCCCTGTTTGTTTAATGCTCAGGCGTCCAAATACTTTTGTCTATATGGTGTCAGTCTTTTATATGTTTACTTGTATAGTATACACAAGCGAATAGGTTAGTGCATATTCTTACTTGTTAAATAGCAAAGTTACACAAATAGCCGCTGACTTTTCTGAATCTGATTATTTATGTTAGAACGATGTTCTCATCTCCGGTACAGATCCTTAGGCTATTTATCTAGTTATGTTTTCTCCATTTGTAGGTCGTCTGATGTGGGGGTGAAGGAACGCTTGGCTTGTTCAGGAAAACTGGCTATATCAGGTACCAAATTGTTTCCATCGTTGCAGATATGTTTGTGCATAGTATTCCTTTGTCCAATTTTGTCCGTTTTTTTTTCTTTCTTTTTTTTTTTTTTGTATTATAGTCTTTATGCGTATTGTAAAAAAATAAAGACAATAAAAACATTTTATATTATAAAACTATTTAAATAAAGTTTTATTGGTATATTTTGAATAGCTTTTTTTTTTTTTTGCTCACGTTTTCCATTTATATATGTTTACTACTCCAGCAAATTGAAACCATTAGTCAAAGATTGCAGGTTCACCAAAACTTACTTTGATGACGGGATGTGTTCAAAGCCATGAGAGATCTAGCTTCCTGGATAATCACTCGGCAGTGTTTATTTTAATTTGATATTTTTAATGCTTCACTGTTGATTTGTTAGCTTTGGAAATTCTAGCCACATGTGACAGTATTTCATTAGTTGGTTGTTTGGTCCGACTGAAAAAGAGACTGATAACTGGAGAGTGTTTTCTGAACCTTTATTTGTCACTTTGGCCATTGAAATGGCTGCTGAAATTTGCAACAGTTGGATAGACTTCCCTTATAGCGAATGACTCAAGCTATCAAACTATGTTATCAGGCATAACCTGGGCTAAAGAGCAAGATATTCCTTACATCCTTTAACTGCCTCTGTACTAGCTTGCGTGATATATTTTTTGTGCACAGTGGCATTTTGAATTGTGAAACTATAGTGAATGCTGATTGAATATTCATGTTAAAGGATTTAACATTTAGCATCGCTGAGTCTTCAGGGCTAAAATCATTACTACGGATTTAACAAGATGTCGATCTTCACTAAAAACTTCAGTGTTTGCCCTGCTTTACTTCTGAGAGTATTATTATTTTTATTATTTATTATCCTATTTTGTGGCCCCACATATTGGGGCTATTTTAGACTGTTGAATTTGTCTAATTGCTGGGCTAATAGCTGATATAAATAGCCGGTTCTTCCAGCATGGGTGGAGAGACATTTGATGTATTTTGTAAAGACTTTTTAGAGCAGGGCCCAGTACACAAACAGCACTGTTACTCATTAAGGGCCGGAACTGATAACGACAGGTGACTTACCTAAGCAGGGTGCATAAGTCACCTGTCTGGATGCACACGCACAGCCGACTGATGCTGTGTTCCGTGCGGAATTCAACGTCCGCAAGTGGGGGAGTGTGCACACCCCATGCATATAAGATCCGCGTGGTGGTGGGCATAGGCATATTAATCGTACAGTAAAGGCTTGGCTAATACCTTATGTACAATTCCGTATTCTGCATGGATAGAGTCCCGTGCGGAATACTTAAGGTAGAGTCCGGGGAATGTAAATCCCTTCAGCATGTAGGAAGACTAACATACGAAATCTGCACATAGTTTAGGATCTGGTCCTAAATTTGTGCCTTACAAATAACTGGTAAGTTCTTATGAAATATACCAATGTATTCTTTCTGCGTATCCGGGCATTTCACATTTTCATCATATATTCAGACACCATCCAGCAATGCCCTCTTCTTAGAGTATTGGACAGTTTAATTGATCCGGTTTATGATTACAATGTGTAAAGTTGCTGCTTACGAAATTAAGAAATAAAGATTCTTTGATCCAAGTTGTGAAGACTTCCCTTTGATCTTTGTGTTCTTCTGTTGGTTAGCAAAGAGGTTCTTTTTATTTGATTTGATTTTTTCCTTTGTCTTTAGGGCAAATGTAAAAAAAAATTACAATTCAATTATTTATGGAGAACCCTTAAAGAAACTAATTCTTACAGATGGGGATCACAGCACCAAGATCAACTAGGCAACCAGCAATAAGATAGTAGATTGTCCCCTCTGGAATATTTTGCCGGCTGTTGGTACTACAATGTAGTCAGGTGGGGTGGGGGTAGTGTAATACTTATTACAATACAATAACATAACTGATCCATTCCCACTGTGGAGCTAAGTGCTGCAGGTTTCCAATGCTAGATCCTTACTGACTCTAGCCTTTCTTTGGAGCAGCATGAACTGAAATAAATTGACATAAATAATCCACCAATGATAGCCCCAATAATATGGGACTGGATCCAGTCCCCGCATGCTTTTATGGCTTATATTCCGCATGTAAGAGGAGAGTAAACTTCCCCCGTCACTCCCCTCTGCCATACCGACTTTATGGTAGAGACACTACCATAAGGCATCTGTAACACTGATATGCGTAAGCCTGCCCCTACTGTATAATTCACATCGCCATGCACCTTATAGGGTGTTGTACGTAACTCAGGATCCAGTCCATGGGCATTATTATTGGGGATTTTATAATGTCAACATCATATAATAACCCTAAAATTTCATGTGAAATGCCTGTAATAATAAACTTGATCATTTTTGGTGTTGATGGTATTATACTGTCGTGTGTGTGTGTGTGTCTGTCTGTCGTGTGATACCTGCACAATAATCAAAGAATGTTCCATGTGTGGCAGGCAAAGGGTCCCTCTCCTTTGTTGGTTCATCTGGCATGCCCACATTGCCATGTCTCTATTAAGTTGCACCTGCAAATTACACCCCGTTTCCAGATAACTTTCTTTTAATGTTGCTGGTTTTTAGAATTGAGGGGCCCATGTGCAGGATTTACACATCCTCTGAGGCTGCAATTTCCCATAGAAGAAATGTCATGCTGCAGATACCACATGATAGCTCTTCAATAGGAACTTATAGTAACAGTCCTCTCCGCGGCAGCTACTGCCATTCTAAGCCTGGTGTTCCCTTTAGACTGACGGCAGAGAGGGGAATTGGTCAGCTTCTGATTGGAGCTGTGGCTTAAGGCTAGTGTCACTGTTAGGTTTGGCAAGTGGCTGCAGCTGCTCTGTTCTCCTGCAGCCAATCAGAGTCTGGCTAATACTCCGTTCCCCCGGCCGACAGTAAGTTAAAACGGGCAGGTGGAGTGCCCGGATAAAAAAAGGCCCTGGGGAGAACACTGTTGTAATCATGATCCCTCTTTGGAGCATGTGGAAAATTTATTAGAAGGAAAACCAGATCCCCTTGGTTAAAAGATGAGCTTTTGAAAATCAAATACCAAATTAACGTAACATAAAACTACTGAAAAGGTTTTATTCTCATCTTGAATATTACGCGCACAGATCATAGATTAAACGGCAGAATTACAGAACCAGAAAGGAGAGTAATTAGCTTTGAACTTTTTTTTTTGTTACATCTGTATTAATGACATTTGAACACATAACCCAGTGCGTGCAAGTCAGCTGTCTGAGCTATTAGACACTGCATGATAACACAAGTCAGTATCACAGATAAAAAAAAATAAACCTTATAAAAAAAAAAAAAAATATATATGACCATTTAAAATCCTAACTGAAGTTGTTTGCTCCAAGTCAATTCCTCCTGTATGGCTTCATACACAATAATATGTATAAAACTAACCGATACCTCTGTCAGGTTCAATGATTAAAGCATTTGTATCAAGCGTATCACATGCAATTCCATAACTTACCTCAATATTGAGTAGGTATGATGTCCCATAGGCTCCTGCACTAGCCAAGCAAAGGGTTGTGAGTTCAAGCCTTAGGGTAGAAAATGTTGTTAAACCAAAATGTTAACGTTAGGAGCAATAGGACTAAGCATGAAGTGGGTGAGGCTAGTCAGCTGCTTGGGGGAGTGGCTAAGCCTGTTCAGGGGAGGTTATAAGCAGCTCTGCTCTGTTGGGAGAAAAACTCCTAAGAGGAAAGAAACCTAAGAAACCAAAAAAAAATGCATGTCACATGCAGACATATGTTTGTTACATGCTAAACTTGCTGAATTTTGGCCAAGCCCTCAAAGATATACTTTCAAGCTATTGTACTGAGATAAAGGTAGAGTTGTTCCCAGTTTTGATAAATATTAAGAATAAAAAAAACAACCCCTGATTTATATCCCTTATGATTTTGCAATGGATGGTATTAATGCTGTTTTTGTTTCGTTTTTATTATCCTTTTATAAGAGCTTTATGCATCTGCTCCATGTTTAAGAAATGACAACATGCTCTTTGTTTGGGGACAGGTAAACAGGGAGTGTTATTACAGCAAGTGCACATTTCAGTCTCCTGAGCTACATTTTTTTTCCCTTTTAAGGGCTTAAATGGGTTAAGGTTTGAATAGCAAGATTATATAAATATAAGAGCTGGCCTAGATAGGCAAACTGTTTTATTTTTTAGCAATATATCAACATGTATCCGTAGAGACACATTACATAATTACCTTCTTGTAGCTGAAATGATTAAAGAACAGGCTAACTGGAGAAACCAAAGACGTTACTGTTGCTTTAGCAACATCGATTAGATCATTCATAATTCTGCCAGCAACGTTTTGTAACAGTGGATACAAGCAGCCAGGTTTTCACACCTGTGATTTATCTGTAACAGAAATACCAGCTCAGTCTTAATGGTCATAAAAGAACCAAATCAAAATAAATTCACACCTTTTGCTAAATGCCAAGCAAGGGCTGTGTTGTGATCGTAGTTTAATCTCTCAGATGTAATTTAGTTTCCTGCAGTCAACAGGTACTGAAAATGTTTTATGGGTTTTTAAATTGAGTATATATATTTTTTTCCCCCTACATTTGCTTGGTAACCTCTCTAGGGAAACTCCTGCTACTCTATAGTCTGTTCTGTCTTCTAGCCAGGAAGGCTGGTAATAAACATAGGCCATTGTATATCAGTGAGCTGTTTCTTTGTAGGCAAAAATATTACTGCAAGAGTGGAGAATCATGACTGTACCTGCCATCAAGTTCTAGATAATTAAAACCTATTACATGAAAACAAATCTTCAGAATGGTTCTTGCATTTAGGTTGCAGTAAATGAAAGCTCTGTGTGTTGCTAGCACCTTGTCACAGATAAAAGGCTGCATTTACTGGAGTAAGTGTTGCGATTAAAAATACCTGTATTCTATCAGGAAACGCTGGGTCTTCTTTTCATCTATAATAACTATAATCCATATGTGCAGTCACATGACAGACAGCTACGTCTTTCTGCATATTATTACATTTATTTTATTTCTGTCATGAGAATAAAGTACTGATATATAGTGACAAGCGACATTTATTTTATTAACTGTGATTGTCCATTAAATTTTTTATTTTAATATTGTATCTTGGGAGTGAGGTAAGCAGATGACATCTGAATAACGTGCACACAAGAAAGCGCTATACTGTAGTACGTTAAAAAGTAAAAGTGATGCTTTCCTTTTACATACAAGACTTATCAAAACAAATGCAATAAATTGGTTGTGGTTGCAGCTTTAATAACACATCACAAAATCATGATGATGTCGACTGTATCATTGTTGAATTCTCCATAGGGTTATAAAATGAAATAATATTAGTAACAGAGGCAATAGGACAGATAATAATGACATAGACAATAAAATATGTCACAATCTGGGTACAAATTCATGAAATAAGGTATAAGATACAATGCAGAAATAGAGTACAGAACATTATGTATGGAAAATAAAGTAGTAGGATATGGGTGTAGGAGTGGATGAATGAGAGAGAGAGAGAGAGAGAGAGAGAGAAAAGGTGGAAATTAATGAGGACAGGATAGAGGGGTGATGATAAGAGGGAGGAGGCCCTGCTCATAAGTGCTAAGATGCTAAGTGGCAGGGGTAAACAAACAGGAGACATGGGGGTGAAAATGGGGAGGGTAGGTAAGCTGATATGGAGGGAGTGTTTGAAGGATTGGAGGGTGTTGGATTGCCTGTTGGGTTGTGGCAAGTTGTTTCAATGCAGAGGGGCAGTCTTGGAGAAGTCTAGGATGCGGGAGTGTGAGGCAGAAACAATATATATGCAGAGATACCATGCCAACACCTATATGTTTGCCATGGTAGCACTGACACATAGGGGCTGTTGCAGAGTTGCACTTCCACCTTTTTTTTTTTAGGTGCAAGTGAAGACCTGAGCAATACCATGCTGAGCTGCACGATGTAAAGGGAGGCAAATATATACAGTGAAAGCAAATGGGGAGGGTAGGTAAGCTTATATGGAGGGAGTGTTTGAAGGATTGGAGGGTGTTGGATTGCCTGATAGGTTGTGGCAAGTTGTTTCAATGTAGAGGGGCAGTCTGGGAGAAGTCTAGGATGCGGGAGTGTGAGGTAGAAACAATATATCTGCAGAGATACCATGCCAACACCTATATGTTTGCCATGGTAGCACTGACACATACTCTCCACCTCTCTCAACACCCCCCATCCCCCCAAAAAATAGCACTAATCTAGCCTCTTCCTTTGACTGTGGCTGCACCTCCGTCCTGCAGACTCCTGTTTGAGCTGCAGCAGATATAGGTACTTAGTTAATTACTAATTAAGGTTAGCGGTTAGTGTTTATGACCCTGTCATATAGAAGACAGCTTTTCAGTTAAATATGAACTTTAGGACCTTTGTACTTGCATAACACACACCAATAAACTAACCAGTACAAAGCTATACATTTGGAAAAAGGAGCTTTGGTTGTTATTAACAACTATTTATGTTCTCTGATAAATTAATAATTCATATAAGTAAGAGTTTTATCATATCCTCATTATCTGGAAATGGTAGATTTAACAAAAACACAAGGTGTCTTATCCACTTTTAAGTCTGCTGCCGCAGGAAAAGATATTCTGTATACGCAGAAGCGTGTAGATTTTATTTAATATGCAGTTATGAACTTAAAGTTGAAGCACAACCTCTTCTTGTGATGCTGCATAAGCCAAGTAATATCTCTTGTAATACTTGTAGGTAATATCCAGTGCTGAACTCTGGGATGCTGATTGTAACACAAACCATTGTCTGTGAATGTTCTGGTGATAAGGAAACATCATTCATTCAACATTTACCTCAAAGCATAAAGTCTGTCATTATGATTAAAACTCTGATGTGTTTCCCTCATTGAAAATATGGTTAATCTGAGAGCTCTTTTTTGTGAATAAAATGCTAATCTAATTCAGAGAAACATTATTTGCTTGCAAGTTATGCCAATAAAACTTCATTGTGGTTTTTTTTTTTCAGTTCAGTTGTTAGGTTCTAGAGCAGTGTTCCCCAACCTCAGTGACCACTAACAGTCCATATTTTCTAGGTTTCCTTAAAGAATCACAAGTGATATAAGGAGCAGCACCTGTGGAGCTTTTAAAATGTGACAGTTAGTAATGAACACACCTGTGCTCCAGCAGCGAGACCCGGAAAACATGCACTGTTAGGGGGTCCCAAGGACCGAGGTTGAGAAACACTGTTCTAGAGTGTTAAAACTTACACAAAACCAATGTAGGACGATAAATGTGTGTGATTTCAAGAACATGTATTACGCAAATATTGACATCCAGACATACTAGTCCTTTGGCATCTTCCTTCTGTTTTCTACTTGCTTGATATTTATATTAGTGAAAAAAATTTGAGCAGGAGTATAATTATTATTATTACTGTTTTCTGCAGATATTCGAATTCCTCTAATGTGGAAGGACACCGATCACTTTGGCAACAAGGAAAGTATGTTATCGAGGAGAAAAATATTTTTTTGTTTTGTTTCCTTAGCAACTTATTCCTTACCAATCCTTATATGAATAATTTTGAGATAAAAGGTATATTGATTTTTCCCTTCACAGGTAATGTTATTTATTATAAAACTGTATTAGGTCAACTATCTACCTACATACACATACATTTTATGATTTTTTATTTTCTTTTTACCCCATTTAATTTTTTTTTAATTATTATTATTTTGCTTTTTAGTATCTTTTGCTTTATTGACCACAATCACTGTTTGAAAATACGAGAAAAACAGGCAGAAAGTTATATCTTGGTAAAACCATGTTGCAAGACATTATCCCTCAACTCTAATCAACTCTAATACTATTTGCAACAGAAGAAAGTTGCTTACCTGCAATTCATGGTATTGTCCAGGTGTCATTTTTCAAATGTTTTCTTCTTAGTTTTTAAACTGAATCACGCTTTGTGTTTAGACAACTCATTTATACTTCGGATAAAGTAGGTTCTTCTACATATTGGACCGGATCTGAACTTGAAAAGGTTGTGTTTTTCAATCATTCACCAAAGGTGTTTGAGGCTAACACAGTAGAACAGTTTAAGCATTCTTGGGATAAATATAAGGATACCCTAAATCTCAAACTAAATTGAGGGTAAATAGGGTCTAGGGTCAGTATAGTTTTAAATAAACAACTGGGCAGACTGGATGGGCCATGTGGCTCTTATCTGCCGCCACTTTCTATGTTACTTAGTGAGAACGGGAGAGTACTGTGTGCTCGGAAGGTGGCATCCAGTTGGATCCCCAGCTAGGACAGTGCAGTCTGATCCACGGCTGTTACTCTGCATAAAAAGAAAACTGTTTTCATGAAACTAAAAGGGTTATGCGCCTTTAAAAAAAAAAAAAAATGATATATAATATTTACATATTTTTCCCCAGCTTATTTTGCTAATTTTCAACAAAACTGAAAACAATAATAAATTGCTTAGTCTGAAAAGACTATAAACTAAGCTGTTGTATGATCTCTATTCCCTACTGTTACTTAATGTTGTAGCTCTCTGCAGAATGATTAACCCCGCATCTTTTGAAACTTTTTCTAAGTGCCTCAGAGAAACAAATGGTTTGTCATCTGTTCAAACGTATTTAAATGACTTGAAACAATGACAAGATTTGTATGTGTGTATAAATACATGCTTCTATATTACATCAGTATATTTTCTCATTTTATGTGTTTGGTGGAGATGAGAGAACTTGGTAATATATGAAGTTAGCGCTGTCTCTTTAGCAACTTCCTGCAGCGGTACATTCCTCCCGTGCCTTCTCCGCAGCTTCATCAGCAGCCCTTAAAACATTTTCAAGCACCATTTATTTAGATATACTGCAAATCCCTGCAAAGATGACATGTTAACTGCCATAACATAACGTTTGTTAGCCTTAATGCGTGTAACATATATTTTCACATATTTCTCAGTTTTGATTCACAGTTCAAATAATTCTAGACACAGTAAAAATAAAATCTGCATGAACTGGATTTCATTTGACAATTTTTTTTATTTTCTCTAGGCTGCGCTGTTCTGATGGCAGCAGCCCATTCTCTGAAGCCAAATACATGAGAAACTCTTGAATGTATAATTAATGACAACAAGAGTGGCTTGACAACTCCATGGAGTATTGGACTTAACATTTTTTTGTTTGAAACACATCCTGGTTTATTTACATGCAAGAAATGCAGGAAAAGTCTAACATTCTGGAAATGGAGTTGTACTTATTCAGAGTATTATTTCTATATATTTTTTTTGACTCTGGAGTGGTGTGAAATGTACTTTTGGAAACATTGCCCTTTGTTCTTTAGTGACCCAAACACTGTCCAATTAGTCCTCCAGTGGGATGCTATAAAAGCTTTCCAGCACTGTTGTAGGACATCCACTGTTAGCTGGGACTCACAGTTCCGGCAGCAGGGGTCGAAGTGAAGGGGTATACAGGGGTATGCCATACCATAACTTCTCCCACTGATTTAATTGAAAAGCTATAAATCTCCATTCACATCTATTATTTCTATATTTTCATACCGCCACTTTTGAATTTCCACTTTGACCACTGAACCTGCAGCTTCTTTTAATGTGATGCTGGCATGACCTAAGGTTATGTCCGTATCATTCACACAGAGAAGTAAAGCCGTTATATGAGCGGTTTTAAGGAGAGAGGCTGTGGATTGAGTGTTTGAATGCACTCAAGGCAGGGAAAAAATTGATGACTGGAGACATGAGGGGAGGATACATTATGGCTGGGGATACAAGAGGGGGAGATTTGTTAACTGGAAACACAAGGGAGAAGATGTTGAAGGCACGGGGGATGGGTAGGGGGAGCTAGATTTTGATTGCTGAAGACAGCACAGCAAGGAAAGAGACTGGATAGTTGTATCGCACTGCCCCTACCCAGCAACTATTTAATACCACCCAGCTAGCAAGATTTCTGAAAGGGACCAATGCCAGGTCACGCCAGGTGGGTTCTTATCTGCCGTCATTTTCTATGTTTCTATGTTTCTATGTAATGCATAAAACGATTGGTCCTCTGCACAGGGCATATTGCATAAGATGTGATCTATCCTTACAATGGCCCATTCATTTCTAATATCGGACCGGATCCAGATTTAATACCGTCGGGTGATTTACGCACGCAAGGTAACTGGAGGGCGCTAGTAATCCTAGCGTTGCAATCGGACGGAACTATGTTCTGTCCGAGACCATATCCAAGGAAATGGGCTGTGCTAAAGCTGGTGGGGGGAAGCATGTAAAGTGTACAGTGTGGGAGAGGGCTCTGATCCGCACGCTGCAGTTAAGGTAGGCTTTTGGCAGCGTAAGCTGCCATAAAGCCCGCATGACAGAGGGGAGTGACAGGGGGTGTGCACTCCCCTCTGTCTCACGTAATTTCAGACGCACGGAAAGGCGCACGGAAAGCACGCGGGGGTCTGAATCCGGTCCATCTTCTTGACCCCTTTTATCTGTGAAAGAAATCTGCTATGTGCACGCTGGTTACGGGAGGCACTCTATTATATCCATTTAATAGAAGCGTGGCATCCTTGAACTGCATGTATTTATTAAAGGGTTTTTAGCACCATCATATTATTAATCAATCATTCACATTAGTCCCTGTCCCACTGGAACTTACATCCTAAATGCACTAAAATTACTCCTAGGGCCAGATTTACTAAGCTGCAGGTTTGGGAAAGTGGATATGTTGCCCTTAGCAACCAATCAGATTCTAGCTGACATTCTCTAGCATGTAATAGGAAAGTGAGAGCTAGAATCTGATTGGTTGCTATGGGCAGCATCTCCACTTTTCCAAACACGCAGCTTAGTAAATCTGGTCTCTAGTCTGCATCTGTCTGTGTGTCTGTTAGCCAGCAGACGCTTAACCTAGTAGGTAAGTTTTTGGGTGTATACAAGTCCATACAGATGTGATTTTTTTTGGCTGAATCACTTCAATACAACTTATTGTATACATATATTTAAATTAGAGGTGCCACTGTATATCATTGCAAATTTACTGGGTTTTTTTGTATGGTAAATGTATTGATTTCGAGGGCAGTATGTAATGTTAGAGAAAAGATGGTTTTGTTTTCCCGAAAGGAAACCCCATGCTAATTAAGCCTTATCATATTATAGTGACCAATACATCTGTTTAGCCTGAATGCACAGTAGGGGATCATTAGCCTTTCACCCTGTGTCTTGGAGTGAAGTAGGAAATAACTAAATTGTAATATCACAGATTAGTATAAATTCTATTATGTTTAAATTACATAAAATGCAAGTTTAGAGGTTTAGATGTTAAACATTGGATGTAAGATCTGAATGTGGTACCAGAAACAATATATAAAACTAGGCAGCACGGTGGCTCAGTGAGTAGCACTTATGTTTCACAGCGCCGAGGTTCAATTCCCAGACTAGGCCTTATCTGTGTGGAGTTTGTATATTCTCCCCATATCTGTGTGTTTATCCCGGGTGCTCCACTTTACTCCCACATACTTATAGGTTAATTGGCTGCCAGCTAAATTAACCCATGTGTGTGTGTGTGGCTCCAACAGGGGCAGGGACTAATGTGAATGTGAAGTATTCTCTGTAAAGCGCTACGTAATCTGATAAAAACCTGTTGATAAATAATACATTTTAAAAAACTATTTCAAGTGGTCTGAATGTCTGATGATCACTGGTACCACCAACTAGTGTGTATAGGTCCTTATTAGAACCCTTGAGCCAATAAAACACAGCTTGAAGATACTGCCCGAGCTATAACGGCATCTTGTCAGGGCAGAAAAGAAAACCCAGTAAATATATAGCAGCTCCTCCCTCTTTGTAAAGTAGAGCAGTGCCGATGATCAGTCAGCTGGCCAGGCCTCCACTGTGCATTGTACCTGCACTAGGTCCTTGGGCACCCTAGGCGAAGTTTGGCCTGTCTCCCCCCTGTCACCTTCTGGCAACTCCCCTTCCCCAAACAGTTTTAATTAGGTATTGAAGGCCCCCTTCCCCAGTTTTAATTAGATATTGCAAGCCCCCCTCCCCAAATAGTTTTAATTATGTATTGCAGGCCCCCCTCCCAGTTTTAATTAGGAATTGCAGGCCCCCCTCCCCAGTTTTAATCAGGTATTGCAGGGCCCCTTCCCTAAAGAGTTTTAATTAGGTATTGCATGCCCCCACCAGTGATTCAGAAGAAGGGGGTTTTGGCTACCCGCGCTCCACAATAAGCATAAAAATTCAAACAAATAGTGTCTAGTTAATAGGTATTTTATTCAAAAATAGTTGTAGTAAAAAACTTCGTAGTCATGAATAGTAAAGAGAAAGGTGGCGGTAAAGTTCAGTAATTAAAGTGCAATGAGGGAAGAGATGGTACTCCAGCACTAAATAATGTTCAATTGTATGATGCAGTGTTAATGGGCCTGATCCAGAGCTACGAAATTGCTGTCCGACGGGCGAGCGTACGCCCGTTTTTTGCGTATTTTCGTACGAAAATTCGCACTGCGCATGCCCAGTATGACAGCTTCCTGTCGGCTGGACGACATGAGCGTATAGCGTTCGTATGGTGTGCGAATTTTTCGCTCGAGGGGCGTGCGTTCAGTACGACGGTCGGCTGGGCGCTCGTTTTACAACAGGGAGGCGGGGATAGCCATTTAAATTGTACAGTATAATTAGATATTGCAGGCCCCTATCCCTAGTTTTAATCATATATTGCAGCCCCCCCCCCAGCAATCACTTACCTTTTGTCATGGAGCCTAACTCCTCCACGGCGCGCGCTCTCTGCCTGAAGAATGACACAATGCGTCATTGATCAGGGAGGAGAGGCAGCTCCTGGACTCTGCTGAGGTGAGTAAAGGGGTTGACGGAGCCTCATCTCTCAGTCACCCCCTTTACTCACCACAGCAGCAGAGTTAAACCCGGCTGGCAGATAAATGGATGCCGGCCCTGACTGTGACCCTCCAATAGTAGAGTTGATATTCTGCCAGGGGGCACCAACCAAATCTTGCCTAGGACATCAAATTGGCCTGATCCCGTGTCCTGTGTTGAACCCAGTGTCCTTTGACCTCTGCCAGCTACCTGCAGACACCCACAAGCCTCTATCAGTGAATACCTAGACATAAGAAAATGCAAGAAACTATAGGCGCTTTCTGGGGGCAGCAAATATCTCTTACAACGCAGTGGGAGGAGCCAGTAGCAGTCAGTTACTGGCTGTAAGATGAAATCCCTATACCTAAGTTTTTGGAGCTATATTAGGTTAAATCGTGATAAGATGTGTCACATAGCAACTAGTGCAACCTAAAAGAACAGTTTGTATGTAGCAACTGGGCCAGCAGTGGGTCCCATGTCCTGTAACCCACGCAGACATGGGGAGAACATAGAGGATTCACGGAACCGATTTAGCAACTTTTTACATGTGTAATTTTAGGTACGGTTGAACTGCGCATGCATAGTAACCTTTTTTACGTAATATGCGTTTGGTTTAGGCACGGAAGTCCATTACGGATTTGTAAATTGGACTTAGTGACATGCGTACGGAGGGGCGTGGTTGTCTTCCGTACGTGCGTAGATTAGTGAAAGTGGGTGGGGGGCATTTAGATGGACTAATATGGGAGCGGTTTGTCATGTACGCACGTATGGAAGGAAAATACGCATGTAACTACACACGTAGAGTTAAGGTTGCCCTATGGACGCGTAAGTCACCGAAAACCCGTCCGTGTGAGGGGAGTGTCATGGGTGTTGTCTTGCCACGTATGTGCGTATATTTGCGTACTTTATACACACGCATCTGTGAATACGACCCAGAAACTAAACTGATAAGGCCTAGTCTGGGAATCAAACTCATGACCTGATTGTGTTTTAGCGTTTTGCATTTCTCTTACACAATAATAATTGTAACGTTTCCTAAATCAAATCTAAACTACAATTTAAAAATGAAGATCTGTATTATTTGTGTGCTATAATCAAACACAACGTTATTTTCCCTCTTGCCACCAACATGATCCAGAGCTTGATCTATTTTCTAAAGTCTCAGCAGAAAACGATCAGGTTTTGCAACACATAAAAACAGAGCTTTCACACGCTGTTTGCAGAAACCAGTTAAATGAAGATGACATTTTGTACTGTATTGCGGTATAAAGACTGCAGACCGTGCCTGCTCTCAGCCCTGATTTAGTTGACTTAGTTCTCCCTTTTATAGTGAAAATGACGTCATCCACTTATTACTTACTAGCAAGGGGCCAGATCCAGAACAACGCTTCTGAGCAAATTTACGCCTGGCGGATACGTAAAATCGCATTTTGGTAAGTACTGCGCATGCGCACAACAGATAATACGCTATGTAACGTAAATGTGAGCGTATGAGGCATTTACGTATATTTGCTGCGTAAATTCGTACGTGTGGGCGTGCCAATTTTACGTGAGCCAAAAGTACATCTAAAATATGCAATGTAGGCGGGGGTTTTCATTTAACTTGTACAGTAGGGGTGTGCTTAGCTGCGTAAATATGTTACCCATCCGTACGTGTGCGGGCGAAAGCGGTTACGTGGGCAAAAGTTAAGGTAGGGTGTGGAAAGCGGTCAAAATATGTACATTCAAGGGTTGTGTCTAGGGGAGCGTATAGAAGGTACGCACGCGAAAATACGCTACGCTAGTAAACTGATTGCAAGCAAAGTTCTGGATCTACCCCATGGTCTGGTCTAATACACAATGGTTTTCTCCTTGGCCGTCAGATGTTCAATAATAGAAACATTAGATACTGAATGCATTGCATTGCTATATGTGTGTTTTGTTTACACGTATATATACACACACACACACATATCCATACACACACACATATACGTACACACACACATAAATACACACATGCACACACGCGCACACACACACACATACATACACACGCACACATACACACATACACACACACACACACACACACACACACACACACACATATACTATAAGTCCAAAAAGGGGTTTTTTTGTGGTAAAGTTTTGGTTATATCTAATATGTGCTATTATCTTTTTTTCATGATTCCTCACTTTAGAAGTTTTATTTAATATTGATGCTACTTTGTGAATTTACCTTTCAATCTAATGTACTTTGCAACGGTAACATGAAGAACTATTGAATGTGTTTAGAGCTCTCCAAGACAATATGATCAATAGCAGGCTTTGATTATATAACCAACTGCTGTGTCTTTTATTGCATTTTCAATATATGTTGCCAAGAGGACATAGTACGGATTACATCAACCTTATAGAACCACTAAAGAGCCGGGGGAATGTATTGAATTTGTAATAGAGAGGAGCAATTATGTGCATAATGAAAGCTACCATTTTATTTGATGCTGAGAAGAAGCAAGTCTCAAAGATGGCTCTTAAAAAGGAGCCACAAATGTTTAATTTGAGGCATAATAAACATAGCCATTAATAGATATTATGCAACAGGACATTCTTAATGATAAGATCACAGTCATTGTTCAGAGATTGTACAGACCAATTAGAGTTTTATACAACAAAGGAAGAAGTGGTGTTTTCATGGTCAGAAATAGCATTACTGCTTCATAACCATGAACGCTTGCATTTAGTGATGTTTGTTTTATTTTGGCTCTCTAGCATAATGGCTGCATTTTAAGTTAAGTTTTTAATTTACAGTCTTTCATAGCATTATAAGCTGCTTTTTCATGTAATAGGATTTTTATACGCTGCCTGCAGACTTAATCTCTTAATACAGCCAAGATAATGTTTCCATTAACGGATAGCTATGCTTTTGAAGCTCATCTCTTAATATACTTTAGTGGATACGGGAAACAAATACTTTTTTTTTTTACATTTCTGATCTTACATAGGCCTTGTATTGGATTCCCAACTACGTGTAGTTTTTTCAGAACGCATGTACGCAATCTACGTAACGAAACGCTACATAGATAGCGTAAAATATTTACTGCGCAGCACTTAGAAATCGGCACGTAACTTACCAATACATGTAGTTGTGAATCCTTTAACCTTTACATATAGTAAATATTTGACTTTTCTGTTTGCAAAAAGTTAGACCATTATATGACTTATGTATGATTACTTGTCGTTATTTCCATACTCACGTATGCAATTATCTGTTTTTAACAAAAGCATTTTTAGCAATATTGGTAATGTACTGTATACCAACTTTTGAATGGTATTGAACGCCTCTTGTGTAGATTATGTGACCGCTCCTATTTAAAGCATACTTTT
>WWET01000028.1:67545-80991 GCA_011038615.1 Limnodynastes dumerilii
CTTTCCCTATGAAACAACTAGTGACCTCACGGTCTACGCTTCACCCTGCTGGACTGAACCTTAACCTTCCCAGTCTAACTGTTGTGATCAGCTGCTTGTGAGTCTGGAGATCCAGGAGAACGGTGATGCTCCGTTCTTAGGCTCTATGGGTCGGATCCTGACCTACGCGTGCCTTACAGCCGTGGTCAAAGCGGGAAGTGCACACCCTGTTCACTCCCAGCTCTCGGTAGTAAATCTGGACACTTACGTGACACTTCACTTTTATGATCAGATCAGGTATAACATGTCCTTCTCTGCCTTCACGGCGGAGATAAGACTGTGGTAAATGGGGGTGGGGGCAGCTAAAAGTTTGGATTGGACTATAAACGTTTATTTGAAGAATTATATTATAACATTTATATGAAGATTCCCTTGGTACTGTTTTTGTTGTCATTATTTGTGTTTCTATTAAGAGTTATACTGTGTTTCGCACCTTATAATTTTTTAAGGGATTTGGGTAAATCTCCTAATCCACCATTGAGCTGCTGTTACATTAGGGAAGCGCAGAGATTCTCATCCCTTTCTTAGTAATTCTGCATACCATTCTCTCTAACATAAATGCAAAAATAGCAGTTCCACACACTTGCAAATATATGATCAATAAATACATGATTATGATCGATACATTCATGATCTTCATGTAGTTAAAGATCCAAATATAGTCTGTTATTTTATTCTGCCAGAGGGGTAAGTAAGGAACCTCTCTTGCTGCATATCTGAAAATGAGTCTTCTATTTTCAAACCGGTTCTTGCATAAATTACACAGTTATTCAAGAAGAGGAACAAAAATCATGTTGATCAGATAATCCATTATATTGCAATAAATTGCATCAAATTGTCCTTGATCGTTACTTATATTGGGCTGGATCCAGACCTTGTTAAGTGCATGAACTTAGTTACTCAAGGGCTAAACCATGTTGATTGCAGGGGAGTCATATTTCATCTGCTGGAAACAGTATTAGAGTTGAGAGGTGATGTTTCCTATCCCAAGTCTAAATAACAGTATGATAGTAAAGCTGGTCAGTATTTGTGTGCAGTAAGCAATTTAAGGATATATCTCTGCATGCAAAGAATACAATTAACTTGACCCCCCCTGAAATCTACATGGTTTAGCCCAGGAGTAACTAAGTTCATGCACTTAACAAGGTCTGGATACAGCCCATTGTTAGTAAATCTTATGGTGGCATAATTGTTACTGAACATGCTGCATACAATGCTAGGTACACAAAAATGTCTGTACTCTGCATGTTTGAAGTATATATGAAAATGACTCAGTGCTGTCCTTATTTTCTTTTTCTCAGGTCAATGGAAGCATTGTTCAGAAGAACTTATGCAAATAGAGATTATGTCACCGCGGAAACCACCATTGTTTCTAACAAGAGAAGCAACTTCAGTGTACCACGATATGAGTAAGTGACTTTTAAGTATTATATGTAGGAGGTTTAAAACAACAAATCACGAAATATTGCATTTTATTTGTATTAATGTATATATAATTTAAGTTAATTGGTCATGCACACAATAAGTTCACTCTTGTTTTGTTTTGTTTTTTTATCTACCAATATATAGATGAAATGCAAAGTACACCTAGACTTTTTTCAGTGCTCTCCTAATTTATTAACTAGAAACAAACCAAAAGTTTAAATCTACATTTAGTATCTGTCATAGTATAGGAAATATACATGCAAGTTAAAAGTTATTAGAATTGGATAGGTAAAAATCCCATTTTGGAATATAACCTAGAAATTACTGCTCATTGTTTTTAAGGATTCCTATCGATATACAGAGAATATGCAAAATTTCACATGACTTCTTGCTGCGTTGATGGCTAATTCTCTGGATTCTGCACAAGAGTTTCATTTTCAGAAGCCAGTAAATTATGAATTTGGGATTTGCAAGGAGTCCAGAAACCTATATAAATATAAGACGCATATAAATGACCTATAGTGCTCTGTTATTGACAACATGACCTCATCACTTTGAACCTGAAATGTTAATCACTGCCACCAAGCTGTCCTTCAGAGCTCAGCCTGTTTCTACTTTACCAACTTCAATTAGTTTTCTCTCTAAAACACTACTTGTTCTAACCTGGGCTTGGGTCACCGCTGCAAATGGCCCTTTTTCGAAAGCAATCCATTCCCCGCAGCTTGACCCTAAGACTCCCATCCCTGCAGCTTGACCCTAAGACTCCCCTCCCTGCAACTTGACCCTAAGACTCCCCTCCCCACAGATTGACCCCAAGACTACCCTCCCCACAGATTGACCCCAGGACTACCCTCCCCACAGATTGACCCCAGGACTCCCCTCCCCGCAGCTTATCCCTAAGACTTCCCTTTGGCATACTTGCACATTCAAAAATTTAAAATGGCGGCCTTTTCAATATAGGGACAGGTGAAAATGAGCTTTTGGCTGTCTCCATTTTGTGGAGGCGACATCCTTGTTATTTCATTGTGTCAGCATTGCTTATTTTTGACCATGCTTGTACAGTAAAATAATGATTTCCATTCTTAACCATGTAAATATAAACTTTACTAAAAGGGGAAAAAGTAACCTGGACAATGAAGGTGCATTACTTAGAAATACAGTAGTAGTGGAGATGTTGCCCAAAGCAACCAATCAGATTCTAGCTCTCACTTTATTTTTACATACTAGAGAATGTCCGCTAAAATCTGATTGGTTGCTATGGATAACATCTCCACTTTTCCAAACACGCAGCTTAGTAAATCTGGCCCATAGATACATTTTTTCAGTGTTTGGAAATCTGAAAGCAGGATGCTTTGGGTCAGCTATGGGGGAGCCGCTGTATCCATGCATCGGAGGGAACACACCAGTAGCCATTCCCCTCCCATTGACAGACTTTTGATACCCATCCCCTACCTTGTGGTTTACAACCTATAGGTACAGAAAATGGTGCCGGTTTGGGCATTTGGATTGGTCTGCTGTCTGTTAGCATGCGTATGCTGAACATTCTACTTTCTTATACTAAGTCCTGCCCATTTGTGAGCATAACACCCATCCCCCCTCCCCCATGGGAAGCTGTTGTCAGTGTCGTTTTCAGAAGTCTGTATAGAGTGTATTGTGCAGAATGCAAAAGCAGACAAAATATCGATCTTGCTGCAGAGGGGAAATCTGGCTTATAGCTTCCATAAACTAATGCTTGGAGTAGCATCAATCTTTTGTATTGAGTGTCTTCTACCTCCTCACTTTCAGGTATTGGCTCTCCAGTGAAATTTGAAAGCTTAACAGACATTCTACACAAGAAAATAGAGGAAACAGACGGTCAGTTCCTTATTGGCCAGGGAGAGTCAGCTGCTCCTGTGTGGGGTGCATTATTTGATGGTAGCCACCAACTTCATGTTGAAAAGAACAATCTTTCTCCAAATTCAAAGAGCACTGAAGTGACCCTACCAGACAGTAAAGGAAAGAAGAGAAGAGCCCCACCGCCGCCACCCAACAAAGCACCATATAGTGCAGTGGACCATCCCATCCCAGAACCATCAGAGAAGGAGAACATCTGGTCGCGTTCTAGCCTTTCTCGCAAGTCCTTTGATGCAAAATTATCTTCTATAATGCATCAGTTACAGAAGCCAATAGCTGCTCCTCGGAAGTTAGTATCATCTGAGAAAATCAGCTCCTATAATAACTGCATCCAGACACCCACAGAGGAGGATTTCACATCAAAACCAATGCCCGCTCCAAGGCAGAAATCCATAAGAGAGAGGCTTGTTCCAAGGTCCTGGCTACAATCGCAGGAATGACCCCATTCCTTCCATGTTTGACTCATGTAGGGTTTGGCTCTTGATTGGGTTATTTTATTTTATATTAAATGTTGAAACTGGAAGTAAATAATCCACAGATAAATTAAGTGCAGCGTGTGCACAAGGAACTTTCCGAAAAGAATAAGACTTTTTGTTTCTCTTCCTCTGAGCAATTTGTTGCATAGAATAATTGGCTTATTTTAATCACAATCCCCTCCTCGTGTTATTTGTAAAGTGCTCAGCCTATGTAGAAGAATTTCTTGAATATCCTGAAAGAAAACTGGGCTCTTAATCTTCAAAGAAGGTTTCCTTTTTATTTATTTTTTTATCATTATCCGCTGGCTTGCAGACTGTTCTGCCTCATAATTACACACAGGATACAAAAGTAAAATGTCAGTTTAAGTTGACTCGCAGCAATGCTTCTCTGCTCGTTGCTGTCCAGAGCTCAGACTTCTAAGTGATTAGTCTTAATAAGAGTCCATTACAGCTCACAGTCTTTAAATATAAGCAAATGGTACACAAATGCTGTGAGTAAGACTTATAATATGAAAAAAATGCTTAGTATTTGGAATAGTTTACAAATTCCAAGTCCATTTTTTTTATAATATATTCACATCTATTTATTTATTTCCCAGGTGAATTCATTTTATTGTACCTTGTTCAACTAACATACTGTATTCCTCTAAACTGCCAATTATCTTTCCTGAATGGGATGTTGGTGATTGGCAATGTGTCTGGTGTGAAGGGGACATCACTACATGTGGCTACTTGTCAAAGAATTGATCATTTTTTTTGAAAATCTGTCACTTTTAAAAACTTTTTAAATGTTTTTTATTTGTGAGAATATATGGAGCTAAAACCTCCATGAAAAATATAAACAGTTAAAACAATAATGTTAACAGGTTGCATACCTTTGAATAGTCTATACAGCTATATTATGTAGAGACTTCACATCGAATCCAATTAACTCTTTCCTCATGAAATGTCTATTTCCATAGTCTTAATGGCCTTCCAGAGTAATAGAACACTCTATTTTTATAATCATTTTTTGTTACATCTTTTCAATCTTTTTTGCTCATTGAAAAACCAAAATATTTTCTAATGTAATTATGGCTTTGAATTTTGTACTTAGCTGTGTTGTCTAACACATAACGTAATATTTTGATTATTGGGGAATCACTACATTACATTATATTATATACTTTATTTTTTCATAAAAGTTTCAGCATTTTCTCTAGTCTTTCTATAGGGGGAGCTGTAAAAATCCCCCTCATGGCTGCAGATTTTAGCGCACATTGATCTTATCTTACTGAGATAAGTGTGTGTTTTTGTGAATCCGCGTGTAGATTTCCATATCTGTGGGTCAGGGATTTTGTGAGGATATTTGCACAATTTAGGTGATGAGGGAATCCTTGTGTCAGTGTTTTGAATTACTAGTTCCTACAAAATTATCACAACTGAGTTTTATAAATGGACATTTTTACATACAGGCATATTAAGTGAGTAAAGGTGTATGTATTGTTTTTTATATTTGCCCATATGTCAGATAATGTAAATTCACATTTAGTATACACATGACTTGATAAATACAGAAATATACATCTGTTTCAGAATACATTCCAGTACATCATTACTACTACATTCCCAGGAAAGTCTCAGATTTTTAAGATTATTTATAAAATATTTTGGCCCTGAAACTGGATTTTTTTGCTGTTCTTTGTTTTCTTTTTATCGGATGGTACTACTAACCTTTTTTATGTTGAAACCTGTTTCAATTTATCTTTATTTTTAAAGATAAATATTAAGAAAACAGTCTGTCTTTATCTCTTAATAACAACAGGCCTGATCCAGATCCTTTTTCATACTCACGGAGATCTGGAAGTCCACATGGAAGAGGGGAGTGTACTACCGTAACTTCAAGTACCGCCCCTCCCTTACTGATCTCCTAGTGTACGGAACTAAGTTTCGTTTACTAGAAGATCTGTAGCATAAAACTTGTGCGCATGCACAGATGTTACTATTTAGGGGACTTAAGCAAGAGGCTTGCGTCTGTCCCCTGATGTTACTAAAATGAGGATCGGGCCCAACATGCATATATGCAGTGACAATGTCAAATTAACCTTTATCTAATAGAAATGCATCAGGGTTATATGGTGTTGTGCCATATAGTGTAATAGAGATGTGTTCTGATTATACACAGTTGTCAAGGCATACTGGAGATGTTTTCATGTGTAGAACATAGTAAAAATATATGCACTGGTGATGTCATGTTGGGTGACTATTGTTTCCTATGACTGTATAAATGTAGACCTTTATGATGATTATATGCCGTGGGCATATTATGTTGGAGTGATGTTGTGTCCTATGTTTGTATAGAATGTGATAGAAATAAATCAATATAGAAGTATAATTATAGTGGTGTTTGTAAATTGGGTGTTTTAGTCTATATCTGTGTATGATTTAGAAATCTATTATAATTATATGCGGTTCTGAGGTCATGTTGGGTAGAGGAAGAACATTAGTGGACATTCACTGTATGTATTTTAAAGAAGTGTAGAACTGAACCAGTGCTGTCTGGCGAGAGCAACTCTTATCTCTGGAGGTCCACCCGCTAAATTTACAAAATAGTTTTACAAGGAGTTGGATACTGGAACTGCTTTTTGAGGAGCATCTTATACAAGGTGGAAATCCGTGTATATTAGCATGAATGATCAGTTTATGAGCACTTTGTCTACTACCTTAATAAGCAAATTTTTAAATATTTTGGACACTATTAGAATTTGATATGTGGGAATCAAACAAACCCAGCAGCTACATTGTTTTCTGTATAAGGTAATTGTCTCATTGTTGCTTTAGTTGAACCGTATGTTGTCCATGCCATTGAACTTCCCTCCTAGGGCTGGATCCAGACTTAAGTACTTGAAATTAGTTACTCCTGGGCTAAACCATGTTGATTGCAGGGGAGTCATATTTCATCTCTTGCAAACAGTATTAGAGTTCAGAAGTGATGTTTCTTATCCCAAGTCTAAATAACAGTGTGATAGTAAATCTGGTGTGCAGTAACCAATTCAAAGATATAATCCTGCATGCAAAGAATACAATTAACTTGACTCCCCCCGCAGTCAACATGGTTTAGCCCAGAACTAATTTCAAGCACTTACTTAATTCTGCATCCAGCCCCTAGTCTGGGGATAGGTGTGTATTAAACATATGGCATCTCATATACTGCTTTTAGTTATTGAGGTATTTAATAAATTGCTGGCCTTTACTCATTTTCTGCTTTTAAATAATTTGCCACAAAATACATTTTCTGGCAGCCCCAGAATCCTTTCCTATTGCCTAATATTTACTGAATTCCATTTCTTTTGCTCTTTTTAGTGTTTTTAGAGACAGTAGATCTCTATTAAGGGCACGTTTATTTTAAAAACTCTCTGTCCTCCTATTCCGGAGCACTTGCTGTGAAACATGAAAATGGACATTAACTAGAAATTGATGAATTAATGACATGTCCATCAAACAGCTGTACAATAGATGCTTTATGTGCCAAGTATGGTGCCATTTAAAGGATTTTCAGCTAGTAAAACAAAGGGACATTCCTTAATCTAAGCTTTTTCTAATATCTTCAGTGTTTGCTTTCACTGACACACAGGTGTTAGGCTTTATAATATGACTGCTAGATTCACAGTTATCTGTTATTCATAGAGAAATCTATGTGCCAGGTTTAGTTTAGAAATAATCTGTTTTACAGCAAGAATTTAACATAACAGAAGATCAAAAATAAACATCATGACTTAATCATGCTAAACAAATATTTCAATTTACCCCTATTTTTCTTCACCTTGTTAAGGATTTTAAGGGTGGTTTACATAATTTGGGGCACCATGCCCTAAAATCTGTGTGGGTTCACTCTAAGAATGGCCCTTCCTCCGCAGCCTGACTCACCTATTCATTAAAAAAAATCTAAAATGGCTGCCATTAGAAATAGAGATTTATTTCTAATGGCAGCCTGTCTGAGCGGGGAATATATAAACAAGTATTTTTCATGGAATTCTAAATTACAGTGGAGTTCCTTTTCTTTACAGAATTCCTTCTACCTTTTTAACACCCATATCCATATAATTTGCAATATAAGTAGGGAATTGTGGCAAAGTCCAGGGTGCTGCTTAATATATGTATATCCTTGTACAATTAGTGTTTTGTGTAATAATTGTATAACATCAAAATGTATTCCCAAGGTGTAGATAATTTTTAGTCCGTTTATTTTCACTTGATAAACAAAAGTCCTCATAAAGCATTTAAGAGCTCATTCTGAACACAATAATCGGCACGTGCTGGACATGCAATAGATATTGGAATAAAACAGACACTATTATTGTGGCAATTTCACACAACGCATCACATAGGTAAAAGAACGTGAGCTTTGTTCAGTGTAACAATAAAGTATTTTTATTTTGTTCATACTTACTTGATTGGCATTAATTATTCTACACTTGTGAATAGTACTGTGCTTTGTTAGCCTAATCCAAGTGTATAATAAGAAAACTGCTTGGCAGAACTGGAACGCTATTTCCTTGTTGCTAAATAGATTAATTGAATTTGTGTTTAAATTTTATGGTACTTAGTAATATGCACAATGCAAAAATGATTTGTTATATAGTTTTTTAAACTGTATAATTACTCTAAAAATGTATTTTTTTTAATATTGTAGCAATCATGTGACATTTGTTTATGAATATGTTTTAATTTTAGCTGATTAGGTAATGTGTACATGGTGGATGAAATGAATTATACTGTCATAAATGAAATAAATTTCTCTTTGCTTATTAGTTTTCTTAGCTCTCGTTCTTATTATTTCCCACAGAAAACATGGAAAACAGCAGTAAAGTAACATTAATGCACACTTCATGAACATTTTGCATGGTCGGGAGGGATAGGCATGCAGATTAAGGTCATTGGGCGGCGGAAAGGCATTGGAAGTAGTGGAGACATTGGGGTAGATCCAGAACTAAGTACACTAGCGTATGTACGCTAGCCGGAGATGTAAAAACGCTATTTTGTATGTACTGCGCATGCCCACGGCGGATGTTACGCCACGTAACTCTGAACGTACGTACTAGCTTAGTATCAACAACGTGACTAGGAACGAAGGGGCGTGCCAACCATATGATACCCGTAATTACGCTTCAGAGGCGGGGTGAGGCATTTAAATGATACAGTATGGGCGTGGCTTAGACACCTACACACGTGAATCCTTTAAGTATGTCAGGAGTTACGCTTTGAAAAGTTAAGGTAGGGTTTGGCAAGCGTAAAATGGCCAAAGTACGTACGAGCGAGGGGATTGCATAGAAAATACACTACACGATGAAACGTAATGGGAACGTAGATCTGGATCTGGCCCATGGTTCTTAGTATCTAGTGTGATCGTGCAGGTGTGCACATGGCTGGTACACATTGTAATGCAGTGCGATTGATGCAGGATTGCGTGCTTTCATGCTCTCCGATAGGTGGGCGAGGTAATCTGTGCAGGTCATACAGTAAGGGCTTCGATAAGCTCTTACATACGATTCTGCATTACGCACCCGCCCCATATCACGTGAGGTGGGTATAGAAGAATTAAGGTAGGCTTCTGATTTCATAAGTGACATGTGCACAAGGAGAGTGTACTTCCCTCACACGCACAGACCTTAGGATCGCACACATTCCCTATGGCAGGACATACAAGTGGCTGAGGAAAGCGGACCTTAACCTGGTGGCAAGGCTACATGTTTTCAGTGCAGTGTGGGTCGTGGGGTGTAAATTTTGTCAGTACCGACCCCCACAATTTCGGATGGCATCCTGGGTATAACCAAGCTGGCTGTAATTTAGATTTGTAACATTTATACACCAGTTACTGCAATACTTTCCATGTGTCATTGATGCCACCAGGACGTCAATCATTGTTCTTGTTCAGAGGACAAAGTTCTATGACCACTAGTAATTAGCGCAATCTGGGAATGAATGCTCGCTGGTTGCTTTCCAGGTTAGTTTCCCATGTCTCACCCGAGTGCGTCACATGACTATATTAAAATGGAAAATGATGGAATATGTAGCTTTGAGTGACGGGGAAAATGTGAGCGCATGGAATGTGTACACTACTTGTTGTTTCAGATAACAATTCCTTACTGTTATACAGTCCTTTTCTGGCCATGAGAGCAGTGCTTCCTAATGCAGGGTCAATCTCTATAGGGTTACATAGGAACATCACATGACTGACATAGGACTGACATCATGAGCCATGAATAACAACTGATCACTAGCAGCTTTAAAGTGTACTTTGCAGTGGGATGTGAACTATGCCCTGGTAATGCTATAAAAATACATACCTCTACACATCACACACAATAAAATGTTATAGCTCCTTCCGCAGTCTTTGTCATAACAAGACTGGCTGGTAACAGACAGACTAGAAAGTCTATCTTACGCTCTACAACAGGCCTGGCCCATCTGTGGCTCTACAGGTGTTGTGAAACTGACTCCAAGCATGTTTTAACTGCATAGGCATGGCTGATACATGCAAAGCATGCTGGGAGTTGTAGTTTTACAACACTTGGTACAGGTTGTTGTCCAGGCCTGTTCTATAAGACATTGACTGCTCCCTTGTATGATAAACACTTGCCCTTGAGCATCAATCCCCAATGTGTAAGGTAAAAGTGCTCTGTATGATCCAGTGAAAGAAAAAGTTTCCACATCTGTGTTAAGCATGTGACATGCAGCTACATAGCCACTCCACATTTCAGTGTGTTACATATTTTAGTCATGATTTTCACATCCGTATTTTACATATACCATTCAGTCCTCAACATATGTTATCAAATATACCCCATTCTATCTGATGTCACTCATGGTTAAAGTACAACTACTTCTAGATGCTGTAATTTCTTGCAAACCTTCTGCGTTCCATCAGACAGAACCCCTGATTAAGTGTTTGGCATAAGCTTTGCATTTTTGGTACAGATTCTCACTCCGGTGTTTACATTTGGGAGGCGTTAGAGTCAATTACAGGAAATGGCCATCAAAAGAAATCAAGCACCGCACACTAATCTCAATTCTGATTCTGCTAATTGGGTTGTTGACTATATATCATTGATATTGAATTGTGCTACTCAGGAACTTAAGTCATATAGAATAAACCAAAAGAAGGCTGATTCAGAGTTTGGGAGTAAGGGCAAAACGGGGGCAGCTCAGCTAAACCATTTTGCAAAGTAAGGGGCGCTAATTCATTTTAGATCTTTTGCATACAGGGAAAATACTTTACTTCTGGCACTTGTGTGTTGTCTGCATTTCCACTATTATTAATATAATATGGTACAATACACATTAATGGTAAAAATCACATTGAACTAGACAATTTACTTAAATTGTATACAAGACAATTCCAACCAATGGCATAAATATGTTTTTGTTTTGGAAGCTTATTTATAAAGGAACAACTTTATATGTTCAATCCCTCTTCGTTATTTAACAATTAAATGCTCTATAACCACTGTATTAGTCATTTATAAAAGAGCATTCCACATCTAATGTCATTCTGATATCCATAAAAAAGATCTCCTTTTAAAGCATTACATTAAATCTTCGTTGTACTCATAGTCATAAATATAAAGATAGAAACTGTCTGAGACAAGATGAACAGGATAATTAAACTGGTTTCTGCAGCTTTGTAACCAGAAGCTGTTGTCTGCCTGATATATTATTTTGGGAAAATATTTAGTAACTAGCATAAACTTTGCTTTTTGAGAGATTTTTAGAGCCTGTGTGGGAACTTATTTCACCTCACAAAACAAAAGAAACATCTGGTAATGAAACCAACTTTTTCAATGCCACCCAGGTGTAAAGCAAGTTGCCCTTCTGTTGTATCTGGGCAATTTAGTACCATTTGCTCTCACTCTCCCTGGGATTTATCACTACTAATGGACCTAAAAAGAAAGTGATTTACAATTGAGGCTCATACAATGGATTGACTTTTACAGTGTAGAAAGTACAGACACATTCATTTCCAAAAAAACACTTTTATTTCCCCATACACGGAAAGATCTATAAGTATGTGTAATAGAGCAGCTGCATAGAAGTCATTCATGTTTTCATATTTCAATATGTTCCCTTTGTTGAATTTTACAGTTGATAAAGTTGATGGTTGTTAAAGAAAAATGTGGGGGTTTTTTTTATTGAGGTTTTGGTTACAAATTTCTATTAAAGTTCCCAGCTTCTCCTGTATTAAGGATTCATATATTTAGCAATTGTTAAAAAAATTTTTTTTAGAAAACTATCATTAATCTTAGCAAAGTAAAAAGGTGAGGGGATCTAAAACAGCGCTGAGGAGAATGTCAATATTGCATCCAGTCCCCACCCAGGGTCTACCACCTTTAAAATAAACAATGTATAAAAATTTGGAGGGGGGCAGGCGCTATATTGTCCTCTATGATGTTGGTAATAAGCATATATAATTGTGGCTATTATTATAAACCAATAATAGTAATAAGTCCACTTGGTAATGATGCCTTCTCCCTAAAGAGGCTCCAACATGCGGGGAACAATGACAAAATAGAAAAGGTAAAATAATTGGTTTCATTCACAAAACTTCAATAAAAGACTTCAATATAAAAACATGCCACATAAAAGACAATGAATCAATAGACTGATGCAGTATACACACACACGTACACACACAATACTCCGCACTTGAGTTCCCAACTGTCACTCACCTGGATTTAATTAATTAACTGATGTTTGAAAAAGTGGTCACCATAGTAACAACACCTAACACTGGTTAACGTGTGAAATAAAACCTGTGAACTCTAACAAACAGCAGTACAGTACATGATAGCAAGCCACGCCTACTTTGTTACATCATGGATGTGGCAAGCTCTAAGCCACACCCCTATTGTAATAATGCAGTGGATGGGAATCCGCCTACAGAACGTTGACAGTGAAGCCACATCCCCTTCTAACAATACATACATTTCTCGTTGTCAGACGGTTACATTGTATGTCCCATAAACATGTAATGTAGCTAGTTCTATGTAATTAGAAGTGCCTTTGGTACAACAAATGATCATTGCAGAGGTGTAACAAGGGTGAGTTTTATAGGGCACGTGCCCTGGGCGCAAATGGATACCCAGGCGCAATAATTACATTTTTATTATTTTTTAAAACAGGTGGGGCACATTTTTTCCATTTGTCCTGGACTCCATCAACCCTAGTTACGCCACTGGATCCTTGGTTCTAGGCTCTAAAGCTAGGTACACACTGGAGGGCTATCTGACAATTATTGTGCAGATCACACAATAAACATCAAGTATCTCCGACATCTTACCAACGTATATATTGTCTCACAATGCTGCAAAATCCTCCGAAACTACGTTGCATCCTATAATTAGATTTTTGAGGAACTCCTAATTTTACCAATCAGCGGTGTCTCGATGTCTGAAGAAAACTTGAGTGTATTGGGCCTGATCCAGAGCTGCAGCCGCTGTCGCTAGTACGGCGGCCGTAGCCATAATGCGCATGCGCCGGGCAGATGTTGCCCGGCGTGACTATGGAAACGCCCGATCATGGATCGGGCGTCCATAGTAGCGCCGTAGGGACGCTGGAGGGGACGTCCTCCAGCGTC
>WWET01000028.1:122771-142991 GCA_011038615.1 Limnodynastes dumerilii
GAATAAGCCAACAGGCCATGCATGAGTGGAGATGCCAAATGCTGCTCTGTGCACTCAGCAAAAGGGTGCCCCCCTACACCTCTCTATATCCATTAATATTAGATTAGCCCCCATAAATGGCTGTCTCCAGGGCGCTTGTTAGGGTATACATACACACACACACACACGTACATGCACAAGCAATCAACCATGACCTTGCAGTTAACACATTTGTTTAATACAAAAAAAAAAAAGATAAAAAAAGCACAGAAATCAACTGCAATATTGATCCATATAAATTAGGTGAACAGACAGTGACACTGGAACTTTTAAGAGCAGATATGTACAGTTGATTGAACAGTGTTTACCTTTCCACCATTTATAGTGTTAAAATTTCTTAAATTGATTGATTTGTTACTATACATTGCATTGATTGAACCTTTAACAGTAAAAAACAAAACAAAAGCAAAAGCATTTTCATAGTACATATGTTCCAATATTTCAACCTCTGACATTCCAGCCTTTTTGTGGCCAAATTTCACATATTTGTGTAACACACTAGGTACTAGGTTCTCTAGGTTTGGCAACGATGTTAAAAATGTGCAATTGTCAATTGTTCCTGTTACAAAAAAACTGTGAACAAATCCAGCCAAAGTGAGACCCGCAATCCACTGTTCTTACCTCTAACATTGACTTTTACAGTTATAGTGTGGCTCACACAGTAGGCAAAGTGTATTTTAATGCAGAATATTGTGCTAGGCGAGGAATGTAGCTAAAGTATTAACATTTTGCTTTTTTTCACAGGGAAATTGCTTAAAGTTTTGTGCTAGGGTGTACAGACGACAGTTGGGAGGATGGAAAAGTGGACTGTGGATTCATGGTAGGTAAAGGATAAAGGTTGTTGTGTAGTAGATCACTATAAGAAGAACCTACAGGGGCAGTTGAAGCCAAATGTCTGTACAGATGCTGGGAGTTAGTGGAGTTAGTTAGATATTGTCTTTGCATCATCAAGGAATGAAGAGCTAAGGGTTGCATTAGAGGTGAAAGCACACTCTGGTTTTTCAAGTACTGCAATTGATGAGAATAGGCAGCCGGTATGCGCGTGCTCAGTCCACTACATAAACCTCCGGGATAGATGCCATGAAAGATTGGTGTTGAAAGTGGATACTTGTGGCTGTCCATCATACCACCAGGATGGAGGTCATGCACTGACTTGCTGCTTTCACCCTCCTGACCAGTAAATGTCTCTTTCCCAGGCATCTCCTTTGGTACGTTTAGTGGAGACACAGCTCGTATCTTTTTCTCACACACAGGGCTGTCCATATCATCTAGGTTTCTTTTCAAAGATCGTGAGGTCCCAAAGTTCTGAGGATTAGCCTTACCAATTGTGATTGGATGGACTGTGCTTTCCAGCTTTCTTAAATTATCAAGTCTTACACTATGAGTCTTAACAGGCCTGTGAATGGACTCTGCATGTCTTTTTGATATTGGTATAGTCATTGGTGAAACTCTACATGCTTTTGGGTTACAGTCCATCAACTTTCTGTTATTTGGAACTTGAAATGGGCTTTGATGTGTTTTGCTTTCTTTCTGTACCTGTAAGTGATGAGAGAGGTTTGTTCCTGGAGTTTTTGCAGTGTGCTTGTGCATAGATTTGGGAAGGCTCAAGTCGGTGGGCTGGTCATCCATGTTATCTGAGACATTCTGTTTTTCTTGATGGTGCAGTGAATGATGGTAGTGAAGTTTCTCATGATGTTTGTGTGAAGACGACACATTTTCAGTTTCTCTAAACATTTCTCGTGCATGGTATTTTGCTGAGTGTTCATTATGAAGATGGTGTTCCGTGTGCCTGTAAAGCCTGTGCAGGTGAGGTGATGAATAGAACTCAGCCAAGAAGCTCGGCACATTGGAGTGCTGTGCAGCTCTCTTCTCGGCCATCTGCTCTTTGCATTCAAGCATACTGGACTTCAATGAGTAGGACTCGGCAAGCACATTCTGATGGAGTTTTGCAAAGTCGCAGCGGTAAGAATCTGTTTTGTTTAATGTGTTGCTTTTGTAAACATCATTCAGGCTCTTTTTGTCATCTGGAGTTTTTTGCTTAAAACTTTGAACATGTTGTATCACAGAAGGTCTGTTAACCGCCACTGTTTCCGAACTGGTTACCTGATGAGCTTGTACTGCAGGTGGAGACATTTCTGATTTGGAGCTTGATTTTTTTTTGCTAATTAATGGCGGTGGTGAGCCATAAGGGGAATAACTTCCTGATTGTGAAGCTCCACTGACCTGTGACAAAAGTTTCTTTTTGGCCAAGGGAGACATTATTCCTGGGTTCCCCCTTGAATAAAGCAGTGGAGTATAGCTAAATGATGATTCTTCATGTGTAGAGGATGATGTCTCCTTTTCTTTCAGCATGTCAAGTGTCTGCACCAAATACACTTTGGGATTCTGCTTGAGGGCATTTTGGAAAATGTTGCTGTCTAGAGGATTTTTCAGGTCCTCCGAGACAAGAGGGTCCACCTTTACGGTACAATTTGCGATATAATCTGGAATATCTGGGATTTTTTCATCCTCCATGTTTATTTCATGCTGTAATTGCACCTGAATTGTGGGAAACATGCTGTAATGTCCTTCACGTGCTTCCCTTTCTAATGGCTCTGACAATTCTTGTTTACTTTGCTCTTGTTTTATTATTGTAGGGTTTTCTGTGAGTGTTTGTGACTGCTCTTCAGAATTGATTTCTTTTACATGAGTGAGCGAGTCAGTGGCAATAGGTTCCAAGTGCATACTATCGTCTTCTTTCACATGGCAAGTGATAGGGACTGTCTCCTCTGGTTCTTCCTTTCCTACAGGCGATGACTGTTTTGCTTCTGTCAGTTCAGGAGAATCTACAGATGACTTGGTGTCCACTAGATCGTACAAAGACCCATTATTTTCATCTATATCCAGACTCTCCTCTAATGAACCCTAAAAAACACAGACTGGTTTAGTACTTATTCTTTAATGAAGGACACTGTACATAATATTTGACTTTGTGCACTAACAATCACCCATCATACCATTTAAATCTTGACTACTCAGTGACAACTATAATCATTGCCATAAAATCCCTTTTTACCTGAAGACTGTGAGAAAGGTGACTAAACCAGAGTGCTATATGTTGGCGACTGTGTTGTTATTCTTACAACTGATAGTCCTGAGACAATCACTTTAAGTATTATGTGGCTGAGTAGGAATTAACAAAATGTAAAATAGCTTCTAATGGTCAGGGAACATTGTAACACAGCACGCAGAGGTAATTGTAATTGGACCACCAAACCGTTACTGCAAGGCTGGTGCCAGTTAGCGCACAAAAGGTCTATAATTTAAAACATTTTTATGTAAAATGTAACTGAGCATGTCCTAAAAAGATTTGTCTTAACAAATACAATGTCAAAAGAAAGCAACTTATGTCCGTATTCAGAGATGTATAACATATATAGTAATTTTTTTACGTAATATACGTATCTTTTTCTTACGTAGATTGCGTAAATGTGGTCTGAAATAGATACATAGACTACGCAAAAAAATTTCTACGCATGCGCAGTAGTAAAAATTGCTAAATGCTGGAGATATATGTTATACGTCTGGTACTCTGAACACGGGCTTTAGTTCCATGCTCTAGGAAACAAGTGTTCTGAACATATATTTACACAATAGACCCTTTATATCTTTGAGTTGAATATTCTAATCTATAAAGCTGGGTACAAAAAAAAATATCATTAGGGGTTGGTAAACATTTTCTGATACTCTGTTATAGGAAATGCCAACATTCAGACTCCTTTCCAATGATAAGCACACATGTAGTCACTTAAGTATTTGTTCAGTCAACATAGTTGCCAATATTTTTCCCTTTTGAATCACAGCTTATCTGATAACATCAATTCAATGTTCACAATTCACTGCATTATGCTGTCAAGTAACCCTAACAACCTTAAGGGTCAGCGGCATGTTCTATGTGGGATAATACAATAGTTTGTCATTCCCTTGTGTGAAATCTTATTATTTTTCTCTCTCTCTCTGTCAGATAACATGCATTGAAGTCACAAAGAACTATATAATCTAAATTCTGCACTGCTGGTCATTACTTTAAGGTGACTATAAAGAAACTAATGATTCAAGATTATTTTGAAGCTGCCTTTTCATAGCATGTCTGTATTTGGTTTTCAATAGCTATAGAATTTTATTAAAGCCCTATTCAGTGTTTTTTTTTTCTTCCTAATAACTGCTCTTTTCAGCCAGAATGCCATCATTAGTTGTTTAATAAGTATTGCTCTATCAGTGGTCTCTGGAGCTTATTCAATTACATGAAAATTCCAGACAGATGACAAAGTGGGAGCAGAATGAAATATTTCAGAAAAATCTCAACATTTGTTTATCATCAGAAACCGCTGTTGTGAATTTTCTAACCAGCATACACAGTGCCAAGTATGCATTTTATTTAAATACTAGTTTCTATTAGGCTTCAATCAAGTGTTGATTTGGCTCTGTGCAATGCTAATGTGCAGCTTGCAAAAATAATGAATCTTAGGACTGGATCCAGCTCTCCACTTCTGCTGTGCTCGGAACTGCTGTATCTTGAGACCCACTCATGTGGGTGAGGGTGGCCATTCCCATCGTATAGATACAGAGTGGTGTGAGCTGCCGCTGAGAATGGGCAGTTGTGAACTGGCTGGGTAATTGATTGCTTCTGCCTCGCCAAGGAGAAGCCATCGATCCACTGAAGAACAAAAATTCAGTGGCAAATGGTGAGTATTAATGTAACCCCAACCCTTACCCTAACACTCCCCTTCCATTACCCTAAACCTCCCTTCCCATCAGCCTGACCCTAAGACTCCCTTACTCACAACCTCACCCTAAGACTCCCCTCCCCTAATCCTAACCCAAAGACTTTCCTCCACGCAGCCTGACCCTAAGTCTCCCTTCCCTGCGGCCTAACCCTAAGTCTCCCTTCCCTGCGGCCTAACCCTAAGTCTCTCTTCCCCGCAGCCTAAGCCCAAGACTCCCTTACCTGCAGACTGACCTTAGTACTCCCTTACCTGCAGCCTGATCCTAAATGTCCCTTCCCCGAAGCCTAACCCTAAGACTCCCCATAGATTACTACTACCCATAGAATCCCCTATAATACTCAGAGGTCAATGTCACTGGCAATTTTTTGGCTTTCTTTTATTCCACAGGCTTCCCGTAGTGTCTTCGTTATAGTGAGCGTAATAAACTGGATAATTTTTTATTTGTTTTATGCATTTTTTTGTAGTGTCCTATTTATTTTTATTTTAATAACTCTTTAATCTGAAGAATGAATGTTTTTGTTGTACTACTTAACTTGGCACTATTTATCCCTGGTGTTTCACAATAGTATTAACTATACATCAACAATAACTCTCAGATGTTTCTTTCAAAACTCAATAAAAGCTTAGTTAAATCTGTCTTTTAAGAACATACAGACTTCAGAGTAAAGAATGCTTCACTTATGGATTTATCTCTTACATCTGTATTTAATGTTCTACAAATATATTGTATTCTGTTACGAAAACAACCTACGTCAAGTACAAACACACTGAAATTCTTTTTAGAGATGGAAACGATTCACAAACATGCAAGAAAAATCTTTCTCCTTTATAAAGTGTTTAGTTATATCATCCATTAGCCTCAAATTAACTATACTCCCAAGTTAATAATAAATTTAAGAAAATGCAAATCAAAATCCCTCTTTTACCTGGAACCTTACTGGAACAGTGAAAGATGGAAATATACTTAGTTTGGTAAATTCTTCAATTTTTTCATTTTCCAGATAAATCATTTGCATAATTAAAGCCTATGACATTATTCAGATTGTAGCAAAAATAGATTTTTACTATTATTATTTTTATTATTATTATTATTATTACTGGCCTCTATTAATCGGTCATGTACATCAAACAACTAGATCTTGCTATACAATATCCGTTTGTGAGCTTACACAGCTTCTTCTCCTTCTTCTTCTTATTATTATACCCAATAACACGGCCACTAAGAAGTGGTTCAATTACCTGCATTATGTCATCTTTCTTTGAACAGCACTAAACTGAACTAATACTACTTTCCAAAACCGCATTACCCTTTATAACCAATTATTCTTTATCTACACTGTGCGCTGTATTGTTCAACTGAAAATCTATTGTTAAGAAACATTTTCTGTCAAACATCATAGGAAAATAAATCCCGCAGATTTATGTTTACAGAGACGCCTCACACTGTGTAAGTGTTACTGCAGTTAAAATACTATAGTTCCAGAAAATCTATCTTTAAATTTTGAAAAACCGACTGTATATCAAAAACTTGCAGTGATTGCACAAATAAAATGGCCTCTGAGGACAAAATCAGCAGGTGGAGCTTGGCCTCCTTAAATTTTTTTTTGGGGTAATGCTGTTCTGGCCTCTTGGTCGTACTGCTGCCCTTTGCTGTAATCTGGAAATGCTATTTTCATCACGCCCGAGAGAAATTGATAGAGTAACATTCATTAGGAATTAATCCTAATTTTAATATGTAGCATTATATGGAGACTGAGTATTGTGTATACCCACAACTATGAATGCAAAAAGATGATAATAAATGATAATTTACCTCAGTGTCCTCTGCTTTTGTGGATAAATCCTTCTCCTTCTTTGTCTTCTGGCCTTCATGTTTGGAGCGTTTTGGGCTGCACAATTTAGTCTTTATCTCCACCTCAGGGGAATTGGTGTCTGGTTTTCGAGGCTTCACTGGAGGTAACGGCTTGTCCTCCTCTCCTTTGATAAATCTTTCATAGGGCAGGATTAATCTAATTTAAGAAAAACAAAATGAATTGTTCAATTTCAAATGTACTTTCCAGAGAAATGTTCTTTGAAATAATTCCACATCCTGTCATTTAGTGGGATTATCTTTCATCTATTCCATGAATAAAGAAAGTTATGGTCTTATTGTAACAATTGCCATGTGAGAAATGTATGCAAATGATTGAATATTTTCTAAACCAGAACTTTTAAGTGCACATAAACACAATCAAGGCTGCCATTTTATGGGAAGAACAAATGCTCAAATTGCAAATGGAAACTGTTAATTCACTGGTGCCTCATGAATATTGGTTACTGGCTCTATATGAACTGTTATATTGCATTGACATAAGGACTTGTTCACACTAAAAATAGTTGTTTTTCCCATTGTATAGCAGCTCTAAATTTTCCATAAATTCAATTATAATCAACATGACAAATATTGGTCTAGTACACAAAATGGCTGCCTTTACTTGAAAAATGTGACATATAAGGACTGCATGTAATACAATTAAGCTTGTCAATAAACAATAAGAACTATGCTAAATAATTGTTTGGAGACATACAATGCATTTTTGTGAGTGTTTATACAGTATAACATTAATTATTTATTCAAATCCAACTTTTGGTAAATTACTGTTAAGGCTTTACTCAAATTAATATCAGACAGGGGGACGTGCACAACGGTTATTCATTTTGTTTTATTTCTATAGTAATTTAAAACACTATTACATAAAAGGAAGAAAAACAAAAAACAAAAGATCTTTTCTTTTCTGTCCAACCAAACCTGTGCAATTTTCACCATTAAATCCTTTCATTACAATTAGATTTTTTTTTTCAGAATAAAGAGCCTAAAAATTTCTTTACAAAATTTGACACATCAAACAATGTAGGTTCTTATAATCTGTTTTCCAGTCATAGCTTAGCTTTTGATCTTAAAGGATAATATAACTGTGTTATAATTAGAGGAGATGGATTATATTACAATCTTGGTTTCAGCTTCAATGATGAACTTTTTTTTTTTCTTGAAATGCATTTGGCATGATTAATGGCTCACTGTCGGATTAATGTACAACTCAGCAACTTAAAAATATGGAGACTCAGACAGAACATTTTGTTGTTTTAAAAGCCAAATTCATTTAGTGGAACTAGAGTTTTGTATACACATACCAGTTTTTATGGAAGCATGCTTATACTTTGAGAGACAATTGCTTTTTTTTTTTTTTATTTCAGCTTAGCGTTGAATAACAGAGTTATTTTGGAAAAAAAAGAAAATTGCTAAGAACAAGTATAACACATATGATTGTAGAATACAGCTTGCTGAAAATAAAATTAATTTAAATCATTGCTCTTACATTGTATGTGCAAAAAAAATGAATAATGTTCTAAAGGCCGAGGCTTGGCAGCCTTCCAGTAATGAAGCTAAAACAGATCCCATGGGGACTAGTCATCCTCAGATCCAATTACAAACTGAGTTTAAACATGTTACAGCTGCTGAAACTGTAAACTGTTCCCTCAATGAGGACTTACCAAAATAATATATGGCTGCCAAATACCTGCCTCCTGCTGTAATATTACAGTTCATGTTTACATAATAGAGAAGGCAAAAGACTGGCAGCAACTTAACATCACTGTGGCTATTAGAATAGCAATAATGTAATAAGTGCGGGTGAGTTTAGAAGGGAATATGGTGCTTGTACGTGGTCTCTCTGAGAGGTGAGTGCATGGAATAGACATCAGGGTGAAATGGAGGTAGTCTGGGAGTATTTCATGTCTATGATTGACTCCTAAAAACATATGGCCTGTCCTTCCTTGCCCATCGTGCTAAGAAATAAGAATCCCAGTGGCCTTCTCTCTACCTGACTTTAATTACGTTGTGGAATGTACCCAGGCAGCTGTACTTGGAAAGCGATTTTATATATTAACCAACACTAGGAATAGGGAGAATGTGACATACTGAGAAACGTGACCTATTAAAATTGCACCCCACTGACAATTTTGCCTTCAAAAATGGTATAACCCAGAGTACTGAACGAAATGGTGTTTGGTCTTTGTTTTATATTGTAAGACTGGGGTATAAGCACGTATGATATATACTGTCCCACTAACAGAAAACACATAGCATGTGCTGTCCTGCTCGCCAGGCTATGAGAGAATGAAAGAACACCTCACCATCTTTTTCTTATGTCTCACAGGTGCAAGATCCTAATTAGCTTAACCTAGGATGGAGGCCCTGAAGGCGGAGGTGGAGCTCGTCCTCGCTCTCCTATCCACAACCCAGGAACCATTAGCTTGCTTTTAGCAAAGCCAAAGTGACTTTGCAGCACATAAGGCAAAAACATGGCACAAACATATCTCTCGTGGACAACTTCCCTGGTGCTTCTGCCACAATGAAATCTCCTATTTCTTGAGTCCACGGCTCTTCTTAGCCAAACAAACAATGTAAAAAGAAAAGGCATCATTTTTCTCTGTATGAAAATAAATATTAATGTAGCAAAACTAGGACCATTAATTTATATTCTGATCAAACAGCATTAAAGGATCATGACCAGTGGGTATGTTAAACAGTACAGACTATTTTCTGGTTCATTAAGATTCTAAATAATAACATACTTCACTCTGTTCGTCCATCTAACGTTTAAATTCAATTATAATGCAAGTGGATTTCTCAATCCTAATGATTAGCTTAATAGGAGAATTCCATTTAAATGTACTCTTTCCATCCCCTGGATTCATTTTCAATATTTAAATGCTTAGATTTCATCAGAGAAAATATATAACCTCTCCTCTATATTAAACAGTGATCATAGCTAGTGACCCGGCAGTCATGTGTGTTATCCACACTGTTGCAGTTGGAAAGTAATCTTGTTTACATTAGATGTGATTGGAATACAGAATTCTTAGATGATTCAGAGTCATTTCTCACTGAGATTATTGCCCCCTTTTTTTTTTTTAAATAAAATAATTATTTCGCTCGTTGCTAATAGGTCACCTTCAACCACATTCTCCCAAACATGGAACAGTTCATGAAGCAGATAAATATTTTCGTTTCAAGATATTTTTTTTTCACTGAGCTCAGCAGTTGGCAGACAGACTGCAGCAGAAATACATTTCACACAGCTGGTCAAAGGCCTAGAGCCAAAAGCTGGAAATGTGGTATTAAATGTTTCTTGTATCTATAAAGAGCCATGACTAAGGTAAAACTGAAACAAAACAAGACTTCCACTTAGGTACTAAATTCAGTATAGCTGCAACTAAGGTGCTATAGATGTGTTATTTATTAAAATGTAAACAGGCTACCTGTAAAAATCAATATGCTTTGTATCGGCTACCATATTTAAAATATTAATACTATTAATGCTACTAAAAGAAATCATATCTAAAGAGAGTTTTAATAAAGAAAATATTTTCCTAGTTATTGTGTGATTTTTTTTAAACAGTTTTGTAGCTGTAACTTTTCAGCCATAGTAGCAGAACTGTGGCCTGCAGTAGCATAGCTGGGAAGTCATGCCTAGCAAGCCGCTTGACCAGTTGCCTCTCCCCTATAACACTTTCACATCACCACCACGGCAGTAACTCAGCTTTTTCAACCCGGGTTATTGTCGTTTTTCATCGAATAAAAATAAAAAAAACACTTGTTGCTGGGGCAATAGTAAACTAATTACACCAATCAAGTGCTTTCTGTGCAACCCAGGTTAAAAAACCCAGGTTGGACCAGGGAATAACCCTGCTTTTGACCTGTGTCCAATTCCTGGGTTATTAGACCCGGGTAGAGGCAGTGGGACCCTTTCACACTGCACCTCGACCTGGGTTTTTGGTGCAATGTGAAAGGGGTATTAGAGAGTTTGTTTCACAACTACCTCTCAATTACCTTTCTCCCAACTGTGTCTCCCTTAGTATAGGGGCAGAGTGAGCCCCATACACTAGATGGGCCTGTCTGGGTGACAGCTTGCTTACAGTGTAGGAGGAGCAGTTGCCATGGGCTCCCCTCTCCTTCTGGTCCCCGTCGCAGCCTGCACCCTTTGTATCCCCTGCAGTTATATGCCTGCATATTTTATGAAGCCAATAACCAGGCAGTTAAATGTTTAAAATAAACAGGATATTAAATAAAGCTAATATAAATGTGTTTCTTTGTTGATGAAAAGAAACAGTACACATTATACACAAAATAAGTTCTTCTAAATGAAGATTTCACCTTTAAATGTCATTCATTCCCTTTATTTATATTTTTTGTTTTGCAGAATACAGTGTATCATTCCATTAACAATAAAGACTATACATATTTACTGCTCTGCTTGAGGGAGTACATGGAATTTTAAAACAATATGAACAATAGCCGTTTCAGAAAGGTCTCTGTAATTTTCTCTGAAAGTTTTTTTTCTCTCTTCAGCCATTCTAGTAATAGTACACAGAAATGCCCACAGGATGTGATCTTATCATTTGATTATGAGAGAGGTAGCATTTTTCTAGTTGCTCTTAACAGCACAAGAGCAGTTCTTAATGGATTTCTGGTATTTTCATGCTGCAACACTAGAGCATCAGCAGAGGTCAATGTAAAGTAAATTGAAGCACAATAATCATGGCCATGTTACTATAACCATGCAAAAATACTATTTCTATTAATATCAAATCAATAGGCTGGAAATATATTGTAGTAATAAATGTAACCTAATATAATAGAATCAAATGCCATAAATGATGCAGTAAAAGGGAAAACATTTTATCAAGCATAATTAACACACAATTTCACATGTTTTACCATTTTTGAGTGCAATGTTGTATGATGTATTGCAATGCACTATTCAGTACAGGGGTGTAGTGTGACATACTCAGAGGAGGGGCCCCGAGTGTGGATGGGTGGGAGTAGGCAGAGTCAGGTGGGCCTTGGGATGAAACTGGACAGGATAGAGTTTGACTTCATATATGAGTGCTGAGCACTGTGTCAAGCTGTCAGCCTTTGACAGCTTGCTTACAGTGCAGGGTGAGCGGCTGCCACAGTCAGATCCCCCTCCCCTCCGCGCCCTGTAGCAGCTGCTCCCCCTTTAGTTATGCCCCTGGTTCAGTATTACGTTTAGCTGTTTTCACTACAACCTGTGGACATTACTGTAACCTCTCTTTAAAAAGTATCTTGGTCAATGGCTATGTGACAGGAACAGTCACATAGCATTTTAGCCTCATCAATTGGTCAGTTTTGGGCTGGATCAGGGCATGGTGTTGTCAGCTGGGTTACATGGAGAAATATTTTCATGTCTGGTAATGAATGTCCTGAGCTTTACATGTTTGCAGTGATGCTGCTTTCAGGGCCCTGTGCTTCAAAATGAAGTAAAAAACTAAAACACTGCTACAAAAGACCAGTCCAGTGACTTCAGCATCGGAAAGGTAAGGAAAAAAAATCCTCCATATCCATCGCATGAATACTTGTATTGTGCTATACATTCTCCTAGTGAACATTTAATCACAGTAAAGATAGGCTTAGCTAAATCATTTAAGCTTCAAATAATTCTGTAAATTCCATCAGTTACACAAAAGGGCGAGTGCTCAATCAATTTACAGGCTTTGTATCTATGGCAATGTCTCCAGTGCAACACATTTTTCATTTGATAAGTGCATTCACAGTGAATACATTTCTGAATTTTTCACACCAGTTATGCATCAAAACACATAAGTGAATTGAGTAAATATAATATTAAGATAGAGTCATCCACTGGCATTGTCAATATATATTTCCCCTATTGTCTTCTCTCTAGTGTCTGTTAAAGTACTGGGCATAGTAACATCAGTGCACTGAGAATCCTGTCTTCATAAAGGTCTTGGTTGGAAGTTCAAAGCTGCTGACACACAAGTCAGTGGTTAGTGATTGAGTGTTTGATACATGAAACGCTGCCAGGTAGAATGGAGAGCCAATAGGTAGTCTAAATGAAGAGACGTGTAGCATGGTTTGTGATTGCTGTCATTTTATTTCTTATTTGACCTTAAGACACTAGTTTGCTCATATTAAACATCCTCTATGACAGTTCGTCCCACAATTTTTTTCTCAGCTCCAGAGAGGAGATAATGGAATTTCCTACTTACACCTGTCAACATTCTCTAGCTGTCTGAGTCAATGTCTTAGCACTAAATAACCCAACTGTGGCAGCAAAATGGTTACTATAGATTGCTGAAACCTAAGAATGGTCCCTCCAAACCTGCAAAAATCTGTGTAAAAATATTTGTAATTAATGACCACTTATGGTAGTTTTCCACACCTTACAATTACCCCCAAGTGCGTATGCAAATGTATAGTACAAACAGGACTTTATAAACTATAGAACATTTTGTGCTGACAAAGGGCTGTATTCAGAGATCCGTCAGCGAAAAGTTCGCAATTATACGCAGGGACGTTGCAAGGCAACACCCAAGACACTCCCCTCACACGGACGGGTTGTCCTTGACTTGCGAGTGCCCCGACCACCCTTATCTTTACCTGGGCATTTCCGTGCGTATAATACTTCCGCACATGCGTATCTATCTAACCGCACCCTCAAACAGTCATTTAAATGCCTTCCCTGCCCACATTCACTTATCTGACTCCGGATGGATTGTAAAAACGCCCCTCCGTACGTATTGTCTCACGTGCGATTCACAAGTCCGTAGCTAATGGACTTCCGTGCGTAAAATCAACGTAGATAGCGTAAATTTAGTTACTACGCACGCACAGTTCATCAGATCGTAAAAATACGCACAGAACTTCCCGCAAACACAGTTTTCTGAATACAGTCCAAAATGTGTGTTGAAAAAAAAAATTTCTATTGAGTTTAAATTCACTAAGAAAAACAAAAAAAAATACTTCCATGTGTTCTGAAAAATCAATAATGGCAAGATCTTAAGAGACTTACTGCAAGAACATCCTATGAAACAACAATGGATAGCCAATAGGTAGTCTAAATGAAGAGACGTGCAGCATGGTTTGTGATTGCTGTCATTATATTTCTTATTTGACCTTAGACACTAGTTTGCTCATATTAAACATCCTCTATGACAGTTCGTCCCACAATTTTTTTCTCAGCTCCAGAGAGGAGATAATGGAATTTCCGACTTACACCTGTCAACATTCTCTAGCTGTCTGAGTCAATGTCTTAGCACTGAATAACCCAACTGTGGCAGCAAAATGGTTACTATAGATTACTGAAACCTAAGAATGGTCCCTCCAAACCTGCAAAAATCAGTGTCAAAATATTTGTAATTAATGACCACTTATGGCAGTTTTCCACTCCTTACAATTACCCCCAAGTGCGTATGCAAATGTAGAGTACAAACTGGACTTTATAAACTATAGAACATTTTGTGCTGACAAAGGGCCGTATTCAGAGATCTGTCAGCGAAAAGTTCGCAATTATACGCAGGAACGTTGCAAGGCCACAGCCATGATACTCCCCTCACACGGACGGGTTGTCCTTGACTTGCTAGTGCCCCGACCACCCTTATCTTTACCTGGGCATTTCCGTGCGTATAATACTTCCGTACGTGCGTATCTAACTAACCGCGCCCTCAAACAGTCATTTAAATGCCTTCCCCCACCCACATTCACGTATCTGACTCCGGACAGATTACAGCCACGTCCCTCCGTACGTATTGTCTCACGTGCGATTCGCAAGTCTGTACCTTATGGACTTCCGTGCGTAAAATCAACGTAGATAGCGTAAATTTAGTTACTACGCATGCGCAGTTCATCAGATCGTAAAAATACGCACAGAACTTCCCGCAAACACAGTTTTCTGAATACAGTCCAAAATGTGGGTTAAAACAGAAATTTCTATTGAGTTTAAATTCGCTAAGAAAAACAAAAAAAATACTTCCATGTGTTCTGAAAAATCAATAATGGCAAGATCTTAAGAGACTTACTGCAAGAACATCCTATGAAACAACACAGACACTTTATGTGAGAGGTTGTGTATAAGAACCTTTTACATTTTTTACACTCTATTTTGTTAAAGGTTTTTAAAAGGTAACTAACAAACATTATCATTAATTTATACCACTTCAGACATAATAGCCCCTTGGCCTGTTGGAGCTTACAGTTACATTCCTTTGTACACACATATACAGGGATAGTGAGAAATAAAAACGGAGCACAAGGAGAGTATTAGCGCCAGAGACCTTGTTTGTTTTAGTTACACATATACTAGGGTCTATTTCTTGGCAAAATAGAGTTACACTTACCAGTGGAAGTACACACACACACAAACACACACACACACACACACATATTGGAATTAAACTAATCACCCCAGTGCTGTAAAGAGACAATGCTAGTCACCACATATGTAACATGGATTTGTAATATCAACACATTATGATGTACAAATAATGTAAAAACAATTGCTTTTAAAAGCACTAAGCAAAAAGGCCACTGCAGTATGGATTGTAGCCACCAGGGGGCGAAGAATAGCCACAGCAACCAGGGCATATTTAATTGACCCTTTGAGAGAGGAGATGTAAACTATTTTAAAGCAATGTGAATATAAACTGCGACTTTAGCTGTGCAATTGACAATTACTTTATTTGTATATTTTACATATAAGAAAAGTGTAAATTACTAGTTTCTTGTGTTTTTTTTGTGTTTGCCCTGTGCTGTGATCTGCAAACAGACCGGTGCACACAGATAGTCAGGGCCAGATTTAGGGCCATGTGTGCCTGGGGGTGAAAATGATCAAGGGCCCATACAATACAGTATGCTTTGGAGGAGAATGTCAGTCCCTAACATTCATCCTTAAACAGTGCATTGGGAGGCCTGGAGATCTGCTGTGTGGGGGCCTATATTCAACTGGAGGCCTGGGACTGTAGTCCCATTAGCCCCATTGTTAATCTGGCTCTGTGGATAGTAGTCCCGGCTGTCACCCTTGGTGGCCCTGCACGCATACACGAGTCGAACATACAAACTCCACAAAGATAAGGCTTAGTCCCGGACAAATCTGACAGGAACCCACAGATCACTAAGCCCTGGTTCCAGACAATTCACTTTAACTTGTAACCTAGACATTAAATCCATATTAATATTCTAGCACCGCCCCCACTTCTATTATGGAAAACCTCTATTTTTTCCCCAAAAATTATCAGCTGCCACCACGTGCTGTATTACAGGGGCCAACGCAAGCCTATAACCGCAGTTACATAACACTTAATAGAAATGATCACCCTGTGACTATTCCCACACCCTTTTGGGTTACAATAGCCAGACGCAGTCAAACCTCTTCAGAGACTAAGGTTTCAGAACATATATAAACAGGCTAAAAAAGTGACAGTTTAATTTACAAAAGCAGCATAAAGCTTATTACACAAAAGATAAACAATATAAGGTTACAAGACTAGAATAAAAAAAACACATACAAAGCAAGTAAACAAAAAGGAAAAAAACCTGAAATAATCTCCTTTTGCAGAGACTAAGTTCTGGTAAGAGGCACAGGATATAGCAACAAGGACCTTTACTGTGCTAACATAACTAAAATGAGTGGATGCATATAATTTCTATTTTAATCATGATAGCCGCCAATTTTCATGAGAAAGCCTATCCTCAAATGTAGCAGTAATGATTTTATAGTACAATTTACATCTGCATATTATTTTATATACACACCTTGGTCACATCTGAATTTATATATTTAAATTTTTGTCGTAATTTTTCTTTAAAAAAAAATATATATATTCTAACAGCGGATTTTATGAAGTCTTCTTTGTTTGCCCTAATGAGTCCTGCAAAGTAAGTTTATCTAAAAGGATAATGTCATTTTTAAAGCTTCTATCAAAAGCCGGAAATAAGATTTATGAATTGCAAAACTCATAGATCCAGACTACAGGTATGTATTACAAGAAGAGTAATCTATACAGAAGTCGCATCTTTTTATTTTCTTTAATAATATGAGATTAACATTAAAGAGGAAAAAGGAATTTGAAAACAGTAGGTGGTTTAACACCCTCAACCCTCCCAGCGTTAAATCTTCTATTTAAATTAAATCCATTTCTGTTTGTGAAAAAGTCTGTTTGAAGCATAGGCTTGGTTCAATCAATAAAAGTAAAGCAAATTAACAATTCGCAAAGTTATTTCATATATCAATAGTTATGTTTTTGTATTATTACTTGGGAAATGTGTTTTGTTTTTCTTGCTGAAGTTACAATGACTCCAGATGAAATTCATCTACATACAAACATGTTTCAGACACTGCTCTGAAATTAAATAAAGGTGCAGAAAGAACACAGACTTTAGTTTTCCAGCAGAATATATGCACGGCTTCAGCAAAGGTCATACATCTATTACAGTAAGTAATCTGGACTACTGCCAGTGGATCTAGGAAAGACGGAGGAGGACAATTTTGCATTTGCAAATCGTAAACCTCACAAGAGACATCATTTCTTTCTCAATCAAAATCACAGTATTAGGAAAGGTTATTTTCAGGAAATTTTATTTTATGGCAAGATCACACATGTCCTTCAAGACTCCTAAGAATAATATTTATTTTAATCAGTAACAGTATTATTCACAGCTTTGAGCACACAGTTATTACCAATATAGTTTATTTCCTTTCCTTTCGATTATTAGGACAAAGTGAATCCAAAGTGAAGTGCTGCACCTCTTAACCTATGTTCACCCCTGTGCAATTATAGTGCCTGTTATATGATTCCAGAGCAATCTGATACAATGATAAGAGTGTACAATCTTGGTTTTTAGTGATAAAAAAAGGATAAAACAGATGATTTGGTTTTAGTAACGTCCTAAAAATCATTATTATAGATGTTAAGATGTCGGACAAACTTGATATTGTGTACATTCATAAAACAGTCCCTGCGATTTTTTCTGCCGATAGTTTCTTGCAAAGTACTTCCTTTGTAGGCGTGCATGTTTACGTCCTGTACTTCCTGTTTCCCTGATTGGCTCCTCCCACTATTGAAATATTTTAAAATGATGTGACCATATCTGTACAGTTTCTGTACTTTGCGTACAGAGGCACAATTTTTAGAACAAATTTTTTTTTTATCAGATTAGGAACTCAGATCAACTGTTAAAATGGTAAATTGTTTACACATGAATTGGTATTGTCATTAAGACTTGCAATCATCAGTGAAATTTTAATAAACATTGATTTTATGTATGATTGTGTAGGTGTGCATCCAGCTTCATACCCTCAGCTACAGAATCTCTGGGCTGGGCAGCAGTGAGGCAAAGTTGACCCCCAGGCTGTAATCTGCAGGGAATGTAGTGATTGGTATCGCATTGTTAAATAACTTCAGGAAGTTTTACTTGTCAGTGGCAGAACCCAAGGCAATACTCTAAATTGGCATTGCCTGGCCTTCTCTTAATATTCCAAAAAGTCCAGTAATATTTTTTCCACTCCTGGCTAAACCATTTCAATAAAATGTGTCAGTTCATTGATCTTTGCATGATTTCTGAACTGCGGACCTTCTGATAAAAATTAATGGAATAGAATTTAAAATTTAACAAAAAAACAAAGAAGAATGAATACGTTATTAAAATAATATGTAGATTACACCAAGTTGTAATATCAACTTTTTATCATTTTCTAGAACGTAGTTGATAAATAGTTAGCATCTGATTGGTTGTTATGTAACATGTCAAGTTGCAATTTTTAGAAACTTTATTAAAACTGTTCCAAAGTGCACTACTCACAGTTACACTATCTTCTCCAGGAAGCACTGAGCACACAATATATAAATTGTTTGTACCTTGCTAAACAGGTTTTTGTGAGTACTTTTCTGGTATTTTTTTATGTGCAAAACAATTGGGAAACCATTGGGCAGGGCTGTTTAGAATTAAGTCCTTTAATAGCTTATTTAATAGAAGTCATTCGGAGGTCACTTATCTATATACAGTGCAATAATGCATTCAATGTTTCTAAACGATTTCCAAATAAATTCTTTAAACTCAGAAGAACAGTTTGTTTGCACCTTGTGGATTCAAATACCACTGGCAGCAATTAGCTCAGATAACCTGTGGTCCTCATTGTTTTCATGCAGAGAACAGTAATTCCACAGCAGCTAGGGAGTCACTGTACTTGTTCCTACAAACTACATAATTGTAAGTAGACTATCCTGAAGAACGATTTGCTCCATAATGTAGTATTTTAAAATTCTTTAATTCAAACGAATTAAAATCTCATTCAGTGTACGATAGTGTCTCTCTATATGAGAGTATAATAGCCAGCATAATAAGACATGTAAGTCACTCACTATCTTAACTACGATCACTGTGCCAGTATAGTGATCTCTATCAAATTACTAATATGAGGTGATTTTTTTTTATAACTAATTAGCTGTATTTTTAAACATAGGATATTCCTCTTTAGTGCAAAAAAACATATATTTGTATATTAAGATTGAACTATAAGTGAATTATAATTGGGGATATTATTCTATATTTATCTAAATCTTACTTATACTGTGATGCTCGGATTACATTCCGACCACTATCCTTTGACTCTTACTATGTAAATACTGTGGCTGTGATGAAGTGCCAAATATATTTTGTTTGATCAATGTCCGATGTAATCAACATAAATAAACAGGACATAAAAGGAATGGTCCCTTTAATTGGAGTGACAGTCTATTTTTCCTATTGATAGCTGCTTCCATAGCACGCAGTAATATACACATATAATAGAGAAATGATTTGTTGTTTTAGGTCCGCATTATATTTGTGAGCAATTTGTCTTTACTAATAGATAATCAAGAATTTTCTTCCTGCAATCTTTTTAACTTTCCTCCTTTTAATTGTGAAGTATAAACAATGTGTATGTTTCCTCTCAAGTGTTGAGATTAGTAGGAGCCGACTGGATGGCTCAGCTGTTGTCTAGAAATTCTCCACTCCTGTGAATCAGCTCTCCCAGAAAAAGTCACAACGCGTTTCATCAATTTGACTTTGTCAGGAGGTACCTGATGAAACGCATTGAGGTGATTGACCTTACCCACGTGCATGAAAGATCTGCAGACGGAAGAGCTGGTCACCGATATAATACCTTGGAATCCTTTGATTGGTGATTTTCCATCTGTGTACATGTCTTATTATGCTGGCTATTTTACTCATATATAGAGACACTGAATGTATGAGATTTAAACTTCTTTGAATGAAAGAATTTTAATATACTACACTATGGAGCGCACCCTGTATATGTTGAATATTTTTTACATTTATCATTTACATTTATGGACAAAGACCAGTCCTACAGAAGGGGATTTGTGGTTCTTTATAGGAATCTGGTGGTTATTTCATGGAGTACTGGACACTGAGAAGGTGTTAATTCCACATGTGGAACTTTTAAAATACATTCTGAAATACATCCTGGAGTGGAAAAATTCACTTGGACAATCTGAGCTCACTAACCTGGTGTATATATATATATATATATATATATATATATATATATAT
>WWET01000028.1:143874-171956 GCA_011038615.1 Limnodynastes dumerilii
ATATATATATTTATTCTATTCCATCTTATCAATTGCTAAAATTAAATCTTTTCTCAGTTAAGCTGAAGTGGCACCTTCCGCTCATTCGTAATTAATTGAAGAGCATTTAAAGCTGAATAAATACCATATTAATATATGTGATATTTTTAGCACCTCCATTATGCTTAGACTTGTACAAAAAAAAACTTTGGGGGAAAAAAAATAAGAACTTACATAAAAAAAACTTACAACCTTCCCAAACCCATATTCGTACATATTCTATAGTTCTTAAGAGACAAAATAATTAAGGTCAGAGCATCGCTTGTAGTCACTGTACATGACCATTTTTATGTTGCCCAAAGCAACCAATGAGATTCTCGCGCTGACTTTCTTATTACATACTACAGAAAGTCAGCTACAATCTGATTGGTTGCTATTAGCAACATTACTAGACCTTAGAGTGGATGGGGCAAGAATGACCTGCAATAGATCCCAATGTTCTATAGATTGTACTGTAAGTTTGTGAGCAGGGCCCTCTTACTCTAACAGTTTGTTATTACCCAGTCTTGGTTTTTTTTTTAACTATTCTAAAGTGCTAAGTAATATGCTGGTGCTATATAAAAACCTGTTAATAAATGAGTTCATTTGCACATTCATAGCAGAACAATCAGCTATTTCAGGAGTATTATCTAATATACCATTGCACAAACCAAACCGTATACATGCAACTTGAGAAATGAGCAAATAGTGCAACTTTAGACAATCCATTACAGAAACTAAAAGTCAAGATAAAAATCAACGACATTCTTTTGCCATAGCTCGCATATTTTCAAGACTCCTCTTGTTAAATAGCATCTGATACTCTTAAAATTGTAAACATGTTTGTGTACTGATATGCATAAGAGTAGTTAGTTACTCATTGGTAATTACGAAGCCCCAAGGACTGAAATGTATAATAATAAACCTTCAAAAGTCAAAAAGTCAAGGAACAAATGTCTCTTTTATAGATTTTATGTGCACACTTGTGGGTCAGTGTTAAAGAGCATGTTTTGCTACAGACAGCAATTCTGCAGGTAGAGAAGTAAACCTGTCCATTCAGTAGGATGTAGGACATCACTGAGACACTAAGTCATTTGATTAAATGCAAAAATGGTTCTGAATAAAACTTAACATATACACACACCGGGCCTTATTAGTGTTGAGAGGTGATGTTTCCTATCCCAAGTCTAAATAACAGTGGGATAGGAAACATCACCTCTCAACACTAATACTGTTTGCAACAGATGAAATATGACTCCCCTGCAATCAACATGGTTTAGCCCAGGAGTAACCAAGTTCAAGCACTTAACTAGGTCTGGATCCAGCCCGTTGTAACTGTATATTACAAATTATATGGAATCTGGGACCATTCTACACATTTTGTACTTCTGGATAACATGTAATGTAATGTTACAACCTGGTCTCTTACACACAGTATGAGTAGCTGAAGTTTTATCAGGGTTGCTGACCTGGGATATCTGAGAGACTCCCTAAATTCAGGCAGTTCTCAGTATCCCAGGAGAGCAGCCAATATTCTCACAAGTCCCTCTGATTACTGTAATCCTAGGGATTGAGCGGGACTTGATGACGTGATTTTTATCATCCGACTTATTATTATTATTTCCACCCATGCGACAAACCAAAGTAGAAGATGGTTGCCAGTGCAGGGCATAGTCTCCCTTTCTTTTCTGACTAATGTACATTCATAACACACATTCACACAAATACTACCTGAATCCATCAATAAGGCAAAAACCATTTCAAGCTAAACCTTTTATTAATATACTGCAGAGTTAAAGCATGTGTATGTTCTGGCCTATAAGCCCCATATGGTCTTTGAAAATTATCTGTCAGGTCACATACCATCTCTTTATTCCAGCAGTTTTCCTAATAACTTCCTGAGGAGACCAAATCTACCCAAAAGCACTGCACTCACTGCAAAGTGATGGGTCGGGTTTTTAAATAGAGGTTCCCATTCAGCATAACATGCATGCTAACAATTCAGTGATGTTACATAATGCTCATCATAATTCCTGTCTCCGGGGGTTTGATTTGCAATATATCATTCTCTATGCACAGCATAATGCACTCAGAATACACAGTGTTGTCCTAGATTTGTTGTGCATCATTTTAAGCTTGCGTTAAAATCAGGGCTGCCGACTCATCTGGAATATCTCGGAGACTACCAAAATTCGGGCATTTCTCCTGGTATCCCAGGAGCCCTATCCCCATAGCCCCAGCGTCTTTTTCTTCCCTCTGAGATCTCCCTGCTTAAATGTGTCTGCCAGCATGTTTATATGCTGCATGTGGACGGTCTTCCCATATTATAATATCAATTATCCGTGCCAGGTGGTACAATGGGCTGGATCCAGACTTAAGTAAGTGCTTGAAATTAGTTACTCCTGGGCTAAACCATGTTGATTGCAGGGGAGTCATATTTCATCTGTTGCAAACAGTATTAGAGTGTGTGCAGTAAGCAATTCAAAGATATATCCCTGCATGCAAAGAATGCGATTAACTTGACTCCCCCTGTAATTAACATGGTTTAGCCCAAACTTGACTCCCCCTGTAATTAACATGGTTTAGCCCAGAAGTAACTCATTTCAAGCACTTACTTAAGTCTGGACCTAGGCCAATATGCTTCCATGTGATATTGGACTGGATCGGCGACCACTCCCCTTGCTTTCATAGCCATCTACCAGCAGACCACTACTTAAAATTTCCGATACAGCCTCATTTTAAATGGGAACGCTTTGAAATTTTGGATAGTGTAAGGGGAACTTTGCTTGCCCTCAGGGTGCAATTTAAATACATCCCCATTCCCACCTCCCTATGCAAGTGCCTTGTCTTGCCATCGGAACAGCACCACAGGAAGTCTGGATCTAGATCCGTACCAGCATTGTGGCACATGTGCACTTACAAAATGGCCGCATTTCCTTGTGCTCAGTAAACGTCCATTCTGCATACAGTTCTATCCATTCCACTGACGCTGTGGCTTGTAGACTATTCTGAGAGATTGTAGGGTAATAACATATGTACTCTGGAACAGGGTATGACACAACTGCAGCTTAAATAATTGAAGTTGAATGGCACAGTGGCTAGCATTGTTGTATTACAGCAAGTTCTTGGGTTTGATTCATATCAGGGCCTAAATAAGTTATTTTCTCCTGACATTTTCTAATGTGCCTGAATTGGATTATCTGATTGCACTGCATTTCAAAATGTACTGATTCTATATTACTAAGCAATGCAAATGATGGTTATAATAATAATTACACAGGGAATGTTTTGACATTACTCTTTGTGTGCGTCCTACAAAATTATAAAGATTTTGTTTAACAAAAAATGTAAGCGTATTGCTCTGAAATCTTATCTTTGCTAATGACGCATTTGTGTAAAAAAACAAAAATAAAGAAAGTATAAAAAAAAACCAAAAACCTAACTAAATAAAATGAACAAATGCAAAGAAATAGGTGATGACCTTGCACAATATTGTTATGTCTATAAATGTAAACATCTTGAAACCTTTGTTGCAACTGGCCCGAAAGCATCAAAATTTGCTATAATATCTACAAGTAAAACAAACAATGAACTTGTTAAATAATCTAGGGGCTGGGTGTTACCTTTGTCCAAGGGTTCCAGGACATGAATGTAATCATAGCTCCATGACGTGTGCTTACAAAAGCTTATAGAAGACAAGCTGCAGCAGACATGGAAAATATCAGGCAGGAGATGCACTTTTCTGTCTGGGTGATGATGTGTTATTGCAGTTTAACGCTAAGCGTGTTTCACCTCAAACCTGGATTCACAGTTACGTCGTTTTCATCTTACGTACGTTGTTTTAAGAATTGAGCTGCTACGCATGCGTAGTAGCATATTTACGCTATCTTTGTACCATTTTTGTACGTAGATTGCGTGAGCGCGGTATAAAGACCGCGTTTGCGCAATTTCCGCACATAAATGGTACGTAGATAGTGTAAATAAGCTACTACACATGCGTAGTAGCTCAACTCTTAAAACAACGTACGTAAGATGAAAACGACGTAACTGTGAATCTGGACCATGATGTAGGTGGTACCTACATGTAACGGACCAATTTAAAAACATTTTTAGGGCAATTGTTCAAGAGCTAAACTTTTTTTTCACTAACTCACACGTGGAATGGCAGTAGAGTAAATGAGCTACTTTTGCCCCTTGAAAAGAAAATGAAATGGGTAAAACCCCTGTAGGAAATATTTGCGTGACTTGAGACAAGAGTAAGCCTGAAGCTGGGCACAATGACTAATATCACATGGTATATATTAGGTAATGGTTTCATAAGAGGCGACACTGTAATCTTTATCTACATGAAAAATAAATATTTCAATCATCACTTAAGCCATGAAGTTAATTTTAGAAGCTGAAATAACAGATATTCATAACAAATCTCTAAAAATAATATTTTTCATTTAAACAGGTTAGGTGCACGTTGAAGACTATTTTCTGGCGTCAGCATAACTTTGCATTAATTGCAGAATGCTTATATATCGATGCAGACTATAGTATGTAGTACACACTGTGCTAGAAATGATATCATAGTAAAAGTACACAAAGTAGGGAAGCGCTTAAAATCAAAACCTCATTCATTAACCCAAATAAAATATATCATAATATATGTTATAAGGCAGTAGGTGGGGAGCAGATTATTCTGTAGCAGAATATTAGAATGTTAACAGCAAAGGTGGAATAGAATCAGAATAGTCACGTAAAATTATCAAAGTATTAGAGCAGGTTTGGCCAACTTGTAGTTCTCCAGGTGTTGGAAAACTACAAGTCCCAGCAGGGGTGTTTTAAGAAGTGAGGAGGCCCTTGTGCAGGATTTGCACATGGGCCCCCCCTTACCTGAGACAGGACTGGTCCAAAAGGGTGGGGCTTACAGCTCCGTTAAGCCCCGCCCCTTTGTCACCCCCGCGAATCAGGACAGTACCACCGCAAGGGAAGGGGGACTAATTTGCCATCTATTTCTTCTCTCTGGAAGATCTTAGAGAGAAGATATGGCCCCAGTTCCCCTACCAACCCAGGGTGCAGGATGCATGCCACAGGGCCCAATGTTCTGAGGGGCCCGTGTACACTGCACACCCTGCACCCATTATAGATATGCCTATGAGTCCCAACATGTTTTAACTGCACAGGCATAGCTAATACCTGACAAAGCATGCTGGAACTTGTAGTTTTATAACCCTAGAGAATCACATGTTGGTCAGGCCTGCAATAGAATTCCGCAACTTTATTAATCCCTGATGTAATCGATAGAGTAATACAGTATAGCAGCTAAGGGCCGGATAAAGACCGCCACACACTTTCCGCATGTGCAGGGGTTTAAATGTCTGTACAGAAGAGGGGAGCGCACACCCCTGTCTCTCCCTTCTCTTGTGCAGAGACTTATGTGTCCAGAACCCTGCTTTAACTTCTCTGCACAGATCTGCGTCCGTCCAGAACTGCTGTTCCCTGCCACCGACCCTTCATTAGCATGCCTATCGCTGCTTGTATGGCGTTAGCATGCGTGCACTAAATGTCACGTTAGCACGACATCTAGTGCACGCATGCTCCAATGTTACCTATTAGGGGACTTGCGTAAGTCCACCGACTTACTTAAGTCTGGATCCGGCCCCATATGTATAAAAATCTCTAATAAGTAACATTTATTTACATATAGTGTAAAAATTGGGCCATCTGGTCACCTGTGGGACCATACAAAGATTTTGTGATTTTTGTTACTTCCTATTTCCCTGATTGTTCAATAGATTTTGTTGAATATTGTGGTGTTTTTTTTTAAACCTCAAACCTGTAGTTAAAGCAGAAATAATGTCCTTCATAGTAATACTTAGACATTATGGCGTTACCAGATGAACATGTCTAAAACATGAAGTCATTGTTTATGTGGAAATGCTAAGCAGTCATGATACTATAAAAGCTTCTCTTCTGTGTGAAAACAAACTCAGAACTAAAGATTGTTTAAAGATATGTTCTACAGTCTTGTCTCATCCTGAAACAGACAGACAGACAGACAGACATGTTTACAGTAAGACCTTGGGACAAAGCCAAATTTGCAACAATGTTGTGAACTTGATAATTTGTCATGTTTTGTGATTTGGAGCCTGTTTCTTTTCTAAATTGTTTCAAAATAAGGAACATCTGATTGTAGATTTTGAAACCAGAACAAAAGAAAAATAATACACTGATATAGGACAGGAAATTTGCTGTATAGAAATGCATTCATGGATATGTGATTTTTCAATCACTTTTGTTGTTTTGAGCATTCTCATTCTTTAACAGTTCTGGTCATCTGAAAAATCTAGATCACAGATTGACACAAGATTTAGTAATGAAGGGCTGGATCCAGACTTAAGTAAGTGCTTGAAATTAGTTACTCCTGGGCTAAACCATGTTGATTGCAGGGGGAGTCAAGTTAATTGTATTCTTTGCATGCAGGGATATATCTGTGAATTTCTTACTACACACAGATACTGACCACACTGTTATTTAGACTTGGGATAGGAAACATCACCTCTCAACTCTAATACTGTTTGCAGCAGATGATATATGACTCCCCTACAATCAACATGGTTTAGCCCAGGAGTAACTAATTTCAAGCACTTACTTAAGTCTGGATCCAGCCCGAAGACAGGGGGATAATTTCTAAAAATTTAAGCAGAGACACTTTGGAATGCCCCTCACAACTCAGTCTGCCCTGTACACTGTAACATCTTCTCTTCTGCCAACATATACTGAGAGTCCGGGGCAAATTGACCATATGACTTAAAGGGAAGTTTTCCAAAAGGTCAACAGCTTTTCAAGGCCACACAACAGCCCCCCTTTTCTTTGAAAAGAACTAGGGTGTTGATACTATTGTGTGGTAGTCACTAAGATGCGAATAGTAGTCAGTAGGATCCTCTCCATATTTGGCGGTGGACACTAGGATGCCCTCTGTAGTGGATTGCAATCACTAAAATGCTATTTTTATTTTTCAGAGATCACTATAAATTTCTTTAAAGTATTAAAATTTCTTTGCTGTGTAAAATTATAGTCAGTCGCTGATGTATGTGATGGAAGCTTGTTTACATAACACCAGACTGGATCACAAAGTAATAAAGACAGCTGATTGCGTACATGCACAGTACCAAGAATTCTGCATCAGCATGCAACCACCCCAATGATGCGTTCCGTATGGAATTCATACCCATTCGCTGTGTATATGAGATATGCATGGTGGATTAGCATAGGAATGCAGATCTTACAATAAGGGCGTTCCAAAGTCAATATGTATGATCCTTCATTCTGTACGTGCCTTCTGCATGCAGTCATTTTAAGGTAGAGGTGTTAGGGGACTGCAGGGGGTGTGCACCACCCTCGCATGTATTGAATAGTGGATAGCAAATTCCATATGTTAGCTCCACCTATCATTGATCCAAATGAAGCCTCTTGCAGACTTTTACCCTGGCCACATTAATCTCCCAATCTACCCCTGCTGAGAGCCATGATTTCCCTCTAGTGATGATAGCGATTTGTAATGTAACTCACAATTCTCACCTTGTTATAGCCTAGTAATGACAGAGTAATGCTAATGGTTGTTTGTTAAATCGTTACATTAATCCTTTAAATATAGAATGATCACATTATCAGTATACTTCAAATTGGCATGGGAAAAAAAGCTTTCACTTTATACCTTAACACAGATTTTTTTGGGTAATTAGCAATTACATATATTAGAGTGACATACATTTATTAATTCTGTTTGGTCATTAAGACAATGTACAGTGTTGTAAAATACAGAAAAACTTCATAAACATTGTTCAATGTCAACAATGCAGACTTTATTCTTTCTCCTCTTTCCCCACCATAAAAGTAATTAGAAGGAACATCTGTTCGAGATTCTGAAACAGACTTGTTTTAATTTTGTATTTATCAAGCTTCTTTAATCTGCATGTGCTGACTCTTTTGCTTTGCTCACTACTTTGATGACCTCTTTATTTGGAAGGCTTGAAATAATAACAATCTAATAATATACATCTTTTTCAACAGGACAATGAAGCAGATCCAGAGTTTGAGAACAAGAATAAAACAGGTGGATATTTACACCAGTTAACAACGCATAAGAACATGAAATATATTTGAATACCAGGTGCAATTTTTTTTTTCAAACCTCCCTATTAATATTAACAGGTTTTTATATAGCGCCAATATTAGGGAAATGTTCTGGACTTTCCGGGTAATATTGAATGATCTATGGTTACTTTGCATTCCAACTTCTCCAGGGGATGCACATTTTTCAAACAAATGCAGAGGGGCAAGATTTAGGGGTCAGGGCACTACATTAATGACCACCAATGGTATTTTGGGAGACAAGTAACAAAGGCTTAATTTGGGAGCTCAGAGCCAGAAGTCTTGCCACTGGGCTCTTTCAGGGAATCTGTTGCCTAAGACTGATGGAGGGCACCAGGGTCATTGTCAGCCTGGGTCCCCATACCCACAAGTCAGTCCATTTCCAACAGGGAGCATGCTAATCCATCCCTTAAAATGTATAAAATAATTTAGGCACCAGAAAAAATAATATGAAAAATAAAAATATATATAAATAATAGTAATAATAATAATAATATATTTATATAAAAAATATAATAATCAAATATAATATAATATAAAAACATATATGAAACAATATATCTATCTGTGTACCATTAGGGATTTAATACCTCAAAGATGAGAAACATTCACACTCACAGCAGGATACAAAAGCCTATGCAAATTACAACACCTACTAGCAGCGAAGCAGTAAATTGACATCTCATTCACAGGGCTTCTAGAGGATAGAAATGGCATGTTCATAGAAAATGTAATTTACCAAAACCACAGTTTCAAACACAAATGCATATGTTATAATAGGTGTTAAAACCTACACAGCATCTTTTATCATAGGTTGGAATTGCACAGAACACAATATAAACACAATGATGATAGACTTGATGCATCAGTGTAATCCAGTAAAATTAGAACAATTTCCAATTAATATATCTTAAAGTTTGCAGTCTTCAGATTTTATTTGGGTCATAATTAAAGTTTGCAATGCTCAAGACATTTTAAATTAACATTCCTTTAACTAGCGCAATGGCTTTGAAATGTATGTACCACGTTTGAAATTTTATTTAGTGTCCAATCACCACAGAATGCTTTGAAATGCCAAATAAAGAGGCATAAATTCACAACATGATTTAAAACTTAGTATAATCACTATAGGCTACAATTACAGCTGTGGGTCAATTGTTGCTACTGTTGCACCCACTTTGCATAGATTTCCTCAGATTGGATAGGAACCTCTGGGAAAAAGTCTTTATTCAATCAATAAACTTCTCTCAAACCCTTTGGTCATTTGTAGCAAAGCATCATTCCAGAGCAGTCTTACACCAATCTCTATGTATAACAATTTTCCAGTTTTTGAAGCAGATGTGCATTCCAATTTTATAACGTTCATACTGCTGTGTACTTAGGAATGCCACCTGCTGTGAGCAGACAGGATGAGATTTACAGAATGCCCAGCACTGCAGAACTCAGATGTTCCCTGGCACCACAATACTGGTGATCACTTCTTGTGAAACCATTCAGTTGGAAGAGGATGGATGTGGCCATTGCTGTTGTGCCCGAAGGTGGCCTGAACCCTCAATTTGGTCCACCATTGTTATTCTTTAGTCAAACATAGTACCTACAACATAGTTGCCATGGATTGACTCTTTGGGCCTGATTCAGACTTAAGAATGCGATAGGTACCTAAATATACGCACCTAATAGCAATGAAACTCCCTCAGCACGCCCCCGGTATTTAGGTTCTTATGTGACTTACGAGTGCCATAGGGCTCCCTTAACTGTAGGTTCGCATTTGAATGCGTAGGGATAGTACTTAGGAACTTAACTGCATAACCACACCTTCATTTGGTCATTTAACTGCCTCGCTCCACCCAAATCTGCGTATCTGCCTAGTTACTTATTCACAGAACGCCCCTTTTTGCGTATGTTATTACGAACCTAACCTAGAGAGGTGCGTAATGTATAAGTACGTAATTTCATGCATAAGTCCAACGTAAACAGCGTATAAAACTTACTACGCATGCGCAGTGCATCCGTTCTTAAATATACGCACCTAAAACTACACATATTCTTAAGTGTGAATCAGGCCCTTTGTTTTCTCAAACCAAATAGTCTTTCTCCATTTGACTCATAAGCCTGGCATAGGCTATCTGGTGAGTTCTAGATACATTTCATAGGATGTTTCTCATATATTTACCTCATTGTCATAGGACATAAGCCCTTTCTATCTCATTTATTATCCCCCAATATGTACAGTATTTTCCAACCTCACTGTTGGTGTTGACAAAGGCCTCCTTATAAATGCTGAGCTTTAGAGGACATCCTTGAAAAATTCATTATATGTATAATATTATTTATATATACACATATATATTCCCCATGGGGACACAGTCACAATTCTGTTATATCTTGCTCTACAATAATACTAACTTTATGAAACACCATAGAACAAATATTCATTCAAATTAAAGAATAAACCAAACACTACGGAGACAGCCATCTTGGCTTAATACAGCAAAAGTAAAAATGAAGTACAAAGTAAAAATACAATGCTGTTTTGTTTTCTTATACTTTTCAGAAGTACCAGCTGTTTTCTGTCAAGGAGAAAAGGATATTTGTCTCGGGTCTAATTTTAAGGGTTTAGAGGTCACATGCACATATTTCTTTAGGATGCTGTCAAGAATGAACTTATTCTTTATGACCCATTCAAGGCAATTTTATTTTCATGAGGAAATTGTCAATTGAATAAAATGCTAACTATAAGCACCAGACTGTTTACATTATGGCACCACAGTGGTGTCTTCTATTTTACATAATCATAAGAAAATGAGGGAATTAAATACAAAAGCACTTCATTTTTCAATACTACTAATGAAAAAGTGGGTAATTATATTACATCAAGCTGTATGAAAGCTTTAATCAAATACATATTTAAAGAAATGTTTTGTTTTCCTTTTGATACATTCAGTGTTGCCTTGCCAAAGGTCTGCAGAAATATACAGTAAAAAAAAAAATACAATTTGCCTTTCATGTTTATCAAAATATGAGACATAAAAAACACTATTCAAACGTGTGCTCAGGAAATGGAAATTCTTGACATACAAAGTAAACAAAAGACCAAATAAACCCCACAAAAACAAAAAACAAAAATGACAAAAAGATCCGGATCTGTCAATATTTGTTTAAAGTATAGTCAAGTAAAGAATGAATATGCAATAGTTGTATGTTCAAAGGAACTTCACATTTGCAATGAATTTTAGAGCAGAATTTAAACAGTGAAACCAGATTCCATCAGTCTGAGAATTACCTGCATTGCATTATTTTTTTCCGCTACATCCTGAAATATTACCCTTTTGGTCTGCATGTAATTAAAAGTAATAGCCATTGTACATTAAAATGCACATAAAAGAACTCATAACAAGAACTGCCAAATGTCCTGAATCTTTACAGAAAATGTTTTAAGATACAATACAAATATTCTTTCCCACTTTAAGAACAGATTTTGTTATGCTAATATTTCAAGTTATTTTTTAATGCTTTATGTGTTATACAATAACATCTGAAATAAGTATCATACATCTTGTAGAAAATATAGTTTGACTGCAAGTTATATGTATTACAACACATTTACAACATAAAAAAAATGTTACAATTAAAGCTATCAAAATCATATATGTAGAACAGGAAGGGCTTCAATGTCAAAATGTTTATTGCAAATTAAAGATTTAAAATACTATGATGGTAAAGTTACACATGCCAGGAACCCCTCCTATCTGGAATGGGAGGAAATGAGACATCTGTATAAGTTACACAGTTTGTAAAGTTTATTGAGTTGTTACAAGCATTAAACAATCCTTACTAAGATGGTTAAAGATTGGTAAAGCCTGTTTGACATTCTAATTTGCACAAATAAAAAATAAAATAAAAAGTTTGATGCTATAAATTATAATGAAACTGTACTGACTTCCAAAACAAAAGCTACCACCATTTTGTGAATTACACCTTGACACCAAAATACAATTATTCTTCAATACTAGACCAGTTCTGGAGAGCTAGAACATGATTATTAGTTGCTCTATGGGTGTGTACAAATTGGTCAACAACAAAAAAAAGAAAACACCAAAAAACCTTAAAAGTACATATAAAGAATTCTCCACTAAACAGAAACTATAGATGTATATAAAAGACTTTGCATAGCCTACAGCAACACTCAACATATATTCCATATATCCACGATTCTTTTGTCTTTTGATAACGGAAATTTCAAAACAAAGTAAAAATTCACCATGATGGTAAACGTGAAGCTGGGATTCCACCATCGGTAACTCATATGATTAATTGTGAAAAGCTCCAATTTTACTTGCTTATTTGTACTACTATTGTTGTCATTTATTTTCCACATTGTGATTTCAATGATTAGAGTCCTTACCTTTCATAATGCCTACGAGTACATGTAGCAGCACTAGTACTTCCTGGATTGCCACCTAATTCATCATAAATATGTTTCCATTGCCTTCGAGCAGTAATCTGTACAAAAGCAACACACACATTTATCTTAATTTGAATGTTTTTAGAAATAATCTCTTCTACAATCTATTTTGCATACTATACATTTTATATTAAAGTTGGCAAATTATCAAAACAACAATGTATGATCCAAAGACTGTGGTCTTAAAAGAAATCAATAGTGAAAAGATTATCGTATTGCCCTATTTTTTGAAAATCACAGGGGGTGTTAATTGCACTTGAATAGAGTTTCACTCTCATATGTTTCAAGACAAAGAGGCTGATTTTACACTTCTTTCAGATCTGCAACAGCATCTGCAGAGGTAAATAGGAGCCTTTAACCTGTTCCTGCCTCCCAACCATACATCTATTTTTTCAGACATTTCCTGTCTAGTGATAAAGATCTATGCAATCTATACTATTCAGCCTGCGCACTCAGGTCTTATTAGAACACAGGGGGTAAGCACATTTCTTTAATACAGTTCCTTCATGGGATTATCAAAAGAAAAGTGTCCCTGGGTGTATATATATATATTATATAAGTTACAATTGGTCTTTATAAATACCAAAAGCCCTTTTCCGCCCTTTGGTGTTATTTTTCATTATTGTCAGATTTAAATGATATGGCTGTCTGTGATGTGTACACTAATAATTAACATGTAAGTGCCTCAGTAATACATAAGTCACAATAGCATGAAATGTATTCCTTTTTTGTAGAAAGATTTCTAATGAGCAAGTTAACACATGACATGTTTTCAGCCAATCAAACAAAAGATGACCATTCCTGGGACCAGATTTACTAATCTGCGGAAAAGTGGAGATGTTGCCTATAGCAACCAATCAGATTCTAGCTCTCACTTTCTTTTTACATTATAGAGAATGTCAGCTAAAATCTGATTGGTTATGGGCAACATCTCCACTTTTCCAAACCGGGAGCTTAGTAAATCTGGTCCCTGATGTCATTAGATGCAGTCACAGTGTAAAGCTCTGAATTAACATTAAAGGCTCATTTCCACATACAATTGGACAACACATATGCAAAATTTTATTTAATACTGTATATTAGATCCCATTGCATTTGTTTTCTCTGACTTGCATAAACATGTAATTAAGCTCAACACAGCTCGAGAGTAGCAGATTACAAAATGAAACAAGAAATATATTCCATTTAATCAAAGTAGAATCTGGAAAAAATTAGCGATGACATCTTTAATTTCGCTATTACAGATGTCAACTCTGGGTGTGTGTTTTATTTGAATGTGACTCCATGGGGGGGGAAGGGGGGGAGTTCTAAAGCTTTTCTGCCTTATCTAATGTTTTCTTGGTTCAAAGAACATAATGTTCAGCCCGTGACCATCAAAATGTATTTGTGATCTAAATATAGAGCCCTCCTGTCAGATAGCATTAGTTAATAAAAACGAGTGTGGAGAATTTTCTGAATGATAAATAACTTCCTGTTTATCTCCTGGTGGCTTTCCACCCATTAAGCTATTTTACACTACAATTAAAGCAGATAAGTGCAAAACACAATTTCTTAATGGCCAACACTGATTATGTTGTAAAGCTTTTAAATACATTCCACATTATTAGACATGAGCAGATGTCAGGTATTTTGCCAAGAGAATTTTTCTTTGTATACAATCTTGGCTGCTCATACGATAATAAGCTCTTTCTTAACATGGGAAAAAATTACAGACCCAACTAATTTCCTTGACGGGGAAAGTTACATGTGTTTTCCACTTGTACTTTTTACGACAAGTTTACAATTCTTCTAAAGCTGGAATTAATCAGGCATTCCTCCAACACTGGTTCAATACACCCCTGATGTGAATTGCTATTCTGAAATCTTGTTTATATAAGCTTTTACTCCAAATTTGTTAAACAGAGAAAAGTTACATAGCACAATTCATTTTTCTAGTATTATTTCATGCTCTGGTTTTTTTTCCATATGACGTTTCTTGGGCTAGAATCACCTTTTCAGCTACATTGAAGACGGCTCTGTCTAATATTATGATATAGTATTATTTAAAAAAAAAAAAAAGTTCCTGATGGCACCCCTGAGGAATGATGGATAATGTAGGGGGTACTGCCAACAGCTGGAAAGGATGTAGTCTATGTTTTGTTTGGAAACTGACAATTTTTATTTTAAACATAACTAGATAACAGGACCATGTATAGCAATCAGCGGTGTTGTATGTTAGGTTAGCTTTCAAGTACAAATAAAATGTGGGCTGTAAATAAAAAGTGCCCCACTGATATAAGATGCAGAGATAGGAGGATGGGAGTTCAATTAAACCATGTTAAAAGACCACCAAGCCTAATGATGGCCATCCTCTACATTAAAGAAAGTGTTACTTCTAATAAAATTGTGAGGGTTTGGTGGGAGGACTGACAGGTGGACAGGAAATCATTTATTCATATTTTTCTAACTTTCAAAGCCTTTAAAATAATATTTGAGAAGATTGCACAACAACTGCTACAATAAAGAGATTCATATTTGATCCTAGCTTTTTGTTTTATGATGGTGTTCAATACAAATGATTAATTCTGTAACTATGGTGACCTACCTAGAAAATAGAAAACATTTTCTTATACAGGCTTCCCAGAAGGCATATGAGCAGGATTACTAAATACTAACATATGTATACTCTAAAGCTACTTAGAAAGCTGAGACTACACAAACAGTGTTAATACAAACAACAGATTATTAAAACTAATATGTAAAATCAAAACACTTACCGTTTCATATCCTCCCAGTTTTTGAGCAGCTTGAAACATAGTCCAAAGGTTAACTGTTAGAGGGACAATAAGTATTTAGATAAGCATTGCATTAACCAGAATACATCAAACAAAATGCAAATTGAACAATTTTTCATGCCAAAAAGAATGAAACATGAGAAACAGTCATTTGGCCACAATGTCAATCAGGGAAACTGATGCCTGAGAAAAATTAATACAGAAATATCCTTAGTAACAAAATACTTTGAGTCAAGACAAATAACTTTGAATGTGCTATTGATTCGCAAAAAAGAATAAATACTTTCCCACTGGTTACAAAACTAAAAGTTCTGCCAGTTTGATATCCCCCTCTCTGCGCCCTGTTGGTGTCCCCCAGGGCTCTGTCCTTGGCTCTCTCCTCTTCTCCCTCTACACCTCCTCGCTGGGTAACCTCATCAGCACCTTTGGTTTCAACTACCACCTCTATACTGATTACCCTAATTTACCTCTCCTCATCTGACCTCAACCCCTCTAAGATTTCCGAGTTCCCTATCCACATGGATGGACAAACGCTTCCTCAATCTGAATATGGATAAAACAGAAATCATTGATCCCCCCTCCATCACCATAACCATTGGTATGTTTCCTCCTACCCTAAAGTTCATCCTTGACTTATCACTTTCCTTTATACCTCACATCCGTGCCCTCTCTCATTCTTGTCGTTTCCACCTACGCACCTAGGCGTGCAGCATACGTCTCTTCCTACCCCCTCACTTTGTACCCTCTTGTCCTCCTCTGCTACCCTTTTACCCCGTTCCAACTTGGTGGCTCCCTCTCAACCTCTCACTGCGCTCTCTCCCCTCCTCCCTGATCTGCCAAGCATGACACCTCGCATTTTGCCGTGCTGTCTGTGCTTGCTTCACTGTATGTATTTTTATGATATTTTTATATTTATATTGTATTTTTATTATTACTATGCTGTACATCCCTACCCTGTATGTCTGTACTGTATTTTGTAGTTGTATTTTTTATGGCGCTGTGGACACCTTGTGGCACCTTATAAATAAAATATAATAATAATAATAATATGTAAAGCTGGGTACACACCTATGCAATCATATTGAGATGCAATGACTCTTATAATTTCACTGGTGATGAGCATGCCGATCATGTATACACGTTATACTTATTTACCAATTTACCACAATTGTGGCTTTGCACACACGGTACAGATATTTGTCTATGCTGCATAGAAGACTGCCAGAAAGGTTGGACCTCAGTATCTACTACCCACATTTGATTTTTAGGTCATGATTTTTAGGACATTCATAAAACTAAATCATCCCATGCAACCATCCCATAACCACAAATCAAGATCATGGAAGTGTACACATTCTTGCAATATTGTTCCAAATGGTCTGGAATCATATGATCAGAGCAATAACTGCATAGGTGTGTATGAAACTGTATACTTACAGCTAGTATAAGATGAACACAGCTGGATACAATGAAACTTAAAATATAAATACAATTCCATTATGTTTTGTATAAGAGGACAGAGTTGATGAATATACTATATACTATGTAGTAAATCCTTGGGGTATTCACTGGAATATAACCCAAGGCAAACATCTTAAATCCTAAATAATAATAAATAATGTTGAAATATGTGCTTCTCAATTAAGATGTGTGTTTCCTTTACATATATTTTGTGACCATGTGTGGTTGTGCATTTGCAGAATATTCTTCATGTTTGTTAATAAACTTTCACACGCTTGTGTGTGTGTGAAAGCCTCATTCTCAGCACTTAAAAGGCGATTGTTTTTCATGACATAGTATAGTAACATTTCCTGTTCATTCGAGTTGTAAATAAGTATGAACACTTTGTACCCTTTCATGAATTATCTACTGAAACGATAATAACCTTTGTGCATGAAACTTGCTGTTTGGAAATTTTAATAAACAATATCATTTGTTGACTTTGTTGTGACTCAATTATTTTCTTCAATTGGGCTGGTTAATTATTAAATGTAACACTTGTTTAAGTAATATCACACCTAGCCCTCAACTGTCATCCTCAGTTTGTATTCTCAGTGTATTGTCATTTTATTCTGTGTGTAAAGGAAATAAGCATTTCAAATACTAAGCCTTATAAAAATACAGAAAATATGTTCATCACCATTAAAGCTTCATACAATGTACACAAGTATAGTTGTTACATAATCATTTCCTTTTCTAATAATTTGTTTCATGTATTGAAAGAGAATCTATGAATTAGGAGCATGGTTAAAAAAAAATCTTAACAGGGTAATTTTAATAAAACATTTATAATGGAAGAGTGAGGTTGGTTTTAAAATCAATCAGGTTGCTGTTACTATTCATGCCGGACAAATTCTAAATCTCTACTTGATTTTTAGAAGATTTAATAAAATTATCATTATGTGTGGTAGGCAATATATATCACATCTAGTTGAAGAAAAACTACGAATATATTGGCCCAATGGCATACCTCCCAATATTGGCAATATGGGAGGTGTCACCATGCCATAAAGGAGAGTGGGCTCATTCATAAAGAGAATAACCCCACACACACACAGGGACTGCCTAGCAGTCTGATAGTGCCGACAGCTCCTTAACCCCCTCCTCTGTTTAAAATGGGATAGAACCATAAAAGCAGGACCGAGCATCCAAAAGCAAGATGATTGAAAGGAATGCCACTGCCATAGGTTGGTCAAACAACAAATAAATGATTTGGTGTTCTTCAATTTACTCCCTGGTTACAAATCTGGTCCTTCAATCTGGATGGAAAGGTCTGATGTCTATATGTTCTTATAAGCAATGATAACATACAGCTTTGCTCTCAACTTAATTACGCTATATGATATATCATCTTTTAAATGACCTCTATTATTATTTTAAGTGACCCAGAAGGGGGGGTCTGTGGGTTTGTAAGGTGTAGGAATATAACTTTAGAAACAGAACTGGTTTCTGTAATCCGGTTAGAATCAGTGGCCCTCATCCACTTTTCTAAATGAATGTAACTTGCTTTGGAAAAGCTTTCTGGAGAAATGATCAAATTAAAAGCAGCTCCACAGCAGAGGATTTAAGACCTGTTTGTTTAATGTGCTTTCGTTTAGAAGAAGTTGAAGAAATGAAAATTAGAATATGCACCCTTCAACACAAAGTAATTTTGAAAGCCCAGCTCAACCTTCTAATGTTTTTCAAATCCATTAACAGATTTGCTTAGGTCTTGATTTAATCTAAATCAATGCATAATGTGACAAAGCTGTTCTGAGCACATTCATTGCTCTTCTATTTCAAACAGCCAGTTTTGAGACAAACATTGTAATCATCTGCAGTTATTCAAGTTTATCATGGCTGCCAGAGCTCGGCAGCAATCAGTGCCAATTAGGTATGTAAATTGTTATGTAAAACATGCAGGGGTGACATTCCTCATAAAAATAACTCATGGTTTCAATAAAGAAAAGAAATATCTTTTGTACATATTACAAATTTGAGGAAAGAGCACATTTTTGTTCCAGTTAAATATCAGAACTGCTCTGCTTGTTGTCAAAGATATATAGAATTACTTTTTGAGTTTTCTTAGACTGTCCCACTATGGAGGAAACTAATAGAACAGTCTCATTGATAATATTATAGCAAGTCTTGTTCACCTTGAGAAGGACTGGTGATAATACTGGCGACACATCTGATAATGTGGCCAATCCGCTGATATCTGAGTGTTTTATAGCTGTGTAGACATTAACATATATCAGAGCATTCAGTTCTGACCTGTCATAGTGTAAAGCTGGCCATAAACTGGGACGATTACCTATCCCAGCAGTAGGTGGCCCAATAAATGGGAGGATTTTCTGTCAGGGAAACCTGATTGGAAACTGTCAACTGATTGGCTCTCTTAAAATATTGGGCCCTAGCGCCCGATTGAAATTGAATATGTCAAAAGACCAAATAATCGCACCAAAGCAATTCTAGTACATTTATTTTCCAATTATTGGTCCAATCACCCAATAAGTAATACAAAAAAGATTCTGTCCAACGATTCAAAAAAGTTGCCGATACAATACAGAATCAAATACAAAATCCTATTGCTAACCTACAAAGCCATCAATAACACTGCACCCGCATAAATATCCTCACTCATCTCAAGGTATATCCCAGCTCATTCTCTCAGACCTTCACAGGACCTACTACTTTCCTCTACACTAAGCAAATGCTCTGATTCCTGATTACAGGGCTGCACCCACTCTCTGGAATCACCTTCCTCATCCAATAAGACTATCCTCTACTATCCAAACTTTCAAGCGCTCCTTTAAAACTCATCTCTTCAGACAAGCTTGCACAACCTACTACTTAATAGTTGTCAACCCCATTTACAACCACTGTGCTATCTGATTTACCTTTCTGTTAAATGATTAATACAACTTGAAATCTTTACTTTCCATACTAAAATTACCCTCACTCATGCTACTAACAATTCTGTGTGACCGGATCATACAGAGCACTGAGAACTTTTACTTTATATGCTGGCTGGTCCATTGTGTGATATATAGCACTTGTCCGTATGTATTTATCCCCAATGTCCTATAGAGTTTAAGCTTGCGGGCAGGGCCCTCTTACCTACCTAGTCTATCTGTTACCACCCAGTCTTGTTATAATGATTGTTAAAATTGTAAAGCGCTATGTAATCTGCTGGCGCTATATAAAAACCTGTTAATATATAAATAATAAATAAATAAATTCTTGGGTGTTATTGGGACATGACACACACACACACACACACTAAATAATTCAGGAGTTCTCTCAATAAAACCATCTGGTTTTATAATTGGCAATGTAATCTGTTTAAGTTGGCACTTAGATATCACCTTAAATATCCAGAAATTTATTAGAGAATGATGCATCTATTTAACACTAGCAGGATAGGCCAAAGTGTAAAAGATGAGCTATATCTATTTCCAAGTCTGAATAATGAGTTTTCTAAAGAATAGCATCTATAAGTGTAATTTTTTTGGTTTTACTATAATGAGCTGAGGGGTATTTGATTTAGGCACCCCACCAAACAAGCTCCAAAGGGAATGCTCACCTGGATATAGCAAAAAGAGGAATTTTATCATATAATATTATCTCCTTCTCAAAATGGGTTTTAACTCTCAAATTAAAGACCAAACAACCTAAATTGTGATGTGGAAGTACGGATGCAGTGACACGGAATGAAGCGGTTACAACTGATCTGTCACTGGTTCAGTACAATTGGCCACATCCCATTTAGAATCGCAGATGAATCCAAAAAATTCCGACCTAACAATCATCATATAATCTATTAATTACATTTTGAGGTTTATTAAACAACCTTCAGTAATTTGAGAATGAATGTAAACACTTCATTGCTTCGAGCAGTGTCTGTTATTAATTAGAACACCTTATAATAACAAATGATACAGTTTATAGCTGACATTACACCTCATAGGATTCATAGCACACATTAAAATTCATATTAGACAGTACATAACACGGATCCCTTAACATACACAAACATACAAATTATAACATACATCTATTACACAAAGTATTTTACAAGACGAGGAGGTCATAGCAAATAATGGCACAGATCGTGGGCTACAGACGTCAGGGTGCGTAATTCCCCTGCCAGCTATGATGTGCGCATGTAACGTCAGTTATGTACGCTGGCCGGTACGTTAAAGGGGTCGACCAGCTTGCTACGTCTGCCGTATCTCCGCCATATAGGCGGAGATAGGCATATAAATTGGGAAGCGGGGCGGGGGAAGGCCCATTACGACAAGGTCCACAGACCAAGTCGTAAAATTTAAGGTAGGAATCTGGGCACGTAACTGTCCAGATTTTACTACCTTGAGCGGGGAGTGCAGGGGGCGTGCACTTCCCACTGCGCTGGCGTAACTAAAGACCATGCACGTCCGTAAGACGTGCGTTGGTCTGGATCCAGCCCAATATGTGGAAAATAACAAAACCTGAATGGTCCTTTCATCATCTTTAGCCCTAACAAATATTGTCAAGCAACATCATAACAAAGCAAGGCTCACCAATAAGAGAACTCAGCAGAACTCCAATCAGCCAAGGCTGTAATGTTATGTAGCAGGCCTGGCCAACCTGTGGCTCTGCTGTAACATTATAGGCATAGCGGATACCTGACAAAGCATGATGGGACTTGTATTTCACAACACCTGGAGTGGAACAGGCTTGCAGGAACCACAGACTAACGGCACAGATATTCCAACTATGGCTTCACTAATAGTGACCTGTATGGTTTGTCCTCAATGATGACTGATACACACACACGTATGTGTACTGTACCAAATAAATCTAGAAAACATGAATCTGAATTTCTCACTTTCTTTCCTTGTTTAAAAAGAATTTTAAGTAAAAGAAGATTCTGTACTTACTTTGCTTAAAACCTAAATATGGTATTCTCTCAATAGGCGTCCTTCGCTCTTTCATATATTTATACAGTGCTACGAGAAATGCTTGCTCATCTGCTTTACATTCTTCAGGTTTAGATCCATCTCCCGCAGATGCCTTTGGTTTATCCTCAACGGAGATTTTCCTGTAGTTGCCGTTAGCAGTTTTGGCTTTTGGTAAGGTTGTCTTTACTTCACATTTTACCTACAAGAATCACATGCATGAGACTCGATGCTGTTGTTCCAGTTCACAATAAAAAAAAAAAGGTTAGACATTATTGACACATAATATTTATGTGACTTGTGACTATTTATATTGGATTGGGGGCGAATTATCATTGATAGGTTTTAGTCAATAATCACTGTAATGTAACACTTAGCTATGCAGAGCTTTCAGTACATTATTACTGTTGGACTTGGCAATAATTATGAGTCAGAGAGATGGGGAAACTCAGGCCATGAGGTGGAGGTGCCACACAATGGGGACAGATCTCCCTGACAGCCAGCCAATCAGCTACACAGGCTGTGTGGATTGACCGAAAGCATTTGTAGTCAATTAGCTAAATGGACCTCCTGTCAATCTCAGCAGCCCTTCCCTCTTCAACCTGGATTATATGTTCATAAAGGAAAGGTAAGTGGTGCTGATATTTGGACCCTTTATCATCCTGTATGGGCTACCTCCTGTGAACGATAATCGCTCTAGTGTACGGCCTGCTATTTAGACTAATCAAAATCCCTCCCAGTTATGGGATATAGATATAGTAATTGCTATATCCCTATCATTTGAGGTAAAACAATGTTTATTCTAAGCTTCTAAGGTGGTGTTGTGAAATAGAAAAATCTGTTTATCAGCCTTATATATTACAGTATATTTTAAATTTATTATAAAGCTAAATTATTCAGATCCTTAATGGAGTTGTTCACCATGATATTTTCCTACTTAAATATTTAAATATTTGTTTGGAAAAGGAAACAGCAACAAAGAGGCAAGCACTGGGGAATTGCAGGTGTGAAACTGGCTATTTAAAATATGGAACAAACAAATGGCTCCTGTCTGCAGATGAGGGTGATGAATACGCGTCCTGGGACTTGTAGTCTACTCGACAGAAAGGCCAAGTGTATAAATACCCCTTTAATGCCCAGTCATGAATGCAGAGCCTACAAAAATGAAGCCCCCCCTCTTCCACCCTATAATCCATCATAAACTTCAATTATCGAACCTGAATGACAGTCTTCATGTTTTGTTTCATTCTTGCTTTTCTTCTAACTGGAAAATCATTCCAGAAAGTTATTATGTCACCAGGAGCAGGCTAATACTACATGACATGAATGCAAGAACACTGTCCTAGTTTCTGCTGTGTTTTTTTTTTTAAGACAAATCAGTCTAGTGTCAAACTAACACTGCATTTTTACAAGAAAGGAGGAAAAAAAAATGCTTTGTGCTAAAAATAACTATCTCCATCTGAGACACTGGAACAATAAACAATCAAGAGGCAGCAGAAATGAAAGTCAGCTTTTAAAAGATTACCTTGGCAACAGTTTTGCCATCACAAATATTGGAGGCATCTTTCACTCCATTTACAGAATCTCTCCTCTGTGGGCAAGGCTTCTTTTTGCGTGGTCTGCCTTTCAGGTTTGGGGCTGAAAAGAAATGTAAATCAATTAAAGTCAGCTTCAAATAACAGCCATCATTCTTCCCCTTTTAAATACGCTGGATGTTGAATGATACCGCTTGCCAAGCTATGCTTCATGTCATCATTTATTAGACTGATAAACAAACACGTTCAGGTACAAAAAAAGAACAAGTAATTCCTCCCCGTCATCATTATATGGTAGCACTGGTAACACTGCAAGACTGGGCCATTCTGGTGGCTCCCCTGTAATGCCAGGCACATATCTCTGGGTAACATTGTCAAATGTAATAAAAAGAAATGGTACTTCTGTTTTCTTGTGTGTTCCTGTTACTATCGCACATTATGTTCAGTTTATTTCCATTGTGATACATTTTAACATATATATGTCCCTTAAGAGGGGGCATAGCCATGTCACCCCGAGGGCCCGCCTCTGTCGCTGTGTGTGCATTGCCCCAGCTAAAGGTTTGTGCAGTTTTATTGTGGATCAGCAGTGCTGGAATCTAGCTCCCATCTTCTGCCCCAATCAGGGCAGTTAGGAGGTATTTAAAAGGTGGGTATTTCTCTAGAAGAGACAATTGCAGAATTGGTAGTAAATGGGTGATATACCAGAAACAGTTGTCAATATTTTCAGACAGTCAAACATGTCTGTGAAATATTTTAAATACCACAATTGGGATAATCATTGACCAGATCGAGTGTTACAATGGCAATGCATTTGTAGCTCCAACATTGGATCTCCATTGGATCTAGCCTGCTGTGTGAGCACAAAAGAGATAACTCCCCTCGCTTGAGTTCCAAAACCAGGATCCCACTTTAAAACTTCTGATGTATCGTCACTTATAATGGGGACCAACTGGAAGTCTGGATAGCATGGTGGATGGTACTGTAAAATGTAAATACTATACCCCTCCCACATCTGCTCCCAGACTCTTATCGTAAAAAATGCGTCTCTGAGTCTTACAGATTCAGAAATAAATGCCACTGGCATTGCGTACACCAGCACAGATAAATAAGCTGGCACTTTAGATCCTAGCCAAAACCCCAAAGTCTTCGCTCAGTCCCATGTATGTAAACAATCTCCACCCACAATCACAATAACCCCATTTTGAACTTATTCCTAAGGCTGTAAAGAGGCTAAACTGTAATAGACTTTAATGACTTTTCACAACAAGAAGTGTATTTTGGCTCTGTCAATAGTTTTCAAACTGTGTGTTTCAGTAACATTTCACTGGAAAATCCTCTATTCACTATATTAATTGACACGTATGAGAAAATAAGAGTATGCAAAACAAAAATGCTCTGCTTGAAAAGCAATTATTATAAGATGACTAATAATCCTCCTCCTTGTACTTAGCAAAGAATCACAACTGCAGAACTACAAAGAACAAATCAGAAGTTACATTAGGAATATGAGTGTATAAGATTAGCCGGTGTGACTCACAGCTGTAACATTTTAGATATGACTAATCATTTACTAGAAATATGTTTGCTTTGAATAACTGATGTTGATTTATCGCTTTTACAGTGTTACTAAAGTTACAGTGCTACTTGCATGAAACCAATCTACAGTAATTTTACACCAAGGAAGATGAGTAATCTACAGGAATAGGAGAACAGACAGGTTAGGAAATATATTCAAGCTCAATACTCTGAAACAGCCTTTCACATTCCAAAAGCATACATATAGGCAAGATGGCCTCTGACTAAACTCATAATATTCTCTGTACTGCTCTTAGTGGAGATGTGATAATAATAATAATAATAATAATAATATATTTAATCTGGTCTTCAGTAAACAAAAGTTATATTTTATTTGTAAAACTCTGTATAAAATGAGCACTACCAATATCAATACTTCAAGCTAAAAAATTATTCTTGGAATCTAAAATGTAGTCCCATTTTACATTTACGCCCACTACATAATAAATTAATATCTGGTGCTTGCTAAATTATATATTACCTTATAATCAAGATCACTGCCCACAAAATGTAACCCCACTCATTTCCTTTCTTACCCCAGCCACAGTGACATTCATACCTCAACTGCATATCTGACAACTTAAAATAAAAATGAAATACAAAATATTAGTCCTTTCTGAGAAAAGATAACAGAGCTATGAGAAAAGATAACAGGGCAATGACTGCACTAAGCCACTATTTATCTATTTTGATCTACCCTTCCATGCCAATAATTGTATAAATCTATAATTTAGTCTACAGCTCTGTTCAATACTCACATGGACATAACCTGTTTAATTAACAGATCATGACATACAGACTTAATACTTGTTTAAAATTGAAAATAGAATTCTGATATAAACACAAAAAAAGAAAATACAAACCAAAAAATATCTAAAAAATTATCATGTAAAGAAGGTTTAGATTCATGATAACCAATTAAAAATAGCGTACATGCCAACTTTTGATTTGCTCTACCATATCCCTTAATGATAACTATGCATATAAAACAGGTGCATCATACTTATATAATTGGCCACAAAAGGAGAAATGATTATGTTGGAAATAAATCATGTGTCACCAATATTCTTACACAACTGACTGATCTATTTCCAGCTCTTACATTTGCTAGGTAACCATCTGACTATATGACAGTTACATCAGCTTTAACTGTAGAACAACAGACAAACTGTTTCCATTCTTTTGTACAGTCATCATCTAATAAACAAGACCACTACCCACGACAGCACTGCACAGAGATGAATGACAGCTAATTGTGATGTGCCATAGAATACAATGCTGTAACTACATGCAAATACTGTCGTTTTTTTTTATTGTGATTGAAAGTCACATTCATCAGGGCTAAATACTAAAAATGACTACACACACACACACACACACACACACACACACACACACACACACACACACACACACTTCATATTTCTATTTATTATTAGCATACTGTAAAACGGAAGGATATCATTGGATGGGGTTTGTCCCACTATACATATTTTTACAGTTTCTGCAACAAATTCTAATGAATTATGGTTTGTTATTAACATGAAGTATGTTACTTATTATGTGAATGCAAGGCTGTAAGATATCTATTTCACTGGACTGATGTATATTTCCATCACTGACTGACACTGATTCATCCTTTCAGATGAAGGATAAAAGTAATTGTAGATAGAACATCCAACTTGCAGTTTTCAGCCATCATTCTCTATGCACCAGCCAATGCTGATGTGTTGTATAAATGATTTTATCAAACACTCCCAAAGCATTCAGAACTGTACCATGTGCATCCGAGTTGTGCTTCTGCAATATTTTCTTCCGGGAGAAGAAACATGATTACTGTAGATAAGTTCTCACTATTAAATTACATTACATAGTACACATCAGTACAAGAAAGCATACTACAGAAAAATATAACTGACAAATCAATCACCAGTAGATGAATGCATGACATATTGATTTAAAGGATTAGACTATTCTCTTGGTAAATGCTATCAACATCCCCCCTTACACACACATACACACTCACACACACACCACATCATCAAACAGAGGAGCGAAACTGTCAAAATTGAATCCACATCAGATCTATCGTCTCCCTTAATTGTTTTTCAGTATAAATTTGTCACACAGAGAACTGGCAAATCTCTTGATATGTTACATTTACATTTTAATCAGTCTGCAAATACTGTGCAATTTTGCACTGACTTAAAACGCAGCAGTTGCAAAGATGCTTTCTCCTTCTTGAGTATGAATTAACAGTGTCAAGCAAATATGCAATGTCCACACATGTTCTATATAAACACACTCACAGTAACATTTATTTCTTTAAAAGCCACTCTGTCTGCATAAAGTTTGCCCACAGTATGCAGTCCTGCAACTCACAGACATAAAACATGCAAATTCAGATTAAAAGAAGATAAAGAAGCAGTTACCCATTCCAGTCGGCTAGCATCTGTCTCATTTATATCAGTTCTCATGAATGCTACACTGCATTTGACTGCCTATTAAATCCCTGGAAGTCTCGACTTGGTGGGGATGTGAGCTTAACAGAAAATGAACACTTTGAGTATCTGCTGTGTGCTTACAACTCCCCTCCCCCTTAGCTACAGTACATTACTCATATAAACACAGACTACATTAGTGGCTAGAATTGGAACGACTTTAGCTGGCTGCCAGTTGGGGATGCACTACACCACCTTTTAAATGTAGGTTATGACATTTGGCTTTAATTGTTTTTCTTTTCTGTTGGTGCCTTTGACCTCTTGATAGCTTTCTGCACTTGAAACTGTCTAGTTACTACATCAGGACAATCTGGTTAAATAAAAGCCAAGACAAAAACAATCCCTTAACTCTTTGCATGCAAACTGCAGATTGAATGCAACCTGCTCTCTGCACCAAGCACAAGAAAAAGCAAACAAGACATTAATAAAACATGTGGTCATTGGAAGACCACAGTCATAATTCTGCTGATGTCTTCAGTACCTTCTGTCCTCAGAAACTGTGCAAACATCTGTTTCTACAGATCCCTCCTGTAACCTTTCCACAAATCTAATATTTTATTGCCACAGTGAAATAAGCTGCTTAAGCTAAAGGGTTTGTTTCTGAATTCCAATTCTAAGGGTCCTAAATGATGCATTTTTTTTTTTTTGGGGGG
>WWET01000028.1:171987-183079 GCA_011038615.1 Limnodynastes dumerilii
GGGATATATATAGAAAAGGACAACAATTATCATTATATTTATAATGTCATGTTTTCAGGACAAGAATACAGGATATTCCTCATGAGAGCTGTACTACTTCTTATACTTGTACATTAGCATTTACAGCATAAATAAAGCACACAAACTGAAAGGGGTGATATTAGAGATTTAAAAGTTTCTTACATCCTCCAGATGGTGTGATATTTCAATCTATGGAAAGATTTAATTATAACCAGTGGTTGATATAGAGATTTAGAAGTGGCGGTATGGAAATTTAGAAGTAGTGGTATGAAAATATAGAAATTATAGACATGAATGCAGATTTATAACCTTTCAATTAATAAGTGGGAGAAGTGACGGCATGGCATATCCCTGTATACCCCCTCACTTCAAGCCCCGGTTATAACCATAAGAAGTGCAATCAATAAAAAATTCACCTGTTGCCTACACCTATTGCTAGCCATATTGTTCATGATAATGTTGCCAGTAATGTTATGACAGTTAATTAACCACTAGTGACTTTACTGAGGCACAAATTATAGTGGCACTGGAATAGAAGACACAAGAGTCTCCAAAGATGTCTGGCAAAGCAAGATGTCATAAGTGGTTTCTATAATGATATCCTTTCTGTGATGTGCTCAAGCTATCTCAGTCCAGTCTATACACACTTGTTGCTTCCCAAGCAAACGTATTTCGCTAGTGGACACTTAACATTTGCGTTTCTTTTTTTTTTCCATATAATCTTTTACAATGTGTTTAACAATGCGTCAAGAATATTAAGTCTTTGAAATATTCATATACCCTTCCCCCGGTGCTTCTTAATAAATACAAAACTTGCTTTGATCTTTATGATAAAGTTTATCTTTAGAAAACTGTACTAAATGAGGATTTAATGAAGATTTATTTGGAAACAGTTTCATTTTAGGAATGCCAAATACAATCAATTATGTTGAATCTTCAGCAACTAATTGCTTTAGGATTTATTTAGAGGATTCCAAATTTCCATTCTATTTTTTTTTACTTTAAAAAAGTATTTACCGGTACATTTATATTCTATATATTCTATTATGTTTTGTGTTGCTGAATAATGTTATGAATTCCTGAATGAATCTATAAAATGAACAAAAAATTACAAACACACAGACACACACACACTGTTATTAGTAGGAAATCAGTGCTACAATATTAATATAAATTACATGAATAATGTAAGTCACGCTGCTCCCTGACCTAATTTCCTTATTGATCTCTGTACTATAGTGCAAATCTAATTAGGACCCACTGCCAAACTACTGAAGTTCCATTATTATACTGAGGTCAAAGAGCTCTTAGGAGGTTTCTGTTATTGTGCGAAAAAAATCCTTTAATGACCTTCATTCGTTTGCAACCATTTTACATGAGTATGAAACTGTGCGTTTTGCAATCTCACCGCTGCCTAATACAGGACAGAAGGATTGATAGTCATCCCATTTACATAAAGTACTTATTAGCTTTTATTTGCAACCATTGTGAGTAGTAGTATCTGTAACACTAAGACGACATCACAAAAAAGCATACAATGTATTTATTATAGTCACAAGAGACAACCATTAACCAGTATACTGCTAACTGTACCCATATTCAAAATGGGATGTGGTTATCCTTATTGGGGGACACACAAATTGGTAGTTGCTCAGATCAATTTATAATGCAAACCGGTGCATGAAAGGCAAAGGTCATCTACCAGCAACTGATACAAAGGAAAGAAAATGCCCCAGCAACACTGCCATCAACCAGTAACAAACTATACAAAACTGATCCCAGCAGCTGAGAGGGGGTGTTGTGATTTAACAATGGCTGCTTTCAAAGCTTGCTCTAACATAGTATATTGTGTTATACTATTACGTTCATTCTGTGTATAAAAAAGCGCAAAAAAAAAAACCAATAGGAATGAACCTATGCACAATTTCAGGGCTGGTATTTACCTGATATAGCAAGTTTTATAGAATATAGAATGTAAAGGGAAGCTGTGTTCACTAAAGTAATTCCAGCTTAGTAAGATTGCTATAAATCTATAGTTTCCTGCATATTTGCTTTTACACTACACTACACAAGAAGAGACTCACATGGTTGTACTGTATCTTCTATAGTGTACTAGTTACAATGCATGAGCATGTATTCTATGAGTACATGTGAGGAAGCACGTAAGTTACTGAATTACTGCTATAACATCTAGCATTGGAAAGTTCTATGATCCTGTCATTTAATATATTTGTAAAATAATAAAAGCAGTTAATTATTGGTGTAAATGAAGATGTTTTATAGTCAGACATATGGACATATACAAACAGTTCATCTCATCTATCCCACGTTATCAGATACAGGGCATGTGATAATAAACATTTTAATCTAGAATCCTAATGATATTTGGAAATTGCCTTTGTGAAGCCACAGTTTCATTTTACATTAAAATGATAATTCTTTGGAATTATTTGATTTAAATACACTCCCCTTTAATACATAGTGAATTTAAAATGTTATATAATACAAAAAGTTGAAAATGGATGGGGGGGGGGCTCATCTTAAATATTTTACCATTCAAGTTAACACTATTAGAGCAACAATTAGTTTTTTATGAAGTTATGCAAGTTTTATACAAGCTATAATTACAGCAAATAAATCATTAACTATATAGCCTTTCATGAGACCAGGGTTGCCGACTCTCTTGGAAAGTCCGGGAGACTCCCGATATTCGGGCAGTTCTCCCGGTATCCCGGGAGAGCCGACAAATCTCCCGCAAATGACTTGAGGCTCGTGGTTTCATGGAAACGGCATGAAAATTCTTACGGCATGAAATTCCTTCTCAAGCTGAAAATACGCATTGAGGGATGAGGGATGAATTAAAATTGTACAGTGGGGGCTGGGTTTGGCATTTCCGTACGACCAAGGATAAGTAAAAAAAAGTTAAGGCAGGGTCCTAAATACGTAAGTGAGCTAAGTTACGTACGTGTGAAGGGAGGGTCAGGGGAGTGCATTATCCTTAGGAGTGCGTAACTTAGGTACCCTTGTGTGCGTAATATGGATCAGGCTCATTATTTGTTATTTACCAGTCAAACCTCATAAAGGTATTGTAATAAAGTTACTGATGTCCTACATATATTCTACTAGTTAAATCTAATTACACCTCATTAGCTGACGACGCAACAAACCTTTTGTAATAGAAAGTCATTCCAAAACAAATAGAAGATGTTTGACAATTTAGCATTACATAACAAATGGTAATTCACATGATAGTGTTACTGGTCTCAGTCATAAATGGAGTTGGAGTTACCGGGCCTGTTCCAAAGGCACACACAAATGCACCGCCATACATGGGGCTGGAAATTTAGGAAGCGCTGCTAGGGTACACGCAACGGTACCCTATGGATGGCAATCCTGTATGGCAGATAGCGTACGGGCAGAAAGCAGCCAAACTCCATGTAGCTACCTGACCACATACTTAGTGCAGCTGTAGGGTATTATACCATATGGTATAGCGGAAAAAAGGTTATGAATAGTGCGAACGCTTCAATCACAATGTGAATTCACTAAAACAATAAAAAATTTATGGTTTTCATAAAAAAAATTATTACTGTCTATATAAAATATCTGATAACAGCACAATACCCCATCAGCATTTTCCAACCATTGGTATTGCCTTTGAAGTGTCAGCCCCCTGCACTTAGACATGACATGTGACTGGTGCAAATGTTTTGACATAAACAGTGCTATATTAGTCTGCGTCCAGATCTGGATTGGGTACTCTTGCGTGGGCACGTCCCTACTTTACATTGAATACGTGACTCCTCCTCTTCCCTCCCACAACACACCCTTCAGAGTGCCAGCCACCGCAGCTTGTGTTGCGTTAGGGTCTGAATGGGGCACAATTCGGTATAATTTACCTCTTAGCATGTGCGGTGCAAAAAACAAGCTGAGATATGCTATGGGACCTGGCGTACATTCACCTCCAGACAGGCTCTCGGATGATAATCTAATTGAATCAAATAATTATCCCAAGGTGACAATATCTTGTAGTATGTGGGCAAGTCCGATTAGCGGACCATGTACCTCCACCTCCTGGCTGCAGTTTCCCCGTCTGTCTGACTGTCAAACAGTCAGAGAAACTCCAGCCAGGAGGTGGAGGTGCCACACACTATGGCTCCAGCCAGTCTTTTAGAAAGCTGCAGAACATCACACAGAGAGGACACAGTGCTGCAGAACCTCTCACACTCTCACAAGATTGACAGTAGTCCCAACCAATCAGAGCGAGACTGCAGTTAATCAATAGGCTAGCTGCAGGGTCTCCTACAGAGATTTTCGCTCCCATCCTCTGCTGTGTGTGGAGCTGATATCAGGACCTTTTTCCTGGGGAAGAATCGTCTCAAATATCGGCCACCACATGCTGGGAGCGATAATCTCTCTAGTGTGTGGCCACCTTTACTGCCAACTCTGACTCAGCACCACAGTTCTATTATATGCATTCCATAAGTAAATATATGCCATGACAAAGCACAAAGCCAAACGCATATATAAGCCTGTATGCAAATGGTTGTTACCCACGTCAGCAGATTTGTAAACGTTTAAGCTGAGCTGACATATCTTACATACAATGGAACAACAAGCATTAGGAAAGTTTCCTATTTATACAAATGAAATTTAACTTTTATTAGAGACGCAACTTATATGCAGTATTTTAATCACTGTGTATACTTATCTTTAAGTTTAATAAAGTCTAGTCTCAGAGCTAATGGATTAGTCAAACTTTATTACTGATGCTGGCTTCAGAGGTCCGTATGTCACCTGAATTCCGCAAGCTCCTAATTTAAAAGCACAATCACGTTTATTTACTTCCGTGCGAACCAGTGGTTGAACCACACGGGTGGCTTAAGGCACGAGAGAGGTGTGTGAGAGGGAAGTTCACTGAAAATGCACAGAAGTCTGAATCTGGACCGTTATGTTTAAATAAACATTTAGGGCCTGATTCAGACTTAAGAAGGAGCTTGAAATTAAGGGAGGAAAGTTACTCATCGACTAAACCATGGTGATTGCAGGTGAGTTATATTTCATCTGTTGCAAACAGTATTAGAGATGAGAGGTGATGTTTCCTATCCCAAGTCTAAATAACAGGGTGATAGTAGATATATTCCTGCATGCAAAGAATACAATTAACTTGACTCCCCCTGAAATCAACATGGTTTAGCGCAGATGTAACTTTCCTCTTCTTAAGTCTGAATCAGGTCCTTAATGTCAAGGGGCAGAGATTAAGTAAAGAGTTTTTCATAATAAAGTGAAAACCTGTACAGCATTACAGGGCTAGCTTACAGTACAATCATCCAGTTGTAGTTTATACACTACAGAGTCTGGTGACCTATGATATTAATGAGAGATTAACTAAAAGGGGCAGGTTAAAAGATTTTTATCCCAAATGTCATTAGTGTGAAAATTCTCTCTTTATTCAAATGTGAGCAGTATCAACGTAAAACAGTAACAATAGTTATGAAAGTGTGTGTCAAGTCCTATTGCACAGGGAGCACCTCTATAAACTCACTTGATACAGGTCAACGGAAATCTCAAGCACACAAACTAAATACACAAAGATTGTTTATTTTTCCTCAAAAAGGCCAAAAAAAAACAACTTATCCTGCCAATCTATTTATAAATAATATGCTGCAATAAATGTAATAATATATACTTATACTATTTAAAAACATACATAATATTGTTGTAACTTTTGCTGTAAAGATTAACTATGCCCACTGCCTAAAAAGCTGGCTTTTTAGGCAGTGGCAATCTGAACACGGTATTACGTAGTTTTCATCTTACGTACATTGTTTTAAGAATTGAGCTACTACATACCATCTACATACCATTTCTGTACGTAGATTGCGTAAGCGCTGTCTTTAGACCACGCTTGCGCAATTACGTACAGAAATGGTACGTAGATAGCGTAAAAAAGCTACTACGCATGTGTAGTAGCTCAATTCTTAAAACGTACGTAAGGCAAAAACTACATAACTGTGAATCTGACCGCTCTCCCATAGTTATTACAAGCAAACTGTACATAGGAAAGTTTACAGGAAATTCTGAATGCAGCCTAGAGGAAAATGGAGAAAAACATTTTAAATCTGTTATATAATTACTCACTTTCAAGTCTATGCATAAAGGGGAGGGGGCTGCACTAAGAAAATACTTGTAAACTTTTACATTCCCCCTTTCAAACACTAATCTTTTATTGTAATGTTGATGACTCAATAAGTAATTGCAGTGGGAAGACATTTACACAAAGTTCCAAGTTTCTGATCTTTAACTTCTATTCTGTTTGACTTGGTCTTCAGATCTGTTCAATTCCACATGGTATGAATATTTCAACAATCAGCATTATTAACTTGTGATGATCTGTCAGATGATCATTATCAAACACAAAAAGGAAAAAAAAAAAAACAACATAAACTGTATAGTTTCTTCCGGAACAAGTTTTATTATTTGCTGTCGGTGGAGGCTCAAAGGGTTACGCATATTAGAGTTTTCATGCAATGAAATGTAACCTCTTTCTTTTAAACATTTAGGCAATTTAAAAACATTTGCAGCTTGCATAGCAGAAAACTCCCTCTAACGCCCTCTAGTGTTCTCTGTCAGAAGAACTGGTAACAACAAGGAAAATGAAGATCATGCAATATGCAATTTCAAGGATATGATTATAGGGAAACAATATTTTTAAATAAGCAAAAAAAAAAAAACCCACAAAAACTGGCTTGGAATCTTTATCATTTGTTTTTACTTAATGTTGCTATGTTTCTAGGGACTGTGTAAGCAAAATTCTGGACAGGCATAATATCCATCAGGTATCATAGGCATCAAATTATTTATAATGGAAAAGGGGATTTATAAAATATCTGCCCTAAAACTATACATTGTTTATTTTTGGGCTTAATTTAAATTCATGCATATGCTTGGTCTGGCTTCATACTTTTATTATTATTCCACCTACCTTAAACACTACAAGAAGAAGTGTACGGACCGATTACTGTCACATTTTATAGCACGCCATCACTGTTCAAGTTTCCAGCAGTGCTTACAAGTTTTAACGCTCCCTGTATACAATGGAGTTTATGGGAACAAGCAGTAAGCACACACAGAGCTCTGCTGCAGGGAGGATTTTTCAATGCAGTCTTAAACTTTCTTAAATGTGAGGCCAAAGCACAAGACATTGGGCATGATGAGCCTGTGCTGTAATGGAGCAGTATAAAACTTTAACAAAGTCTGCATAGAATTTCCTAATATGGAGATAAAACAGAATTGTTGTGCATTGCTTATGAGTCCTGAATACTGCACAAACTAGTAACACAGAAAAACAAAGTCAGATGACTAACACTAAATAAAAAAAAGCAGGAAAAGCAAAACATTAACTTTCAAAAGAATCTTTTTTTTGTTTTGTTCTACTTTGCAACATCAGCTGCTAGAGGCTGTGTGATCCTTTGTGTGGTGTACAGTTCTGCATCAAGATTGTGTATGCAAAGTATACCCGGGTGTGTAACACAATATTGCATATTTTAAATGCAATACTGATAGGCACAAATAGTTATTTACATTAAAACCCTCACAAAAAATGGACTGCTCTCAAGATTTTTTTTTTATTAAAAGAGTTAACACATATTGTAACAATTGGGCTATTCCTACATTGTTATTTATAGTTTGTATTTTTGCTGTTCAGTCACACGGTTTAATTGTTTCATCATTTTTTAAATCTGATAGCTGCTAGTGCTTATGCAGCAAAGGGCTGGTATGATTGCTCTTGGTCATAGTTGCATGTCACCTCTCAAATCCTAGTCGCTATGCATTGCTTTACATTTTGGCTCAATGGAATTCTGGCTACACTGGGAAGCATGCATGGGCCGGAGAGTTAACATTGAGGCTTTATATCCATTTAAAATTTTGTTCTGAAATGCAGAGCCTAATTATATTATGTTATGTAGGAATTAGACAGATAGGCACCTATTAACTAGGAAATAAATAAACCATTCAACACTCAGTAGCTGTGTAACAAGGTACAAGTGGACCACCCAACCCTGGCTGTGCTAATGTTTTCTGAAGAGCTAGATGACCCAGACCACCAACTTCATCCGATTACATCCATGGATGCGGGGGGCGGAGGTAGACAGACTCTAACCCCATAGCAAGGCAGGACCCGATTTGCAGGCAGGTTTCAGCTTAAGACAGTGCTTGTCACTCAGTCTATGAACACTGAGCACTGTTTATAGATACATTTTCAGCAGCCTCTGACAGCTTAGAGCTTTCTAGATGCAGAGAGGTCTGCTGCCACGTTCCTCTTTCTCCTCTGGACCCCGAAACAACCGCACCTCCTGCTCCTACATGAAATAGGTCCCTGCACCTAACCATTTGAAATCATGTCCACTAATATCACTGCAAGTGGATCAAATTTATTGTATTCATAATAAGGAATAATGATTTGCTATTAAAACACTAAAAAAAAGAGCAATAAAGGTTTTTGGGAGAACTGAAGCTACAGCCGTTTAATTAATATACTGTTGAGGAATGTGCTTGTTATACCTCAATGTTTTTCATTTTAAACTTAAAAACTGCCAGAAGCAGCAAATATTTAGTCAATCATCTACAAAAAGACAGGATTCTTTTACCTAAACAGAGTACTTTTTTATATTCTTCCCCTTAGTTTCAGAAACAAAGAATGTACAGTACAATGCAGAGTATGCAAAATGTTTGCTCAATATTTAGAGCTTCGAATAAAATTACCAGCTTAAGCAGCAGCCAGAACACCGAAAAAAAAGAAAAATTCAATGTCTTGAACAATAAAAGTCTCAAAATTAAAGAAGATAAAGGAACAACAACGATTTGTGTACAATATGCAGCATTTGTGAAGTGAAGCTGACTGAACAGTGGCTCGCATATTATTACCGGTTTTGTACTGTAACTGCTGGAGCCGCAAATACATGAGCTAATGGCCTTTTAATAGAAAGTATGTGAATTGCATATGTAACTGCCAGATGTGACTGCAAGCTCTATGTAAGCAAAGGCTGTGTTATAAGGAACAGCTGTTCTATTGTTCCGCTTCTATTTTTTTCTTGTAGACTATCACATTAGCAGTATTATTTGAATCTTCTAACGTCAACCCTAAACCAATATGCCTTCTATTTATTTACTAGGAACTGGTAATATTGCCCTTATGCCCCATCAGTTTACTTGCTACAATTAGGCTGATTCTCAACTGACAGAATGCAGACGTTATCGGAGTACTTTGCATCATTTTGCGCAGTGTAAATTAATGAGCATAGCCAAGCATAATGAAGTCCTATAGCACCAATGGCTGGATCCTCAACTATGGCCGACAGGGGACTTACACAAGTCATTTGCGTAATTCAGATGTCTAGGAACATCTTTGCATGCGCACACCAGATGTTCCGTGTGCATTAGTACTTACGCTGAAGGGGCAGACCCATATAGGTGGAGATAGCCATGTAAATAAGGGGTCGGGGGGCAGTTAGGGTAGGAATCTGGACACGTAAGTGCACTCCCCACTATGGGAGCATAACTACGGACCCTCAGACGCACTTAGAGGGTGCGGGGTGTCAGGATCCCCATGTGACTAGATAAATAGTGAGTCCCTGCAAAGTGGGTGATTCTAATTTTAATTTTGAACACATTAGGCAATAAAAGTTTTATGTATTTTGGACTATTCCTAGTTCCTGCACAACACTAATAAGGCTGGATCCAGCCTTCTGTGCGAGCAACGGAAGGCCACCTCTTCTCATCTGCCTGGCATTCTGAGGGCTGCGTGCAAAGGGCCCACTTCAGCTGTTCAACTAAATGCCTCCTGTGTTTCGCTAGCGCTCGCATTGCTGCCCAAAATGCGTCAGTACCACAACAGGATCAGATCACTCTACAAAAAATAAAATAACATTTTACGATCCTAGCGATCAGGAAACGCCTCTTTTCCGCAAGTCTGGAACTGGTCCAATGATATCAGTAAAGGCAAATTATTAAAATGCTACTGAAGCTGCAAGGCTCTTCTGTACCTGTACACTACTGTCATTGCATAATTAGCATTCACCTCTTCACAAAATACACTAAAAAGAAAAATCAATAAATAAAAAAAAAAATGCACAACTGATGTTTTGACCCAACATATGACCTTGTTGATGTTGCAAGGCCCTAATAGATTGAGAAGTTTGATATGACTTTGGTACAATATATCCTGCCTCCAATATGTGCCCGACCCACCTTACAGAAATACACGAACATAGCTTTTGTGTACGCAAATTATAGAAAATGAGTGCTGTTATTTTCCCATCCCTTCACTGTCTTAATTTAGTAAAAACAGTTGCACAATTAAAGCTAATGGCATATTTTATCCAGTTAAGCCAACTAAGAAAAAGAACTCTCCTTACTTCAGTCTTAGGAAGCTTTTGTTTACCTTCCACTCTGCTGAAAGGGGAATTAAATATTTAAAAGACCGTATGCAAATCATGTTCTCTTACACGTATCTCAAAACAAAAAGTAGTTTCTACAGTTATTTTTAAAAGGACGGATTGTTCAATGCAGCTTATAAATACCACTGCAATGCCATTTGTGCCTGAAAATCAATGCAATTACAGTGTTCATCTGTTTTGAAGAATGATTTATTGACATGAATTCCAAGTCGTGTAACCGATACTGTAAATAAGATCAAGCCAATAGTGGGCCATCGCTTTAAATTCCAAAGAAACTAAATTAGAAATCAGCTTCATGGAGAAACTAAAATCAACATTTATACCTTTCACTTTACATGAGGCCCTTAATCTTTAATGACAGAGGGCTGTATGCAGACTACCGGACATTCAACATATACGTCCGGTGTTTAGCATTTGAAAGGCCGCATTTACGCAATCTACGTAAGTAAAAGATACCTAGATAACGTAAAAAATGTACTACGCATGCGCAGTAGAAAAAACCGCTAAACACCGGATGTATATTTTATACGTCCGGTAGTCTGCATATGGCCCAGAATCTGGATTGAAAACCACAAACTGTAATACAAATATAATAATAAAATGATCGACTA
>WWET01000028.1:184996-206039 GCA_011038615.1 Limnodynastes dumerilii
ACATAATTACGACAGTGCCGAAGCTGACCAAATGCTATATACAAACAATTCACCACACAGAACTGCTAACTAGCACACAAAATAATGAAGAAGAAGAAGAAGAAGAAGAAGAAGAAGAAGAAGAAGAAGAAGGATACAACAGTAGACAGTTTGATTATTATTAAAGTACTGAAACTGGCAGTGAATAGCAAAAGGTAAGGTCACTGTGTGTTTATCATATGGTTTCTCTGTTTCTCTCTATTTAATAGAGTGTATAGCAGAATTGTTGAAAGCTACAAGATAATAGGACGAGTGCTGGTTGCCGCTGCGAACAGTCCTTTTGAAGTTGATCCCTGTAACAGCGCAGACGGAGCTCCAAATGCTAAGTCTAAGTTATACTACAACCCTTTCCCTGATCCTTACCCCAGGGGTGGCCAAGCTCAGGCCTCGTGAGCTACCAACGGATCATGTTTTCCAGGTCTCCTCAGATAGTCAGAGGTGAGATAATCACTACCAACTGTAGATTTTTTTGAATGTATCAGTCAGTAATCGACTCCAACAAGGAGACCTGAAAGACATGGACCGTTGGTAGCTCACGAGGCCCGAGCTTGGCCACCCATGACCCTCCCTTTCCATGACTCCACTTTCATTATCCTAACCCTAATCCTTACACGCAGCCTGACCCTTAGACTCCCTTCCCTGCAACCTGACCATAAAACTCGCCCGCAGCCTGACCCTAACAATCCCTTCTCCGCAGCCTAACCCTAAGACTCCCATCCCCTAACCCTCCCCTTTTATTACCCTAACCCCCCTTCCTAAACCTAAAAGTCCCTGGAGAATGTTACTCACCTCTCTGGTGTCCAGTAAGTGCGGTGGGTGCTGATCGGCATATTTACCCATTCAGAAAAATTATTCTAAAATGGCTGCATTTTTTCGAAAGATAGTCAGCCGAAAAGTAGCTTTTGGCTGTCTCTACTTCAAAAAGGCAGCATTTGCGTCACCGACTTGCACCGAATAGGACATACTGTACTTAGATGCTAGTAGACAATTTTAGAGTTTGCAATGATGCTCATGTACCAACCAAACAGAGAATTACTCCCATATGAGGTTTGCCGGCCCAATGTATTAAACTTTGAAGTTGAACATGCCAGGACCAAAATGCAGGCAGTGTTTACTGATTGGCTGTTACTGATCAGACAGACGTTACCGTGACCACTGGCAAACACAGGATTTTTTGAAAGGGGCGGTTTCCCATGTGTGTAATACATGTGGGGTATATTAGCATACCTCCCAACATTTTGGTGTCCAAAAACAGGACATATAAGTTCCCGTCCCACCCCCATTGTCAATTAAAATAGTAATTTAAAAAACAAAAAAAGAAAAATACTCTGCCAACAGTTTGTCCACTTATCGGGACAAACTGAAAGGCCACAATATACCCCACATAAACCTAAAATTATTTTGCAAAGAGCAGACCACAGTGCACTGAGGAAACAGAGAGCAGGCTGCAGTGCACCGAAGAAACAGAGAGAAGACCGCAGTGCACCAAGGAAACAGAGAGCAGGCTGCAGTGCACCAAGGAAACAGAGAGCACAAGGAAACAGAGAGCAGGCTGCAGTGCACCAAGGAAACAGAGAGCAGACCGCAGTGCACCGAAGAAACAGAGAGCAGACCGCAGTGCACCGAAGAAACAGAGAGCAGACCGCAGTGCACCAAGGAAACAGAGAGCAGACCGCAGTGCACCAAGGAAACAGAGAGCAGACCGCAGTGCACCGAGGAAACAGAGAACAGACCGCAGTCCACCGAGGAAACAGAGAGCAGACCGCAGTGCACCGAGGAAACAGAGAGCAGACCGTAGTGCACCGAGGAAACAGAAAGCAGACCGCAGTGCACCGAGGAAACAGAGAGCAGACCGCAGTGCACCGAGGAAACAGAGAGCAGACCGCAGTGCACCGAGGAAACAGAGAGCAGACCGCAGTGCACCGAGGAAACAGAGAGCAGACCGCAGTGCACCAAGGAAACAGAGAGCAGACCACAGTGCATCGGGAAAGCAGAGAGCAGACCACAGTCCACGGGTACAGCAGCTGAAATGAAAACTCTTGGCAGTGTACTGTTGTTGAGTTATATTTTCTCTAAATCTAAAAATTGTGTAAAATGATACAGCGGATATACTGCTAGAGCTTGCCGGAATGACACATTCCCATATTTATAATATACATGCAATAGAAGGTACAGAGATGCATACAAAATGTCCTTTATCTAAGCAGCAGTTACCAGCAAGATTAATGTGACAAATCCTGTACACACCATGTTCTAAGTGAGAAATATCCATTTAATGATATAAGAAACTTATATTGTCGTAGTTCGTTCTCCACCTAGCATGGCCACTTCAGTCTATTGAAAGTCTATCTGCACATGTACAGGAGTGGGTTTTAAAATTTCATATTGCAGAATCGTTGAAATGAGTCATTACAGTTATTACAGCAAATGATAACTGCAAATTCTCTCCAAATGTAACAGAAAAGTGTCTCATGCTCCAAGTGTTTATTTTTTACAGGGGGATTTTTTTTTCTCTTTTTCCATTTTGCTTCTCTGGCCAAGCTGTGTGAGAAAATAAAGCCTCCGAATGTCTTATTGCTTTGATTACACACATTTGCAGAGCACATTAAAGAAGATCATTCATTTAAAAGTGTTTATTTTCATACTAGGCTGAAAGAAAGCTCTATTCCCTATTACTCTTTTATCAAATAATCCCATACGGCCAGGACAATATGTGACTATTAAATCAGAGTATTCACAAAGAACACTTGAAAAAAGATTTGTTTAAGTTTTATTATTTCCTCTACCAGGGCCATTGCTGTAAAATCAAGAGGTATTTTACATAGGGGAATATTCCAGCCAACTATTCCCAGCAAAAAAGCAGCAATTAGAAGAGCGTGGATGGTGTCTGTACTGCGATAAGGTTCTTAAAAGTAAGGTTATTGTCTTGAAAAGACATTAGACACACATCTGCTACTAACAAGACACTGTCTGACTTCTGAGAGTGTATATTAACAGACTACAGCTTCATATAGTGCAGGTCTTTCAAACAGTTCACTTTAGGAATTCAGCCAGAAGATACCAGTGGCAACACAGGTCTATGGCCAAAATGTGCTGGACATTTCACGAAGAGTTCAGCATGGTTAGATCCCATTCAATTTCCACAGCTATTTGTGATGTCAAATTATAAAGGACTGGGCTGGAATGGCCTATGGTCAGCAGTAGAATTAACAGAGACCTTGGGCCTGATCCAGAGTTAAGATGTTGCGCTGTGTGTACTAAGGCACAGCGTAACATCTATGCACTCCCCCTGACAATCCCCCCCAGTCCGGGCGTAATTACACTCTGAAGGCTACCCTAACCTAACCCAGCATAACCAAGTGTAATTACGCCGTAAGGTCTGTAACTCTGACCCTTCACCCGAATTTATCTTACTCCCCTCGCCTACCTTCCGTAACTGCAGCGTAGTTATGGTGTTCCCTGCCCTTTCCTCTGTAACTGCGCTGCAGTTACGGAAGCTTGATCTAAAATTAGTGTCAGGGCTGTTCCCTAACTGCAGTGTAGTTATGGCGTCCGTAACCTAGGAACGCCCCTTCATCGGTAACTACGCTGCAGATGCTAAAGACCGCATATACGCAATCTACATAGTAAAATAGTTACTAGGCATGCATAGTAGCTAGATTCGGAAAATTAGGGACGTATGTTAAAAAATACGGGGTTGTGAATCTGCCCCTGGGTGAGTAAGAGGGTCCTGCACAAAACTTACATACTATAGCAGTGGTTCTCAACCTTTCTTTGGGAGAGTACCAGTTACGCACTATGAACTCAGGTCAGTACCACTACACATGAATATTATCACTTTTTTTACACTAATCTTATTTTTTTTTTTACATAGTTTTGTATTGATTTCAAGGTACATTTTCTACATATTCTATTCCATTCAGCCCCCAAGATATTTTATGAAATATGTACTCTGTCATCTGTTATTGCACTTGGTACGGCTGCTACCTCCTTATAACCTTGTCCAGTCACTGAGTACCACCACACAGTTGTCTAAGGAAAACCAGTTGTATTAGTACCACTGGTTGAGAACCTCTGCACTATATGACATTGGGGATTGATACACAAGGGCAAGTGCTATACATTACACAGTGGACCAGCCAGCTTGTATGGTAAAAGTGCTTAGTACTCTGTATGATTCACTGTTAGTAACAGTACGGTAGGATGTTTTAGTATGGAAATAAAACTTTCAAAGTTTGTGTTAATCACAAGCTCCTGTATCGCAAGCCTCTGGGCTCACTACTCCAGGACTGTTCTTACCATTTAAATATTGAATTTGCATATTCTAATTATATTGTAAACTCTACATGTAACATGTGCCTAACCGGTCTCCATTTTGTTACTTATATCATTTTGTGTATTTGTAGCACCATATAAATAAAAATAAAAATAATTGTCATCAACATTTATCTTTTATAACGTAAATATGACAGGATTTTAATAGTTACTGCAGCCTAAAAGACTCTCTATTACATATGTCTATTATTTTAATATATTATTCCAAACCACAGCATAGCAATGCTGTATGTATAAAACACAAGAATCCTACTCATTCATCATTTTTCCCAATTTCACATATGCCAGATAACCAAGGAAATACTTGAAATATTAACAACTTAACGGTAACGAACAGCTGTTTTTCTAATCGCTCTGTTACTCCGAATCTTATTTCCTACACAATAAATAATTCCCTCTACAATCTTCAATTATATGAAGTTTAAAAGATAAATAAAATAAAACAAAAAAATATCTCTTGGATGTTTCTAGTCAAAAAAAACCCTGAAAAGGATAAAAAATTCTGCATGCCACACAATTAACGTAATGGTTGAGTAAGCAGAATGTACTGCACAAAATGTACTTTTTCTTCTCTGAAGCAATTTTACATCTATGTAACCTTACCGGCTGGAAAAATAACATCAATAAAATGCTAATGAGATCATGTGTAAAATGCCCAGTAAAGGAGAGAGAATAGACTATAACTCCTGCAAGATCAATGAAAAATGAGGTTGGGAAGCAAAAAACCAGACTAAGCGCTAGCTACAAAAGCTTCTCCTCACTGACATTGTAGAAGTCTTAAGCAATGGTTTTATATTGATTGCAAGAAATAATACTAAAGTATATAACATGAGGAGGAATTAAAAAAAGAGAAATAATGAAATAAACTTTCAAAAACACGACACCTGGTACAAAAATGAGTATGATTTTAACAAAACAAAATTCCACGCTTTGAAGTTTTATATGAGTCATTTGTGTCTCATTATATATCAATATGCATTGTAATGTAATGCCAGTATATTCTGTTTCACTTTACAAGTAGCATTATTAAAACACAAACACAGAGGTATGGAGGTGCTGATTACAAACCTACAACCTATATAATTATGTGATCGTATACTTTATGTAATAAAAGTCATATTACATAGACTATATTTATTCTATCAATAATAGAAGTGTGCTCAGAGATAGTAACTTGAAATTAGCCAGCAAGGTCACATGATCTGCAAGCAATAGAGACATAGCCTTCCTCTAGGGGCTTGTCAGTCTTAAATGGCTTAGGTTTGTACTCAAGTGTGACCTGATGAAGTGAGTGGCTGTTTATATAGGGACAGCAAAGACTGTTCACTAGGAATGTAAAAACCTATTGTCTGATTTGCACTCAGTTCACATATGTAAACAGGCAAAATGCAGTAGTCTACAATGACATCATTTCAAAATCATTTTCCATGAAAGGTGCATTATGCTGATAAAGTGTGCAGTTTTGCCAGTCTCTCTCTTAAAATATTCATCAGTAAAATGCATGTTTGTATCTTCCCAAGTCTAAGAAGTGTTTAATTGTTTTATAGAGCCAATAAAAAAACATTAACCTTTTATAATTATAATAATATCGCCACATGGGGCGCCCCTGCACTGCAATCTATTGATTTTTTTTTTCCCCGACAGATGTGGCAGCGTTCCATAATAAATATAACAATATACAGTGAGAACAATCTGCTGAATAATGTTGCTTCATGTGTTATAGAAAAAATGTATAGAATGTTTAAATGAAACAAAGCCATCTTATAAACATGCCTGTTCTGTGTATACATTGTGGTCATTCTTGATCAGCCTGATTAGAAAAAAAAATGCATTTATTGTGCTTGCCTGAGACTACAAGCCTGCAATGCTAAGTGCAATTACAGAGATGAAGTCATGTAGAAAAAATTAAAATATTAAATACAGCAGAAGATCCAGGAGGGAAATGCAGGGAAATACAGTGTGCTTGTGTTCTACTTTAGAATCTTATATAACTATTCATTGTCTATATCTCCTGGCTGACAGCCCAGTGCGCTCCATGCTTTGCTATACTAATTTTACAATAATAACGGTTATACAAGCTTTGTGCAGTCATGCATAAAGAGAGGCTGTAGATTGTTTTACATCTGATAATTCTGCTAGCAACTACACACCTTAAGAACACTAAACATGAGCAGGTATACATTTATTTTCAGTTCCAAACACGTCCAGCTCTTAGCATAATTTATTATTAGACTCAAACTAATGTTACTTCTGGCTGGTATGGCTACATATCCATTAAGAGGGAGGTGTGTGTGTGTGTGTGTGTGTGTGTATGTGTTTTTCCCTGCTCAGAATTATGACTGGAAGTTGTAAAGTTACTGTACAAATAAGGCATTGTTAGCACAGAACATTAAAATACATTATGCTCAGGACAAAAGGTCTTTTCTGTGCAGGAAAGCAGTCTAGAAAAAACAAAAATTAGTAAAAGGGGCGTTATCCGCTGTCTGAACACTCATGATTGATTGTGTGATCTCTTTTAACTTCTCTTGTGACTGAACCAACTTTATGTTAAACAGATAATTAAAACAGCGCTTTTTTCAACTTCACCTTACTATGGCAACTAGAGACACAAGCCCCCTTAAGATTATTTTTAAAGGACAAAGCTATTCTGGAAAGAGAATGAAATCATTTCTAGCCTCCATGAGAAAAACAGGTTTGTTTTTTTCTGCATGACATAAATAGATACAAAGAAAGAAAGACACTGACTGCCTTGCTGTGTAACTAACCAAACATAAAGCATAAAACCATTATGCTGAACTTGCTATTACATGTGCCTTCACTTTACAACTTATCACATCACTGAGTCAATATTTTTCATGGTAAGTCATTGAAGAATTAAAGTTGCAGACCCACATTTTCTTCTTTATATGGAAAGTCCAGTGCCTTTAACTAGGAATCCTATAGTTATTTTCTTATATTTCCAAAATTTCTCTTTGGCACATAAAAAAAACTGCCAAAAACATCAGGAGTCAGTTGCTACAGAGACTCAAGAGCATTTCTCTAAGCATGTCACATGTTGACAAAGGGCGCAAGATTAGCAGGACGCTAGAATACAAAGCTCAGAGCAGTGTTCCAAAGCCTCTCAGCTCAGTACATCATTTATTGTATGACTGTAGTTGTCATGGTGATGCAGAATCATAAATCTTGAACAATTGTAACTTCATTCTTTTCAAAGTCTACTAGAGTGGAAATGCTACAATAAGTGGTTTAATGGTTTGTACAAGTTCTTTTGCTTATCTGTTATCTGTTCCTGATGCGTAGGATGCAAAACACAACTATACTTTTCATCCTGCAAATAGTGCCCATGAACAGCTTTTTTTACCCCATGTCTACATGGTCTGTCCCTTGATGATCTATTTAATGCTGAACAATATACTCCAAAAATATCACAGTGGTGTCTGATAACTCAGTGTAACCCTATGCCAGAATGCAAACTGAATCAATAAATGCTTAAGTCACTTATCTTGTCATGGTAAAAGACAGGGGCAAATAAATAAAAGCTATTCGAAAGACAATCAAAATCCAACATCCCATTGGCAGTGCCATTGATCAGACCCTAATGCCCAGAATTATAGATTTCGATCCAATACCAAAATCACAATACTTATAAACATTCATATAGTTATTGTGAGGCTTATGTATCACAGACAATAAATGAATCCATGAGTAATAGCACAATGATGACACCAAAGTCTAATGTTCTACAGGTTTATTAACTCACTTTAATAACTACTATACAATACAATGATTTATATCATGTTGCAACACAGGAAAAAGATTTACAATGTTGGTCTTGTGCCATCTACTTATATCCTGCAAAGTGTGTTGACATATTTGTGAACTGCTTTCTTTCAGCCCAGTCAGTAAACGAGACAAATCCACACATTCTAGTGGTTTTAGCAATGAAGTTAGTTACTTCTTGTCTTATTCTAATGTCCTACATGTAGCCATAATATTACTAAACAACAATCGTATAAGGAAAAGCTGTATGTAAATGGTTTGCTTAACCAGATGAAAACAAAAACACATGAAAAAAATCAGGTGTGTCTGTATTATTTATTTTACATAAATCACTGTAGCATGTATTACAAACCTTGTATTCTAAGATTGTACCAATTTAGTCTTCAGGTGGCAGCTAAGTACTTTTAAGCTGAAGTACCATGGTAACCACAGTTACATGGCTTTTGACAGAATGCCCCTCTGAAATGCGCAGTGACTTCCTCATTCACCAACTCTAAAGAGGTTATTTACCAATAAGGATTTATCTAACACTTTTACACTTTCCTACAGATACAAAATGCAGCTTTCATAGCCCCAACATGTTTGCATCACCTAGTTTAACGAATTAACATAAACCTACAGCCAGGATAGTGGCCAGCTGGTGACGTACACAACAGCAGCCAAAATTATAAGATAACTGAAACTCTGAAATATTCATAAATGTATTCAGGTGACAATAAATTAAATTAACCACCCCCTTCCTAAAATGAGTTAGCATTTTAAGGCCAACTTACATATAGATGTTTTTCCCAAACTACATCAGAAGGCAGGTGGATTGTGTCAGACCAAAGGGGGTGGATTGAAGACCTGGTAATAGATTGCCAAAAGGCTTACTACATCTATCAGCATTGGAAAATAATAATGGTTACTTGAATTAGCAGGCACATTGTAGATCTGTGCCAGGTTCTGGCATCTGAATGATATGGTACAATATTTACTAAGTGTTTCTCCAAGTAGCTGTTACACGTTTTCTTACTCCATTATACGTTGTTAAGTCTTTATTTCAGATCTTACTAAAATGTTCCACAATTTCTAGTTGTAAAAAACATAAATGTTCCACATTTATCAGAGATCTTGGCCAAAAGTAAGCTGGCATTTACTTGGCTTTACTATTCCAACTTCTGTAAATGAGAAATACACAACCATTGGTTATTAACTTTCATATTTTCATCATGCAAATTAGTTTCAACTAACATATGATTTGTTTTCATGCACTGGCTGTTCTGAGTTTGGACAAATGACACAACATTTTTTGTCTCTGTTCAGACAAAGGAAATTAAATAGCAGGGGAATATATATGTCATAATTAGCATTTCAAACAAACACTTTAATATATCTTCACAACAGTTAAAACAAAATTGCATGGTGTAATTTGAGATGTGTTGCACACTAAAAGGACCAACTGCCTACAGTCAGTAGAGTCAGCGCCAATTTTGTTGGCAGTCACCCAAACACAGAAAATCGATACACTGCATTAGAATACTAACAGAACACTGATAAGAAATACCTGAGACCTGTTCTGCAGAATATTGCCTAATTCTGCATTTGGATTAAATATTGCAGATATTTCTGTGTCAGTATTTGGCATTGAATGTTCTGTGTGGAATTCTCTGGAATATTTCATTTCAACACATAATCCGCAATCAGTTTGGTTTGACCAGGACGGTCCCCTGATTGACACTGACATATGCTGTGCAAAATGCTAAACACAAACAACTTAAATTGAATGCTAAGTTTGTAGAACCTATGCAAAGTAGACTTTATTTCCACAACAATTAAACTTAAAGCATAGATAACTAAAAAAAAAATATTATTAGAAACTTATTTCAGACACTGGCCATAAAACTTAAGAATGGTACTGTATCAGAGTGCGACCTGAATCTATATAACATTTATTCTATGGAGTTCCATAAGGACTATTATAGTCCTATCTGATACATTACTGTATGTACACAAATACAAAATAAATTAAATTGTTTTCACTGAAATACTTCTATATACACCAATCTCTGTCATCTACTTGTTAGTGGGAATTGAAATGTCTAATTTAAGTATCCGTTTGCCCATTTTCTGACAAGCACATTGAATTATACAGTTATTTTGATTTGCAGTTATTTATCCTTGCATGGGATTCTGTTGCAGAATTTACATTAAATCGCTTTGTGAAGTGGCTCTTAAGGCATCTGTAAGCTTTTTGCATAATGGCAATATATAACTAGGAGCACTGAGGTTGTTTTAGGAGTCAATCAAGCATTTTCTGATGACATCTGGATGCTTAGTTTATTACTGTAACACTTTTTTTTTGGCAACATATTATGTAACCATACACTGAGTGGATCATCCGATGCAAACAAATCTAAAATGACATTAAATTAAGTTTCAAAAGAGGATGTGTGGAGATGTAGCCCATAGCAACTAATCAGATTGTAACTTGCATTTTCTACAATGCATTAAGTAAATGATAGTTACAATGGGCAAAATCCCCTATTTTCTGTTTTAGAAGCTCTACTATCTATGGGCCTGATCCTAAATTAGTAACGACACCCAAGTTCTGCAAGCTGCAAACTCCTTAATCCGGTGTCCAGAACACTAAGTAAGAGGGGAGTTCACTTCCCTATCACATGCGGACCTACAAACCTGTTTGTACAGTAAAAGCGCAGTAGTCTAGATCAGTCCCTATACATGTAAGTGTCTTGGGTTTTTCTTTTTTTGGTAGACTATATATAGTAGCTTAGGAAAACAACTAAAATATTAACTTTAGAACTATTATATATTTTATCATAGCTGAATAGATTAAAAGCTCATAATGTTCAGTTAATATATCATATATACAATGTATCCTTGAATCAACCAAAGTCTGTAATTTTATGGTGGTGGATAATATTGTCTTAGGCATCATTTTAGAATGTTTCATTAATTGGTGACTCAGAAGACCAATCACAATCCAGTGGCGACCACACATGATCTTTTCATTCTAGCATATGAGAAATGCTGTAAAATATGATGATTAGTTCACTACTATCCATTTACTGATGTTTTAACCTAGAAGAGCCAAGTTAATGTCACATTATGTCACTGTTTATGGTTACAGAAGTTCTAGCTAAATGCATCCTAAAAATGACCACCACTGTATGGGTTCCTGCAAAGAAAATGCTATTTCCAAAATACAAAAAAGCTCATTTTCGTCTGTCTCTATTTTGAAAATAGAACTAGTAAGTGTGCCGAATTTATTTTTTTTACATACTTACCCATTCATTATTTTGGAAATAATGAATGGGGAAGGGGGTCTTAGGGTCAGGCTGCAGGGAGGAGAGGTATAAGACAATGGAAGCGGAGGGTTACGGTTAGGGATATTGAAGAGGATGGTTACAGTTAGGGTAATGGAAGGGGAGGGTTACGGTTAGGGATACTGAAGAGGATGGTTACAGTTAGGGTAATGGAAGGGGAGGGTTACGGTTAGGGATACTGAAGAGGATGGTTACAGTTAGGGTAATGGAAGGGGAGGGTTACGGTGAGGGTAATGGAAGGGGAGGGTTTGGGTAAGGATTAGGATAAGGGTTAGGGATGGAAAACGACTTACCATTCGCTGCTGTCATTTCGTCCCGGGGATGATCGATTGCTTCTCCTTGGTGAGACAGAAGCAATCGATTTTTGAGCCACATCGAAATTGTCTAATAGAAAACGTCCCTTTCTGGGCCATTCTGACCACCGAACTACACCCCTTTCATGCTACCTCAGCACCATAATTATAATAAGCCAGGGCAGTCCAAATGTTTTATAGCTGCCCCTGACTATATTGGGTTGTTATTTATTTAACAAATTAGCCTCTCCACTCTCTTATCTCTTATGTTATGATAGATTCACTTCCTTTCTTTAATCATTCATTGATTGGATTTCAATAGTTACAAGTTTTGTTAAGCAAACAAATGTTTTTGTTTGTGGAGCTGTCTCTGGGCAGAACCCACCCTCTCCTGCTTGCACCAATGTTCAAGTAATTTTTTTTTGCTTTAACAATCTTCCTATTATAATAAATATCCCTCATTAAAATACATATCATTATTATATTTTGCCTTACATAGTGGTAGCTATACATTAAATGTTAACAGCCACAGGAGTGGGTACACAGATGCATATTGCAATTACATTCTGAGGATGGCTGCCAATTATCTATTTTCTGTAACAAACTTTAATGAGAAAATACTGTTCAAGAGGCTTTAAAGACCTAGATGAGATCAAGCAATATAGTTATTGCACTCCTGAGCGCCATTTATAACATGAGTAGAAAACATCAAGTAAACAGGGCTCTCAAAATACAACAATGCAGCTAATGTTTTTAAAGTAGGATTTAAAAGACATTTTAATCCATTTAAAATTCCACTTATAACAAGAGAGAAACAATTTTTTTTCATTCTTGAACACGAAGGTCATAAGTAAAAAAAAAAACAATAAATCTTAGATAGATAGATAGATAGTGTCCAGATTTCCTAATGACAGTGGGGAGTGCAGGGTACGTGCACTCCCCGCTACAGGAGCATAACTACGGACCGCTGCGCGCACTTAAAGCGTGCAGGATCAGGATCTGGCCCATGGACATGAGGCACACTACTCACTGAAACTAAACTGGACTATGCCATTCAGTACATTTTGACATATATGTATAAAATATACATTTCAAATGTAGGGGCTGTGTTAATTGCTAGTACCTGATTACAGGTAATACGTTCATGCACCCCCTGATCGACATCAAGTTCAGGATCCAACACAGACTCAGTTGTGACACCAGGTTTGTGGTGTATATTATCCAATGTCTATGCCCTAAAAAGTATGTAGGGAAGACCACCCGCATGCTAAAAGAACGGATGGCCCTACACCGTTCCGCAATCAAGACAGCTCAACAGCTGATGGACAACAAAACCCCACCAATAGCGAGACATTTTGTTGATTTTACGTGACTGATGTTGTATGCCGTTGGCACATATACCTTCTTTGAGGAGAGGCAGGGATAGGGACAATATTCTGCTCCGCAAAGAATCAAAACTCACTTTCCTTTTCAAGGCCTTATCTCCCTATGGCCTGAATGAGGAACTTAATTTGGCATGTTGTGTATAATACCATTTTGTTTGGCTGCTTTCACTACCACCTGGGTGCTAGAGCATGTTATGGGTTCATTTGTTCACTGTTGCCATACTACATCGCAGTGCCCATTGCTCTTCAGTGTTTGGATTTTGGGCAGCCATGCTGGACTTCATGGCCGCCGTGCCAGGTCGGCTGCTATTGGCTTAACTCTGCATGATTGTAGTGTCTTTTACACTGCGCTGCTTGTCCTGCGATTGGTTGTGGCCACTATTTATTTCCTCAGTAGTTGTTAGCCTGTTGCAGCCTACTCACTAGACTTTTGGACTCCCCTGATGATGGTGTAATCTCCTACACCGAAACAGCTATCGGGAACTCTTTCATGCCGGTCGGGACTTTTAAGACTTTCTATTGCCTATATCTTCATGTGATTTACAGGAACTCAATTTTCTTTTGCCGTTATCTGTGGCTGCCTTTGAAGTTGTTTCTGGTCACTGTTACTGTGGTTAAGCCATATATTTCTACTTTGGATTACTACTCATTGTCCCGCCTGAGCTGTTTTAGGATTGACCCTGGTCAATTCCTAGCCTGTATATATTATACTATATCTTCTACCTTTTTGCTTCTTCTTTTTTCTGAGGTGTCGGCATTTTTTCATATGTTGTGACACTATAATAAATTATTCTTTTGACACCCTCATTCTGGTACTATATTATTGAATGCTGGCTTCTGGTAATACAATACCTCATATTGCATATACATTTCTTAAAATATAAAAAAAAATAAAAATGAAAATTTGACTCTTAAGCTACAAATACAAAACATAGGGGTAGATCCAGAACTACGTGTGTGCGTACGTATTTTCGGAGCGTATTTTCGTACACGTAAGTTCGCTACACCCGGCACACCCCTTGCACGGACGTATTTTTTCAAAATACGCTACCCAAAACCTACCTTAACTTTTCCAAACGTAACAGCATACGTCCGCGAACAGACGTACTGACTACGTGAACGTACGCAGCTTAGCACGCCCATACTGTACACTTTAAATACCACCCCCCACCTACTTCACGTAAAACGCACGTATTGTTGACTAACGTAAATTTGGCACGCCCACACGTAAGTATTTACGTGAGACATACGTGAATCACCCATACGTCCAAAATTACACTACGTGAAGGTGCGTATTTTCTATGGTGCGCATGCGCAGAGCGTTCTAAACGCGTAAATTCGCGGAGAAGCGTAGTTCTGGATCTACCCCATAGTTCTTATTTAAAACAATATAAAGAGAAAAAGCACTTTAAGTATATTCAATTAATATTTAATCATACATATTAAAATCAACAGCACACAATATACAGCTCTGATATTTGCATTCAACCCCTAGATTCAAATCAGCTGTTGATCAGGCAAACTGATTCAAAGTGCAGTATGAACTTAAACTTCTATTACAGTTAGTGTTGCATTCCAGCTCAGTTTATAGGGATGGAATAAATAGGATTACCGTACTTTCTTTTTGAAAATAAAATATTTCTGTTTGAGGTCCTTATAATCATCAAAATATGCCCTTATAGTTCTGTCAATGCCAGACAATAAACAATGAAGATAGCTCATTAGTGGATTAGCCCAGCAGAATGAATAGATCTCTGGTTGGTTGCAATATATGCTGGTTCACTTTGGTGCAGCTATAATACAGAACCAAATTACAGGCAAACATGGAGCTCAGGCTGCACTTGATGTTAATCTGTCTCCATTAGTAGTGACTAGAATAAATTCTAGCATGCACCTGTAGAGTCTCTAAGTACCAACGGGGGACCGTTGGCTCAGCGGCACATCAGCCGCGTTCTGTCCTCCTTTGTCCCACTATTTGCTGGCAAGGTTTCAGCTGTTCTGATGCAATCAGCTGATCCATGCTACTGCCGGACTCCATAACTCCTTCTCCTGTAAGGTGATGCTCAGGGTACATACAGTTTTCAATAATGGCAATCCACTTGGCATAAATATAAAGTAGGCAATCCTCAATAGTGCAAGGGGGAGATTCAGAGCAGCCTTAACGCGTTTCTCCAGCACACTAGTTTCATCAGAAACTTCAGAGCACTGAATCCTGTGACTGTGATTTATTCACCATGAACCAAAATCACCAAATTGGAAAAATCAGGTTGTATCGTACAAAGCAATTGGATGACATGGGAATCCTAAATGCACACACACTGTGCACAAGAAGTTTGGGGTAATTTATTAAGTTCAAAATACAGGAATCACAACACTAAGATTTCCAAAAATGTTTGTTTAGAGTGTTAGTAGAAAAGTGCAGATTTTCAGATCACCATAAAATCATTTTGTAATACGAATATGTTTATAGATATGATTCTCAAAACAAAATACTACATACAAATATTTATGAATGTTTTCAGAGGCTAAAAATGGTTCTTACATCCAATAAAAATACCAAAGAAACCAAATATTTGCATTAATGCAAATTTTGCAATCTGAAAAATAGAACTTAAATAGCACTAAGCTTGGTTCCCGCCAGCCTTCAGCTCAGTCACATAAATATCAGGGAATGTTTACAAAACTTTGTCGACTAGTGCGCACAAGCTCTACTAAATAAACAGATGCCCCAGTGCGATGCCTGAAATATTCACATTCTCAAACCTCGATTTCCCCATATGTTTCACATTTGAATTTCTCAACAAATGAATAACATGTTCAGAAAGGCAAATAACTGGGGCCAATAGCTATCTGTCCAAAGATTTTCTTTCCCAAAATGGAATAACATCTGTGACAATAAAACACAAGTCCTCCCCTCCCCTCAATAACTATATTTATGCATATTATCAGTGGAAAAGAAGTTACAGATAATTGCCTTAAAAAGGCTTTCTGCTTTATGAAACATTACAGTGACTTCTAAGAAACTGTTAATGACATTGTAGCTGAAGTACAAGAGCGATACTGTAATGCGTATTGTTTCAGATTTATATAGAGTCATGTGACAGACCCATGATCTTGGTTAAGTGACACAAACTGCTCATTAGCACACATCACAGCTAGGCATTAAATTACAGCTTTGAAATATTGCCAGCATACAGGATTCTGCATATTGCACTCTGACCTTTGAACTCCTGATGCCAGCCCTGCTTGAATGTCTAACATTTCAAGGTTTTATGTCTTTACCTTTTTATTTAAAGCTCAAATATCACTAATCAACATTTATGAGACTGGCCATAAAGTTAACATGCCTACATATACTTCTGTCAGACTCAGACTTTTAATACACAACTTTTTGCATGCTCCTGTCAGTAGTATATAGGGACCAAAACCAGACTCAGTACTTTTGCTCATTTCCATTATTTTACCACCCACCCTTTTAAAAGGGAAATGAGTAAGGAAATGTTAATCCAGTGTCTACACATATGGGACCGTATTCACAGATATGTTTTTGCCTCTGATATTTTTAGGAGCAGATTAACTGCGCATGTGTAGTAACTTTTTTCAAGCAAATTACGTAGTATTTACGCACATAAGTACTTACTTCCTTACTTATTTCCACGTACTTCTGAATCGCACTTAGAGACATACGTACAGAGGGGCGTGGTTGCTTTCCGTACATAAGTTGTTATGTGAAAGTGGGCGGGGCATGCATGTAAATGGGCATTTGAGAGCGCGGTTAGATATGCACGTACGTAAGTAACATATGCGCGTAAGTACACACGTAGAGATAAGGATGCCCTATGGAGGCGTAAGTCGCCGAAAAGCCGTCCGTGTGAGGGGAGTGTCATGGGTGTTGCCTCGCTACGTGCGTGCTTAAAAACGCACACGTAGTAAATACGGATCTCTGAATCTGGTCCATGATCTGGATGCGGTAGAAAACTTTTTAGGGTATATGGCCAGTATGGCAACCATCTTGAAATCGTCCATCTTGTATGCAACTCCATGGGAAGGTAGTCATGTGACATACAGTTTCAGAATTTCAAAACAAAAACAATGGTTGGATGTTATGGGTAAAACCTTCACATGTAAAAGCTTTAGTAAATCTACACCATGCTGCTGAAACAAGTGACTGGTCCTCTGCAATGGATTCTCCAACAAGTTGCCTTATTCATCAATAAAAATATTCACAATTTACATCCTGGGGAATATAGAGAGCGGAGAAGTGAAAAGGCAAATATGGGCGGATGGTTCCATCACTTCTATCAAGGGAACAGAGCCAAATAAAGAAGAAAAAAACTAAAAATGAAAGCTGTATTTGATCCTATTAGCTGACCTAAGCACCAATTCATTTAGCATATGTGGGCAAAAAGGCAATTACAGTAATGAAACATTGCTCTTTCATCACACGGAGCCACTAGGGCATGATGCAGGTAATTTAATCAGTTCCCTATTGTGACTACTTTTTGTACTATACAGTATTAAATATCAGGTTTAAAAAAAATAAAAAATACCCCTCCTAGACTATTTTAATGAAGACATGTCCCTCTGGGGCAATTAGTAGCTTATAACATGCTGCATGATGACCTTTGTATAACCTTATACAATGTATATTCCTAAATGGACACTTACCAAGTGTGCAGAAAATGTCACTGCCTTCCAAGTACAGCCTGCAGGTAATTGTAATACTAGATTTACTTATTACTTATTTTGTTTGTCTATAAAATGAATTTAAGTTTCTAACAAGAACAATCCATCAGGGTTATCCACAGCAACTAACCAGATATTCAATGGTCAGTCTTGCACTATGCTAATAAAAGATCACATTAGTTTCTTATTGATAAGTACACATGTTGACCCTAAATTCAATCATAACACATACACTCTACTGAAATATCACATCTTGAACCTAAATCCTGTATTGCCAATGAAGCATATTGAGAGTTGTAAATACAACACATGTTCTCAAAATGATTTAGATTTTACTAGTAGGAAAACAGGAACAAAACCCCCTATATTACCATATCAACTTTATTTTACCTTGGGCTTAAGAAAACTTCTGGATGTTGTTTTTGTTTGTTTTTGAGAGCAATGCAATTTATTGATTATAATAGAGAACCTTTATTAAATTAGTCATATTAATTCACTAAAAATGGAATTTTGCATGATATAATTCTTGCAGTGACTGAAGCCTTTCTCTCAGACCATTCCTCTATACAGTTCATACACACAATACACAGACTGAAGTTTGGGTGACTCATATTTTCAATAAGCTCCACACTTTGTATGCACATGTTTCAGTCTCCTTTCTGGATCTATCAGCACACCAATGAACTGTAAAAGGTTAATGGCATGAACTTGTAACTTCCAATATTGTTTTATGCTGTGGGCATACTTCCTCATAGGGTAGGTCATATGCATGTTTATTTTTTCACAGTGCTGTGAAGGAGAGAGATAGATGGCCCTTGTTAGCACTGCAATCTTTGTTTTAATAAAATGAATCATAACTTGAAGCCCACTGGTCATGTTTTTCCCCCAGAATCAATGCAATATTGCACACATTGAAAGGGTAAATAGTTATTTATAAAAGTTCCTGCCCTGCAAGTATTATTTATATTGCTTCAAAATAGTGGTCTGGATTCACAGTTCCGTAGTTTTCATCTTACGTACGTTGATTTAAGAACTGAGCTACTACACATGCGTAGTAGCTTATTTACGCTATCTACGTACCATTTCTGTACGTAGACTGCGTAAGTGCGGTCTAAAGACCGCATTTATACAATCTACGTACAGAGGATGTGCTGCCTTGTCATCTCGATGCATCTTGAGGCATACTGAACTTATGATCCATTGCGGAACCTCTATCAGGAGCATGCGCACCTTCGTACAGTCACCTGACTTACATACTTTGCATTTATAAGTTGGGTGTCGGACGGAGGTCAAGATCTGGTTCCATGTCTATTTTTTTTCATGCTTATCCTATACATACTTCTGGGACACTATTTTGTGTTCCTTTGTTTCCTTTGCTAGCATATTACCCCCCGGCCTTTCATGCACCTATTTGCATTAACCTATAAATTCATTTGAGTCATTTCCATATTGTGTGTATACTGTTTAGGGGCATGTCTGGGCGCAGCAGCTGAGAGGGGGTGTTGTTCCACAGTAGCTATTTTTGGAGGCTTTAAGGGGGGCCTCCTGAGGTAAGTTACCTCTCAATTAAAAAAAAAAGTATATATATAACCCAACATTGGGACTCTCATTGTTAGAATTAGGACCACTATGATCACAAAGGACTTGACGGTGGCTGGTGGCTTATCATACATTTGCAAATATGTGTAACGGATGTTTCTACATATTATTTTACAGATAGAATGCTATAGTCTGTTACTGGTTTATGGCAGTGTTGCCGGGACATTTTCTTTCCTTTGTGTCTGTGGCTAGCAGATTACCCCCCAGCCTTTCATTCACCTATAAATTGATCAGAGCAACTTCCATTTTGTGTACACTATTCCATGCATCCAGGTCCTTTCTGATTACGCTATACATTTTAACTTGTCTAGGACTTATTGTTAATACAATTCTTACCCTAGATGTTACTCTTGCAATTTTTTTTAATGCTTTTTTTAGGCTCCACGATTTGAACTCTTCGGTTATTGTAGCATAAAGCTTTCTACAAATGTATCACACCTTTTTGTAATGTTCTTTTAAAGTAATAAATAACCTAGAACAGAACTAGCTTCATGTTACACTGCAACACATTTTCTGCTGGACAGATGTTAAAATATGCAACTTCACATAGCATGATTTATACTTCCCCTTAAAGGAAATCAGTAAAAATTTCCACTCTGTTAAAAAAATTAAAAAAAACATTAATTAAGAAGAAACTGTACATTATAATGATCATATAAAACATGTATTGTCTGTAGTAGCCATATTATATAGACAATAATGGCATAATGTTATTCAAAAATAAGAATACGTGTAGCAGCCTATACATTCGGCAGGCTAAAAAGACATGTTAAAAGAACCATTGTAGCACTTTGTCATGAAAGTTAATGAATGCATGAAAAATGCATGGATTTCAAACCATGGATTAAAAATAATTATATATAAAAACAAATGTGTGTTTGTGTGTGTGTGTGTGTGTGTGTGTGTGTGTGTGTGTGTGTGTGTGTGTGTGTGTGTGTGCGCACACACACACACACTGAAGAGCTGCCAACTACTGTTTGTTTGAAGTTTAACTGTGTAATCTCATGTTTCCAAAATCAGAGTTGTCCGACTGGTGTCTTGAGAAGTTATTCTAAGGTCCTTGGAGCAAACTTAGGATGTTGCTATGATCTTGATTATTAGCATCTAGATTGCAAGCCCGTAGCATTGGATTAAGAAGAACCAGCACAGTAGAGAGCTGAAGAAAAAGACTCATAAAATCAAGAATAATGATAATGTGCAATGGGTCTTTTTCTTTTTTTTTACACACCCCGCACATAACACACCCTCATGTTTTTTTAGCCTGCTATGTGCAACCTATTATTGTCTTTTGGTTGGAATTGTGCCAGGTAAAAAAATGTCATCCTTTGACTACTTAAGAACAACCCCTTCTACTAGTTTTCATTTATATGGTCTGTCTCCATGTAAGTGAGCTTAATGGCTGTTATTACATATCTCCTGACCAAACTGTATATATTACATACATAATAAGGATTTGGTTGGAACCAGGTAAAAAAATGTCATCCTTTGACTACTTAAGAACAACCCCTTCTACTAGTTTTCATTTATATGGTCTGTCTCCATGTAAGTGAGCTTAATGGCTGTTATTACATATCTCCTGACCAAACTGTATATTATATAT